>JAGSMU010000013.1:2400000-3000000 GCA_029286865.1 Teinopalpus imperialis
ACTGAAGATGAAACAAGCCCAACAATAAGGAGCACCAAAGCTTTGAATTATCTAACATCTCTGGTTATACTAAAATCAACCACAATTTATTTTCAATAATGACATATTATTTATTATTAGTCTTATTAATATCAGTAATAGTACAACACTTCGCTCAGCAACCTTTAACTGAAGATGAAACAAGCCCAACAATAAGGAGCACCAAAGCTTTGAATTGTCTAACATCTCTGGTTATACTAAAATCAACCACAATTTATTTTCAATAATGACATATTATTTATTATTAGTCTTATTAATATCAGTAATAGTACAACACTTCGCTCAGCAACCTTTAACTGAAGATGAAACAAGCCCAACAATAAGGAGCACCAAAGCTTTGAATTGTCTAACATCTCTGGTTATACTAAAATCAACCACAATTTATTTTCAATAATGACATATTATTTATTATTAGTCTTATTAATATCAGTAATAGTACAACACTTCGCTCAGCAACCTTTAACTGAAGATGAAACAAGCCCAACAATAAGGAGCACCAAAGCTTTGAATTGTCTAACATCTCTGGTTATACTAAAATCAACCACAATTTATTTTCAATAATGAAATATTATTTATTATTAGTCTTATTAATATCAGTAATAGTACAACACTTCGCTCAGCAACCTTTAACTGAAGATGAAACAAGCCCAACAATAAGGAGCACCAAAGCTTTGAATTGTCTAACATCTCTGGTTATACTAAAATCAACCACAATTTATTTTCAATAATGAAATATTATTTATTATTAGTCTTATTAATATCAGTAATAGTACAACACTTCGCTCAGCAACCTTTAACTGAAGATGAAACAAGCCCAACAATAAGGAGCACCAAAGCTTTGAACACCCTATGTAGAAGGGAGGCCTTTACTTTAAATAATAGGTCTACATCTATGAAATTGCCGTTTTGTATGAAATAAGTTAAAATATTTTTATTTCTGTTATTTATAGTAATCACCCATGTAATCGATGCATCTTTGTCAACGAAAATCTATGACACTTTAGTAACTAATAACTTAATTCAAAATATAAACACGTTTAACGACGTCAGACTTCGTGAAGAAATCGACCGCATTAAATTAATTATATCAGCTATAGAAGCTTCGGAATATATTCAATTTGATCCAAAAATTATACCTATCGTTGACTCAAACTCGTAATATAAAACCACTCAAGTCATTTGCATTAAAATGCACGTCTCGAAATTCAATTAGCGGCATTATAATCTAGCCAATCGGGTCTTTCATACGGCGAGGTCATAGCCCAGGTACAAGGTCGATTAACTACATATATGCCCGCCAATACAATATGTCCCCATAATTGAAAAGATGCAACTGTATTATTATTATATTGTAGCGGTCAAACCATGCTCTGATGGTAAGTGATCACCGCCGCCCATGAACATCCGCAACACCAGAGGTTCAAGTGCCTTACCGACCGTTGAGGAAGGGTTTTTCTTGGTCCATTACTCGTATTGATTCAAAAATATCGCTGATGACAGCTGATTCTATAAAGAAGTAGTGCATAGTGAAAGACTGTATAATGCGCACAGTGGTGGATTATCCACCATCAAGACGAACGATGATATTTCAAATTCTATAGCGTTTGATGTTTGATGATTAAATTCAACGGCTAGAATTAATCCAAACAATTCCTCAAAACATCCCCGTGGTATGCGATAGAAAATATGTATTGTTGCTGTGAACCATCTACGAGCACAAGCATTTAGACTTAGTTGGTGTGGTTAACGCGAATATGTATATATACGTTTTACCTCTTGCCAAATATATCTTCTAGATCACATCAACTGTGCAGGATATATTATAGTGTCGCGCGAGCACTAGCGAAACACAAAGGTGTATCGCAATACTAGACATAGTGAACCACTACGCCACGCGGCCGTTACGCTTCGATACGGTGTAACAGGCAGCCGTATCATACAACTTCACGTTGTATTCTGTTGCAAGCTGCACCTCTGTAAATCACTGAATTGCAAACTCCACCGTTAGGGTACGTCGCGCACTTGTCTGTGAGAATTCCGCTATTGCCGGGCCATTGTTATATTATGTGATAACGGCTCGAGATTCATACTTTAGAGGCATTATGTACTGTTTTGCTATAAAATGGACCACACGGTTGGTGCACGTACTATCTAAAAGAGATTTCCTAATACTTTGATCGTCGGTATATAATTTATATGAATTAAGTCTTATAAGATTACACGTTTTAAATTAATTGAAGGTCTACTGTGCTATTGTACAGAATTTATAGTTCAAAAAGTAAATTAATTGTCTGTATAATATATAGATCTCACTGCTAGATATACGCCTCTCTAGAGAGAGGGTATTGGAGTGCGAATTGCCGACCACATGTCTCGTAATATTTATTTTTCCTCACTTATTTCTTTTTAGCACTTAAAATTGCAACTAACAATTTCATTATTGTCGGCACCCTGGATCGAACTCTGTTTGTTCGCGTACATTTAATTAAAATCGAACTCTTAGACCCTGAATTACCAGTAAAGAAAATATAAAAAAAAGTATACCGCAGTTGTAGTATATCTAATTGTAATTTATTTAATTTATAAACTCGTTGTTTATGCTTAGACAGTTTTTAAACCATAACGTCTTAGGTTCATTAGATTTGTTTCGTAGATTATTTATAAATTGCCAGAAGGGAGATTACACAGAAGACCGGGAACTACCCAAAGTTTTTTCCCGGTTCTTCTGTTAAAATATTATCTTAAATCATCCTAAGTTATGTTTAATTTTACAATACGCATAATATATAAATATAAATACAATACGCACCATATATAATTTGCAACCAAAAAAAACTCCAAAACCAACGCTATGAAACTGCTCCAAATTTCCTCTAGAGATACTTTTGTTATTATTATATTTTTTTTAATTACTATATTGATAAACACGATAATTTTGGCTATAGAAGTATACTAAACTTTAATTTATAATATCATTAGTATCATTCCAACCCTTATGCTATAACTTACTGATGCTATCACGCGTATGACAATTCCGATACTCACCGGAAGGAGTCCTTAGCAGCACCAACTAGGACACCGTAAGTTATTCTAAAAAGACAGTTTATAAGTAAGCTAATGTAAAGTATATATTACTTAGAAATAAGCCTGAATCGATACAGTTTATATTATTGCATGTTATAAATAAATTGTCCATAATTGAAGCGATAATAAAAAATAAATATTGCAAATCAAATCTCTGCAATAGGAAAATGTCCATTTGAAATTTAAACACGATGTATGTTGCGTGGTGTAAGTTTGAAGCGGGAAACATTTAGGAGTTAGGGGACAAACAACTAATGAAAATAATCTTTCATCACTTTTGTCATAATAGAAATAGATAGAGATAGCAAGCGATGTACTCCTAACACGGCTTAGGTTATGGCCGGCGATGAATCACACGCTGACACTTCATCGGACACTAACTTCCTCAAATCTAAATGCACATTCATCGAACTAGGGAAGGAGAAAATGAGTGAGAGCATTAAACATTGAGCTACCTAGGCCCTGCATAACTGATTAGAGATAATTTTGTAGAGGATACTCATCCAGAAGAATTATGGTTTCCATACATAGCACGCTTACCTCTCACCTCTCACGTTACAAATTTAGCCAGTCCAGCCAATCCCGTACTTAATTAGAAAGAGCGCCGTAATATTTAAACTCAATTTACAAACGCACGCCCCTACCGGATTTATGGGCTATTCGCCCGGAGATAAACATCCATTAATTAAAAAAATATATCATTTAATGATCATTTAGACGAATGTGTTTCAGGTGAACTTATAAATTGGACAAGTTGTTTTGCTGCTTGACGTGATTATAAAATATATTTTTTGTATTTTATGATATTAATTTTATTGCTTCATTATATTACCAGCAAGATAAGAATGATAAAAAACCTGACGGTACAAGTTATACCTACCATGTTTTTGACGATATTAGGAATCCCTAAATGGAAAATAAACGAACTATAACAAGATCTAACGGTTTATGTAGGAATTTTAGTATCATATTCATTGTTTAACTCTGCTGTTTCGTTATGTGTAGGATAAAAACCGGAGACCTTGTTAATGGTGACAAGATATTCATTTTTAAGACGTACCAGAAGTATTATTCCTTATCAATGAATATGGATCTCACGAGTCGTAGGAATATTTGACCAACAGGGGAACTGTGATGCCAGTTTATAAATCCTAAATTTCATAAAAATAATGTATTTATTTTATGAAATTATATCTTATTATATATATTCTTACTGTATCCTATGTTTTTGTTCTTATTTACACACACTAAGTAATCAAGTAAGAATGTATACAACACATATATATGATATTGAAGCCATTGTAAGGATTTCGTTCCGAGATAAAAAAAATGTGATAAAAGTTTTTTAATTATATATTTATAGCAAATTAATATACGTCACGTAAAAATTGTATGTAAAATCTGAATTTCTAATTTCCAAAATTAAATTTTTCAATCCATATCTCCACAGTAAGTTATTTGCAGGTGTCATGATATTTATGTATATATATATAGTAAGAAGCATTTCTGTTCACATTGGGACAGTTATTCACTATGGATTAAATACGAACAGTTACACAACGTGTTACTTTCGATACAGTAGGTGTGTTTCTAATCAAAGCTCAATTTAATTATATTATTGGCTCACACAGAACCACTCAGCCGTTGGACCACACGCAGTCCGCGTAATTTATGATCCGCCAGGCGATCTATTGAAAACTAGTAGTAGGTGCTATTAAATCGACAGGCCGATTGATTCTTTTGCACCGTTGAAAAATCAAGATCTGGTTCACGCTTTCTTGTGGCCGAGACTGAAAATTTGAAATTCGAATCCCGAGAAATCCAAGGATACGCTCGGACTGCGCCCGCTCAGCAACCGGCCGAATAAATCCAATGGAGGTCAACAAACCTCTCTCGCAACGACAGTTTTTGTTCGGTGCCCTTCTAGACTTCTTTTTTGAAACCCACCGCACCTCAATTATTTTAAAACTTTTTACGCCGCGTTATTTGGGAGTTGGGACTGAAATTGTTTACACGATTTATGTATTAAACGCCTTGCATTGCTGGCGATGGTACGTCGTGGACTTATGTAATTACATCTTAAGCAGACCTTGAAGCATTACGAGAGATAACAATAACAAAAGTTGAATATTAAACGAATATTGGCAGTTATTACTGAACAGATTGATGGAATCATCTCAACATTACATAATAGTATTTATATGTTTTTGTACCGTACATAAGTATGTATATATTTGTATTTGTTTATATATACGTAGTTATTTATGTATCTTATAATTATTTAATATATTAATCGCGACAGTTTCGCAAGTATTTCGGTTCTCCATCTCTATCATCTATCTATCTCTACATCACCGTAAGATTGACAGCTAGAGTATACCTGCCTAGTAGATTAAGCCTGCCTTTATACATCACAGTATGTGAAGCTTAAATAAATAAATATTATAGTTGTACTTGTATTACGATCGAAGCAGATATAATACGCCTCAAACAATATTAGAAGTTAGTGTTTTATTTTTCATTATTAACAATTCTAGTACGAAATAACCTTTGGTCTCACTTATCTCAGTATAATTAACCTCCGCGGCAACTCTTGCTGAATGTGAGTTGCACCTAGATACAGTTCTAAAAAGATTTCGTAGAGATCCTAGATGCTAGATAATTCGACTTTCCCAGGTTAATTCCGAATGGCATTTAAAGGCCGGAGATAATCGAACTTTGAGATAATTAATTCATTTAACTGAAATCGGAGATCGTAACAATTCACATAGGAGATCTTTACAAGTCTTAATTGAGGGCTGGTATTGCAGCGTGAGCCAGATAATCGGCAGTGGCATTAATGATTTCAATTTAGAGGGCCGAGTGCGAATAAATTTTCGTAATGACGTGGGACAGGGTAAGCCACGGGAGAGACCGCACTGATGTTCGCGTTAATGAGCTACGATCAAAAGTAACACCTTCCCTTGCGCCTATTGGACACCTACGTAATTATCGACTATATAGTTAACCAATGTCTATATCAAAGAAATGGAACGTTCAGAGTTGTAATTTTGGAAGCTTATGTTATATAACAAATGTATCAATTCTAAAAACTTTATTAAAAAATCTAGGTCTACCAATTTTGAATATATTTTGAGGATATTAGGAATCGCTATATCGAAAAGAAACGAACTATGATACGTTCATTTATAGACATTATTTAATTTAGAATCACGTCCATTGCATAACTCTGTTGTGTTTCGTCAGGTGTGAGGAAGAAGCCTTGTTACCGGGGACAAGGTATTTAATTTTATAACTATCGTAAAGATTGCTGAAGTAATAGCAGTTCAGAAAACGTAAAATGATATATTTCCGATTACATTAACCGAGAATCATCCATAGCAACACATATAAGAACACCGAAAAATCTCAAAGCGAAAACAAACACCGGTCACCGCATTAAAGGCGGGCCCCGTAAAATCTCCGAAAATAAGACGATGTCGCGTCACCGGCTGTATAAAGAGGAGAGACAAAGGGACATCGGGGTGTTGGGAGGGGGCCGGGAAAAGGGGGGCGAAGTTGCTGGGGACCTGTTACAGGGACAAAGACTGCCGAGAACGTCGGTGAATAAGTCAGTATATCAATCTCCTACCGTCAACCGATCTGCCCAAAACGGCCGACGAAAAAACTTGGACGCAAAAAGCGGACGCCCGAAAAAAAATGGCCGCAACGACATTGAATCGCAACCGCCGCGAGAATTGCCAATTAAAATTTAATAGAAATAATTTAGTATTATCGTAGAAGATGCAGCTCTCACTGATAATAGGTCTGTAAAAATATTTGCAAACATTAGACACGAATAATTATAACGTATTTGTTGCAAAACTCTCTAATAATATTATTTATTATATTACATAGGAATATATTTCACTTTTCATACAGACATGCAGTGGCCGAATCGTGTATAACGAACTCACAAAGTTTATTCTCATGTATTTTATTTTTTATAGTAAAGATGGTTGTAATAATTCTATATAAAACTTAAAAAACAAATAAAGATAAAACAAATGTAGGTTTTACATTTGTTTCTACTTACGATATAAATATAAAAAAAAAAATTGTATTATCACGTTCACAATAAGTGATTATGAACTGATTATCAGTTATCACAACGAAAAGTTACTACCACTTATGATTCTCAAAAAATAAAGAATCAAGTTTATATAAAGATGGACAAAAAAAATATATCACGTTATGATCGTGCAGATTTTATTTATTATTCAAATTTGAATTAGCGTAATTTTGTTAGAAGTTCAGTGAATAATTCGAGCTTATTTCTTCTTTCCTTTACTTTTATTACCTATTTACATATTTTTAATAAATCTATTGGTTGTTAGTTAATGCAACCCTTCACCGTTTCGTTGAAAGAAAATCAAAAATGATTGGTTAGTTGAAGTATATGGGGGCATATGACTATCGAGGAATAATATACAAAGGCTTTTTACGTTACCTGGAAAACGCCAACGGTCGAATGTTAATAGTCATGAAGAGTCAATAGTCTAATGGATTAGTTACTAGGGACTATGGTCGTATACCATCTCCTAGAACAAGCGTTTAAGCGTAGTAGGGTTAACGGCATGTTAGTAACAATAATAGAATTCTTTAAAAAAGAAAAGCTTACAATTTTTACATATTATAAACATTATCTTTGGACCTGTACTAAGAATCTGAATCGGCGATTGTCTTCAGGCAATAAGACATTAGGATATAATTATCGAGAAAAACTGCTGGAATCCAAATAAAGCGCGAAGCAACAGGAGTGTAACAAATTCGTTTTGCCTCATTCCCAATTGGTTTTACGATTTTTTTTATTTCAAATTCGACACAACTCGAGAGAACATAAACATCTGTTGTCGTATTCGTATTTCTCGTTTACTTTTTTACTCTTTCTGATTGTATTTCACTTATAATATTTATTATAAGTGAAATACAATTTAATTATTAAACGTCCATAATGTATCACTGCCTCTACCTAATCTACTAGGTTCTAAAATGGAATACGCTTATAATCAGAACAGCACTTGCTGATCGCAGCTGCGTCAAAAACAGTCGTACTGTGTCACGTAATTTATTTTTATTTATTTTAGTGTCTATTAGTAATGATTTAATCTTCCTTTATATATTTATTTATATATATTAGTCTTTTGGTTTTTTGCATTTTTATTTATGTATTTATTTATTCTTTATATTCCTAAAAAGGATTACAAGGGTGGACTGGGTAGACTGGCATTCTCTGCCAGTCAACCCTTGGAGCTCAAAAGATTATGTTGGTCGGCATAAAAATAAAAAAAAGGTTAATTATATAAAATATCAAATTATACATAGATACACATAAGAATAATAGGTAATAAACATAAATATTAATACATACATAACAATATAAATATATATTTTACGTGATGCAGGGAATAAAAATTCTTTCATTTTGCAATATATAACTTTAATAGAAGCATACATGTATATCGTACACTATATAATCTCATACTAAAGTGTGACTTAAAAAACGTTTTGATGAATTACTAAGACATACTTTTCTAGAGTAGATAAATATCATTAATGTTTCTTTTTTAGGCAAGCAACTGGTTCGATATAGCATAGTATCTGGCGATCCAGATCACCACTTCAGCATCGAACCTCACACCGGGACCATAAGGACAGCATCACAACTGGACCGGGAGGTCACATCTTCGTATCTACTAAACGTTCGAGCAGCTAACGGAAATCCCGCTAGCTATGACCAAACTCAGGTAGATGCTAAATGATGATATTAAAAGTGAAATGGATCAATAAACTAATTAGTGAAGAAATCAATATTTTGTATTTAATTTTGAAAAACTTTTAGTTTATGTTATACTAGTATTCATTTTTAAATATTTATCTTAGATCAATAACCATCATCCATGTACCTATTCTGTTTATTCACCTAACTTTTCAAATAACAACATTTCAATATAAGATCAGCAAAAATATATATTTTTTTGTTTATACATAACGTTTTTAACATCAAAAAAAAAATTTGCAAGTAATTAGTAGGTATTACTGTATGTGTGAGTCAATTAAGTGTACTTCATTAATAAACTTTAATTTAATTTACACAGGTTCAAATAACACTAGAAGATGTTAACGACAATTCTCCAGAGTTCGGAACATCATCAGTGAGGGTCTCAGTTGCTGAATCAGCATCTATAGGTTCAGTAGTTTATGCAGCAAGAGCTACGGACGAAGACGATGTAAAGAACGGACATATCTCATACAATCTATTATCTGCCACTGGGCCTCCTGACACTTTCGCTGTGAATTCACAACATGGATTGGTTACTCTTTTAAGGTGAGATTTGGCACATTTCCATAATCACCTTATAAATACAAAACAATTATAAAATTTTTAAAACAATTATTAAATTCCGGAATCTAAAATGATAATACAAATCGACTATGTTAATAAATTCGCAAATTCATTGATCAATATTATCATACAGGCCCTTGGACTACGAAAATCTAGTAAGACACACCTTGATCATAGCTGCAAGAGATGGTGGGACTCCACCACTCAGTGCTAATTTAACTTTAGTAGTTGATGTGCAGGATGTTAATGATAATGCACCAGTTTTCGAACACGACTCATACAGCGCTAACGTTCTGGAATCTGAAGTTATAAAGGCTAAGGTAAGATATTACTTTTGACTTCAAATATAAATATTAAAAACAAAATTGTTAATTCTATAGAAAACCCATTTTATAATACAATAAAATCAAAATAAAGTTGCAGTCACAATAGTTAGCTAATAACGAGAATTATCATAATGCCCTGTTCCTCGTGGTAAAGTACCAACAATATACCAAATCCGTATTACACATATATGTAAATTTTCACAGATACTAGAAATCCAAGCTATAGACAAAGACACCGGTAACAACGCTCGAATAACTTACAAAATACTATCAGAGAACAACACAAGTGAAGAGCATTTCAGCGTTCAGCCCACAACAGGCTGGGTTTATCTCGCCAAATCTCTTGATAGAGAGACGACAGCAAAACACAAGATGACTATAATAGCCACTGATAATGGCATCCCACCACTCTCAGCAAGTGCAAGTCTTGTTGTCAACGTAATCGATGCCAACGATAATGATCCAGTTTTCAAACAATCAGCATATGAGTTCCAAGTGGAGGAAAATCACAAAATAGGAGCATTCGTGGGCAAGATAAGCGCTACTGATGCGGATTTGGGTGACAACGCCCTTATAAGATACAATCTCTTCCCTTCAAACACAAGTTTCATCGTTAATCCAGTGTCAGGTGAGTGTTTCTTTCATGTTACTGTTAGTTTGTAAAATGATAAATGGTTATTTCAAAACTTATTCGCGTTCGTATTTAAAATTAATATTTATCATGATAATCATTGCAGGGAAACCACCCATTGAATATTAACTATAAATTTGATAATATTTGAAGTATTCGTATTTTTTTGAAGTTTACTTCATTATACCCTAGGTAAAGAATAGTGTATTTCCTTTTTAATAATCGAAATAAAATGTTTATCAGCATATCTTCATGAGTAAGTTATGACTCTTGACTATGAATATATGTATAATGTTTCATCGAATAAAACTATATAAGATGCTTCTGTGAATTTAAATTTAGAAAGAGTTATTCTCTTTATTTTATACAGAAAAAAAATGCTTCAGTAAATTAAAATTTGCATGAATCATACAGTTAAAGTTGTTGCATTTGCCGTCTTAGAACAATGAGGTACCGTAATATTAACGAGCCGAGGGTCCTTACTAGTGTTTGATTAGCCAAAGAACTATTCCGCTGAACAGTACCCAACCTCTCAGCGCATTGTTTGCGTTGCCGGCACTTTTGAAAGCTAAAACCCAAAGTGTGTTGTGGCTTAAGACTCGTCAACTGTGCAAACGGATTATGTAAACACGTCCACATTAATACCTGAACAATTTAAAGGAAAAGGGAGCAGTGTGAAGAGGGTGTTTGCTCTTATATTCCCATGAATATCGCTTTCGATTTTAATTTTTCTCTTGAACAAAATGTATATAACGACCACGATCATAAAAATTATGAATTAGAAAAACCTGGTATGTTTTTCTAATTCATAATTTTTATGATCGTGTTCGAGTTCGTGATCGTGATCAAGGTAGCGAAGACAAAATATAATAAACAGACAAGTTAGTTCATAATGTTCCTTTTACTATTTTGTGTGTATTTATCGTTATTATTTATAGAACATATTATATATTAACAGTCCAACTAAGCTTAAATGTTTGTGCTAGGAGATGGTTTATGACAATAGTCTAATGGCGGATTCGAACCTACGACTCTAAGTAGTAGACCATACAATAAACTATTAGGCCATTTACGTTTTTACTATTTTGAGTGTAGTTATCGTTTGTTAGGTAAAGACATAACATATTATATAATATTTTTTATTTGACTTATTTAGCATTCACAATTTCGACATTGTGGTTTAAAACGATTGAAATATTTATTTTAGTTAGAAGCTATTCATGACTCTGATGACCAAATTCATGACCAAATTCGACCGTGAAGGTACTAATGTTGAATGTGGTACAAGTTTTTCCTATCTACATATGGACGTTCACAGAAAAGGGAAGGGAAGGGTGGCAGAATTATAGCGACCTTAACTGACTGATGAATGGTCAATCGTTTCATCTCAATTTGGTATATCGGATATCCACACCTCGCGAGCTAGTTAGTGCATCTTTAGAAGCCTTAACATGAATTGCGCTCGACATTCGTAAATCATTCCCGATGACAACTGTATATCGATCGAATCGAGCTCGCAACTGATATGGGATACAGATTTTAACAGGTGGTTGTTACGTTGGAAAACTGATTTTAATACGCACCCAGTATATAATAAAAATCCGCAAAAACCGAACAAATTGATTTTTTCGATTTTTAATTTGAGTTTTAATTTGGTCACATATTTTTGCACTATCTTTAGTAATAAGAAACTTTTTTTATTACATTGCGTGGTCCTACTCCAGTCGAGCTGACCCATTCATTCTAAATAAAAAAAACAAACTAAATATTAAATGAAATTTTGACAATTCGAATCCCATTTCTGTTATTTTATATAGAAATTGTGCGCTGATATTGTTTTTGCTTATACTATCGTAGAAAAAAAAATTACGCCCGAAGTAAATCCTCAACGGGAGGCAATGAATTTATGCGTGTCAATTTCGAGTTATAAACGTCGTCGCACGTGCATGCGCCGTGACCCGCCATTAACTATTATTAAAATATTGCTATGTAGGAACCTCGCTATTCTCTTCCATGTTTTATTACGAGCCCCAGCAGGCCAAGATACTGTCGTCGGGTATTTAAAGCTCATACATTACAAAGGTACATGTAGGACGTTCCCCGGACCTACAACTCGTTACCTTGACGGATATCTTTTATTTTCAGACACACTCGAATGAATTATACTCGTAAAATATATTCAGGTTCCGTCTGCAACGATTTGGCTATAAATTATAGTAATAATATATAAATATCTAAGGTGACATAGGTTAAATTATCGCCAAGAAAAATAAAACTCAATAAGAATACCGTCTCACAAAGTTACTTTGCTTTCTGTTCGGTGTTTTGGTATAAATATATCTCTTCCCGTAGTGAAAGGTATTTTCTTACTTCGAAGTCAGTGAGACGATATATGTTATGCTGTTGAGCCGAGAAATATCGACGAATATTTTTTTTTAGTGCCCGCTTCAAATCGCTCATTACGAGGCCCTCTGCCACATCTTATTATCTCTCGACAGCTTTATCTCGATCTACGGAAATATCGCCTATATCAACGTCAGTTAAGGGCTTCTTTTCGGTGAAGCGATTTTTTGAAATCACGCTGTTGTCCTTTCCAGTTCTGTCATCACGAGTTTTAGGTTCCCGATAAGGAGTGGTCTGCCGGATAATCATAGACATTCTGCCGCGAGCGTTTCGTTTTATGAATACTTAATTTCGGGGTTGAAGGTTCCTATAATAATTTTTAAATCGATATGATTCATGCTGGTACTAACAGTAAAAATATATTTTATTGATTTTTTTGGGTAAACAATTCAACAAGTGTCCACAAACTAATACACATATTCGTATTGATAACTATATACATATATGATATACTAAATTGTAAAGAAAAGATTTTTAATAAAATAATACAAATAAAATGTCATTTTTAATTGAGTCGAGATGATGATGATGTTAACATCGAGAGAAAAATAACCTTTGCATCTTACTATATTTTGTTTTATATGAACAAATATGTATTTATATACTAATAATTTTAATTTAAGTAAACATCATGTTCAATTTTTCCGAAATGCAATAAATGCTCATACATATAATTGATAGTTTAACGTTAGTTTATATAGTTTTCATAGAGCCTTCCTATGTATTTTTTTGCTATCGCAAACAATACAAATTTTAAGTTATTTATTATTTATTACAGGTGTAATAACCACACGAGATGTCCTGGACAGGGAATTTAAGTCATCGTACTCGGTTTTTGCTGAAGCGAGAGACTTAGGCAATTTGCCAAGATCCAACAGAGTTCCTATAGCCATTAAAATAACCGATGTAAATGATAATTCACCGGAAATTATTGATCCCAGAGAAGACGTCGTTAGTGTAAGAGAGGAACAGCAACCAGGAGCAGAAGTTGCTAGAGTAAAAGCTATAGACAAGGATAATGGTGTAAATGCAACGATAACATATTCCATCTTGAATGAAAGAGATATGGATGGTTATGGTGTATTTGTTATTGATTCTAATACTGGAGTTATCAAAACAAGTACAGGTAAGATGAATATCCAAATCGATTGAATTATATTACTTTTATTACTTATATAATATATCAAAACAGGTAATTATTATTAATAAATTTGCAGTTCTGGACCATGAGGAGAGGTCAATATACCGTTTAACTGTGGCGGCAACAGATGGAGGACAACCTCCTAAACAAACTGTTAGGCAATTGAAGGTTGAAGTTTTGGACTTAAATGATAACAGACCTACATTTACTAGCTCAAGTTTATCCTTTAAAGTAAGTAGTAAAATGAAGTGGATTTTTAAATGAAAAAAATATTTGAAAATCATTCAATTCAAACTCTACTAACAAAATGTGTTACATATTTAACGTAGTTATTTATTTTGAAGGTTAAAGAAAATGCAGGAATTGGTTATATTGTTGGGACAGTCGCATGCTGTGATAGCGATATACAATATAATTCGATAAACAATGAAGAAGAGAGACAAATATCATACCTTTTAATGCCATTAACATCAGATCATTCGCCAGGCACTTTTGAAATTGATCGTAGAACTGGTTCATTAGTTGTGGCAAGACAATTAGATAGAGAAATTCAAGAAGAATATAGACTTGAAGTGAGAGCATTAGATACATCAGCAACCAATAACCCACAAAGCAGCGCTGTCACCGTCAAAATAGAAATAATTGACGTTAACGATAATGCCCCTCAATGGTCTGAAGATCCTATGAACATTGAAATACCGGAGGTTACTCCTGTTGGAATGACCATCTATAATTTCACAGCAAGAGATGCTGATGCCGGTGCTAATGGCGAACTAAATTTTCATATCGTATCATCTTTACCGCTAACGAAAAATGTTTTTAGCTTGGACCCTTTAACTGGTACTTTAACTCTTACATCGCCGCTAGATTTTGAGGAAATAAAAGAGTATTGGTTAGTAGTAGAAGCTACTGATCTGGCACTAAACATCTCTGAGAGAATGGCAACATTGGCAACAGTACACATTTCAGTGACGGATGCAAACGATAATACCCCCATGTTTGTGTCTAAAAATAAAGTGTCAGTTATCCTCAATACACTATCAGGAATATTATACCAAGCTTTAGCAGTGGATGCTGACTCAGGGGATAATGGAAGAATATCTTACTATATATCTAGCGGAAATGACCACGCTTACTTTTCAATGGATTATGACGCAGGAAGGCTCACATTGTCAAAAAAATTTTCTTCTGATACAGCGAGAGTTCACCCAGGACAGTATAAGCTAAATCTTACTGCATCTGACCACGGAATTCCTTATCCTAGACAAAATCATATGACGTTACTTTTGAATTTACAAGCATCTACAAATATACCACCTAGATTTACAGATTCGATGTATAGAGCAAATATTAGTGAAGACATACGTCCTGGTAGTTTTGTAACTAGATTAAATGCTAAATCATCAAGAGGTAATATAGGTAAGCCATTTAACTATTTATGATTATTTTATTATTAATTATTTAAATGATATTTAAAAAAAATCAAGTTCTGAAACAAAAATATTCAATATGAATTTGATTCTCTGATTTATTCTTTCAGGAAATCTTTCATACATGATACCACCTGGATTAGCACAAGATAAATTTGCTATTGACGATCGCCTTGGAACAGTCACAGTGAAAACTAAAATAGACAGAGAAGAGGCGGACCAATATATTTTTCCAGTATACGTAACAGATTCTAGCACTTTTCAATCAACCACAAATTTTGACGTAGCTACAGTATCTATAAGCATTTTAGATGTGAATGATAACCCACCAACTTTTAAAACAGGTTCATGCTATCCTCTAGCTGTTCCTGAAAATAACGAACCTGAAGTAATCCATACAGTTGCGGCAACTGATAAAGATATTGGTGCGAACGGAGTAATAACTTATAGTATAATTTCGGGAAATAATGGCAATAAATTCTCTATAGACTCCACGTCGGGAAAACTGACAGCAAAAACATTAGACCGTGAAACTCAGTCAAAGTATGACTTAACAATTACCGCGTATGATCATGGTTCACCAGTAGCTTTACAGGGATCGTGCAACATTACCATTTTAGTTGAAGATCAGAATGATAATGATCCCGTTTTTGATACTGGTCATTATTCTGCCGCCATACCTGAAGATGCACCAATTGATACATCTATTATAAAAGTGAGAGCTACAGATGCCGATTTGGGTTTCAATAAACGTATAGTATATTCATTAGCTAATGAAAGTCAAGGACTATTTAGAATAGATAATAAAACAGGAATTATTTTCACAACTGGGTAAGTTTTTTTCAAATACTGTTCTTTTAATTTATTTTACCCGCGTGGTAAAATAAAATCTACGTGATAAAAAAAGTCAATATTGATATGAATTAATACATTACAGGCATTTTGACAGAGAAAAAACTAGCGTTTATCACTTTGAAGCTGTTGCTACAGATCAAGGACGTTACATTGCTCGTTCACAAAGAGTTTCTATCGAGGTTACTATAAGTGACGTGAACGACAACAAGCCCATTTTTAGTAAATATCCGTTTAGGGAACAAATGGCTACATTGACACCTCCAGGACAAAGTTTACTTCGTGTGTCTGCCGCCGATAATGATATAGGAACTAATGCAGAAATTCTTTTTGAGCTCTTGGATACAGCAAATCATAAGTTTCGAATTAATCCTACAACAGGAGTATTGACAGCTACTCAAAGTTTAGCAAGTGAAAATGGAAAATTTATTCATTTAAGAGTATTAGCGAAGGACAAAGGAAATCCTCCGCAGAACTCAATTGGACTTATTGAAATTCGTATTGGTGATTTCAGTGACCAATCGCCCACATTAAATTTTCAAAATATGACTTACAATGTTACCATCGAAGAAAACCTTCCTTATGGGAAAGAAATTTTGCAAGTGACAGCACTAAGAAGTGATGGGCGGCGCCAAAGAATTATTTATGAATTTGGAAATGGAAATGATCAGTACTCTTTCGAAATAGATTCTAAAACAGGTGTTATTACAGTAAACAATTCAGCTAATTTAGATTTCGAATCGTATCCAGGTCCAAGTCGGCAACTCGTAGTAGTTGCTCGCACAGAAGGCTCACCGAATTTATACGCCTACTGCGACTTAATTGTTAATCTTTTAGACCAAAACGATCACGCTCCAAGATTTACCCAACAACAATACATAGCAAACGTACTCGAAGGTAATACTAAAGGTGAATTTGTTGTGCAAATTGCCGCAAAGGACGACGATCGTGGGGCAAACGCAAGGATTCTGTACCATATCGTTGACGGAAACCATGATAATGCGTTTATAATCGAACCAGCTTTTTCTGGGTCGGTAAAAACAAATATAGTACTAGACCGAGAGATAAGAGAGATGTATAAGCTAACTGTTATAGCAACAGATGAAGGCGATCCGCAAATGACAGGGACAGCTACACTTAGAATTAACGTCGTTGATGTTAACGACAACCAACCGACTTTCCCGCCACCAAATGTCATCTCGATATCAGAAGGTACGTTTGTTTCCACGTTTTTGCTACCATTTACGTATTCTCTTTTAAATTGGTGTAGGGCGGCCGATAGCTTTGCGAAATAAATTGGTAGAACAAAAAGCATCTTACAAAGGGGAGGCATTTTACATAATTTGTATTCCCGACTCCGCGACTGGCTTACATTGCGACTTTGCGATTCCAGCGCTGAGATTAAATAAAAGGGTCTCCTATAGGATCAATATTTATTGGACGGTATTACATTTTTTTCGAGTGCATGTTTTAGCGGTGCCTCCCCAACGAACGGTCCGCGCCCGATCTCTTTTTATTTCTTTGTTTTTATATCATTGTACTGCGACGGTGGTTTTGTTTTAGAGCATTTTATTTTGCGAATCTTTAAAGTGGCAGTCAAACGAGCGAGTATCTTAAACCGAATTTATTCATGCTAATTTCTTCTTTATTTTTACAGGAGCGGAAGTCGGATCGATACTGACATCTGTTACTGCAAATGACGTTGACACATATCCTGCTCTTAAGTACGCCATTGTTCAAGGGGACAATACGTTTTCAATAGACAGATATAGCGGAAAGATTGTACTTAATAAACCTTTGGACTTCGAAACGAAAAAACAATATGAGGTGAACATCACGGCATCTGATACAGAGCATGTAGCGAAGACTACGTTAACAATCAAGGTTACGGATGTCAACGACAACAGCCCCATTTTTGAAGAAATATCCTACAACAGAGTGTTACCAGGTTAGTTATCGACATGATTATTTACTAAAATGCGAATAACTTGTGAATTATTAATCTAATGTATTAATGGACATAAAGTGAAATACATATAAGTAATATTTGGATTTCTTAAGACTATTTTATTAAAATTACCTACGAATCTCTGTTGTTTTTAGATTTTGTTAATGCACTATACTTTCGATCTTATCGCAACTACCACCCACTATACCTACCTACTGCCACTATAGTTAAAACTTTGCTACTCTCTCACTGCTACAAAAACACAATACATTTTTACACAAAATACTTCACGGTCAGCCCTAATTTTTATTAGACTTCAGGGTCAAAATATTAATAGAAGTATGATTAATCATTTTCAGAAGGCTCTGGCACTATCGAGATCGGCAAAGTTAGTGCCACAGACAGAGACAACGGTGAAAATGGCCAAGTCTCATACACATTCCTTCGACCAAGCGAAGGTTACTACATAGACATGGTGACCGGAGCTATGTTCGTGAACTACAGTGCTTTGCCGAGTAACCAACGGGACATGCAGTTGGCAGTGTTAGCTACAGACATGGGTAAACCTAATAGAAGTGCGGTAGCTTCTGTAAGAATAAGTACAGGGGCGTCGTCCGAGATCAAACCATTTATTGGGCAAGATACATACAGGTAAATATTATACATAGTATATTGACAATTAGGTGGAGTTTTAATACCAATACATACTTTACATTTTGTAGAAAAATATGGTGAAACTTTATGGACACATTAATTCAGTGCATCTTCGACAACGAGGTGTTTAAGTAGGCCTGAACATATTCCTAAACATAAACATAGAATATGTATGTATATATAAATTTTCTCTACTGCGTCGCGGATGCTGGGATCAATTCCCGGCCGAGGAATTTAATCTGAAATCAATTTGTTAATATCAAAACACAGTGTCCTTAACGCTGAATATGAACTTTTCTCCGATCTTAATGTACATGTGCTACGAGCAATGATAACGCAAAATTTCTTCTCAAATGCTTACGGCTCTGTAATATATTCTACGCAACCGATGTCATCTCGTAACTAAATAGACTAGCAGGCAATATAATGCCTTAAACTAATATAATAATTTATTTACTTAATACTTCCAATCGATTTTTTTCTATACAATTTACATTTATTATATGTATTTTACAAATATTAATTATAGTCCAATAGTTTTAAGTATTTTTTTACATTTATGTATAAATATATAAAAATAAAATAAAAATTTAATTGCCTTCTCTTTTATTACAGAATCACTGTTAATGAAGATGCAGAAAAGGGATCATCGCTTCTTCTCATAGGTGGTATAAATGACGTACTCAAAAAATACAACCTTGACTTTCATATTATTTCTGGAAATGAAGGTGACGCGTTTGATGTCACCCTGGAAGGTGCTCTTATATTGGTGAACAAACTTGACAGAGAAGTGCAAGATTCTTATGTTCTGGGCTTAGCAGCAGTTGAACAAGGAAAAGTGTTATCATACAATCAAAACAAAACGTCCATTACTATATTTGTCACTGTAGCCGACGCAAACGATAACGCACCTGTATTTTTTCTAAGTGATTTTGATATATCAGTGAGTGAAAATGTTAAAATTGGATACACACTCACTCAAGTATCGGCAACTGATGCTGATTTATTTGGTACACCAAACGCAGCTATAGTGTATAACATTACCTCTGGAAATGATGAAAAACTATTTTATATCCACCCTACGACCGGCATTTTGACAGTTAATAAAACACTTGATTACGATACTGGTGACCCTAAGTTTAAGCTTGTAATAATAGCTTGCGATCAAGGTACGCCATGTTTATGTAACGTGGCATATATAGACGTTGACATCTTGGACGAAAATGACAATGCACCTACATTCCCTGTTACTGAATACTTCGAAACAATCGGCGAAAATGAAAGAGTCGGAACTTCTATATTTACTGCGAGAGCAACCGATTTGGATAAAGGCAAATATGGGAAGATGAACTATTCAATAGTTCCCAGTGCTTCTAATTACAACAGAAATGACGATTCGTCGAAGATGTTCCAAATTGATTCATTCTCAGGATTAGTAAACTCTAACTCCGTATTTGATTACGAGCACAAAAACAAATATGAATTTTCTATTAAGGCATCAGATTTAGGAGGCAAGAGTTCTACTGTGAAAGTTAGGATTGACGTAGAAAGTCGAGACGAGTTTTATCCACAATTTACACATAAAACTTACAACTTTGGTGTTCCGAAATCAGGATCATTACCTATTGGTTACGTCATTGGTCAAGCCACTGCAACAGACAGAGATAAAGGTATCGATGGCCGCATCGTTTATCAATTATCAACTTCACATTCATATTTTAAAATAAATCGAACTACGGGAATTATAATTTTAAAGAAGAAAATTGACTCAGTTCAAAGTTTATTTGGCTCTGACAAATCCATAAGTTTAGTGGTCACCGCAAGTTCTGGTAGACAAGGCTCGTTGACAAATAAGACTGCTGTAGAAATATTGTTGGATCCACTAGCGGTAGTGTCCGATAATACTAATCTAATAAACGACACATCTGTCGCACAAAGTAGCGGACTATCCGATTGGGCATTAGGATTACTCATAGCATTTATATTTATAATAATAATTTTTGCGGCAGCATTTTTGTTTCTTCACATGAAGAACAAAAGACACAAAAAAGTCAATAAACCAGGCTTGAGTTCTGAAGGAGTAGGTGCGACAAACAGCTATGTTGATCCTAGTGGGTTTGATACAATCCCAATAAGAAACACAGCACCCGTAAATCCCGCTAATCAGTTTGCCCCACCAAAGTATGATGAAATCCCTCCTTATGGTCCACATACTGCCAGTTCTAATTCTGGCGCAGCAACTACGTCTGAACTCTCAGGGTCTGAACAATCTGGTTCAAGTGGTCGAGGATCTGCCGAAGATGGCGAAGATGGTGAGGACGAAGAAATAAGAATGATAAATGAAGGGCCATTACAAAGAGAATCGGGCCTGCATAGGCAAGCTAATGGAGTAGATGATGACAATCTCTCCGACGTTTCGGTTCATAATACTCAAGAATACCTGGCAAGACTTGGTATAGTTGAGACTGGAACAGGTGGTGGAGCATCAACTTCTTCAAGAAGATGTTCAGAAAATGTCGGAAACAAAGATACAATGTTGCATCATGGACCTATAGACTCAATGCATATGTTTGATGAAGACGGAGCCCACGAAAACGATATAACAAATCTTATCTATGCAAAATTAAATGAAGTAACTGGTAGTGAAAGAGCTAGTAGTGCAGATGAAGCTAGTGCTGCTGTGGACAGGGCTATGGCATTAGGAGCCTTCCCAAGTGCTCCAGGAGAAAATACCGCCGTACCTACTGCTGGGCCTTCTATGACAGGAAGTCTGAGCTCCATTGTGCATTCTGAAGAAGAGTTGACTGGTAGCTACAATTGGGACTATCTTCTTGACTGGGGACCTAGATATCAACCATTAGCTCACGTGTTTTCTGAAATAGCCCATTTGAAAGACGATGCAGTTTCGCTTCAAAGTGGTAACAGTGGCGCATCTAGTGCTAAGAGTAAAGGGACCTCTATATCTGGCGGTAAAAGCGTACCCCCACCTTTACTAACCACCGTTGCACCCAGGAGTTGTCCAGCTCCCTCGTTATCTTGTCGGCAACCACAGCATTTGTTACCCAGGTCGCCAATAAGTCATGATGTTCCTGGCGGCTTTTCAGCTGCCGCAGCCATGTCCCCTTCATTTTCTCCGTCATTATCACCTCTCGCTACGAGGTCTCCTTCTATGTCTCCTTTAGTAGGACCAGGTTTACCTCCTGCTCCAGCTAACAGAAAACCTCCACACTCAACTATGCGAATATGAAATTAGACAATAATATTCCTAGTGGATTGTATATATACTCCCTTTATCGACTGTTTTGCCTATAAGTATTGATATCTATAGTAATATTTATTGATTACCGATGTAATCGGATTAGTTTCTTCGTATTTTAAATGTCATTTTGTGCATGTTATTTGTAAAACTTACTGCCTGAATGTGCTCAAAGTGATTTGTAAGTGCTTATTACCGATTTTTACGGTAAATGTAAATATTGTCTTCATTCGGGTTTTAATTTTATTATGTATATATTAGTCTGTATAATCTAGTGCCTTGTATGATATAAAATGAAGACTGCCATGTTAATTTACTATAGTGACGAACGAAACAGCTTTACTTTAAGCTATAAGTGTACTCTTAGATATTGCAATTTTATTCTTAGGTAACATTAGTACGAATGTAAAGTACCCTATTTTTGTATAATGCAACAAATCACGATATTTAAATATAAGACAATTTCTCGTGCCTTCGCAATCTGAATAAATGTATATTGTAGGAAATGTTATTGTACTGTGATTTTCATCTTAATATTGAACATTCGTATGAGACTTCATTAATATCAAATTGATACTAAACTTTCACAAGGTTGAAATTTTCAAAACTAACGTTCGTGGATTGAATTTTATATTCATGTTATCTAGGCATGTTTATTTTAAAGACTTCTAAATCATAGCACAACATCCATTTGCAACGATCTCTATAGTAGATCTTGTTGACGTTTGCCTATTGAATATAAGCTCACAAAGATTAATGATTATAAATTTAGTCATTTTAATAGATTTTAAATTCTATTGTGTTTATTATTTTTCGGCACTCATTGTCACGGCCTAATGTTATATTTGTTATATAAAATATGTAGAAACAAATTTATAGTCCAATCTAAGCAAAAAATAATAATAAAAAAAATACATAAGCTGACGGTATGTCAGTTACGGTTTACCGTTTATATATACATAACAAAGATATCACGACATCAAACAAACCCGCCCTCCCCTCCCTCCCCAGTTTGTATGAGTGTTATAAAGCACTCGTAACGAAACGGACGAATTAAAATAAACACAATAAAACTAATTTTGCACATTGTGCACTATTCGCGTAAATATCAATAATTATTAAATCAATTTGATATAATTGGTGGTTAATGTAAATACTTATTGTTCACAAGTGTCTCGGTATTGGCTGCGATGTTAACACAAAAAATTAATAAAAGTTTGAAATTATTTTGATATTGTTTCATTTAATACAATTTGTTACAGGAATCGAACATACAAATGGTATAATACGATACAATGGTATATCACAGTTGGATCTAAGTCTACAGACGCTCTTAATGTTACAAAAAAAAAATGATAACTAACAATATAAATGGACTAAATATGTAATAATTGCTAGTATCAAAAACGAGGCAAAATATAGACGTAAATGGCACACTATTCAATATTCAAATAGATCTTTACCTCCTTTAAACTTTAAATTTTTTCTTTTATCACTTATTTTCAATTGTCTCCATATATCACAAATTCATACTTTCAACTTAATCAACACAATTTCATTGCTCAATTTAAACGCGGCAATAGTAACAGCATATTGTAAAGAAAGGTTATACATATTTAGTTTATATAGGTTATAAATAGTTGCTGTTATAATTTCTAGCGCTTTTAAAGCGTTCCTTAGACTACTGTTGCCTTTACTTACGACGAACTTAGTAATATGATAAATATACTAACACATTATTTTTCTTTGATTGAGACAATCTTTTTTAAATGATGATAAAATCGATGGTTATTTCTATAATGATATCGAAAAGGTAATATTACTTTCTATTGTATATTATTAAGTTTTACGTATCGATTATAATGTTATCTATTCAATTTTTCTTTATAATGCATACCTGCGTAAAGAATATATTTTGCTAAATGAATCGCGAGACGTCCTATTCAAATTTCAAATCATACGAAACGTGAGTTTAGGGTCTTTAGCTCATATAGAAATAGCCGAATTGGCCAATTCTCCGCGTAATTTTTTTTTCGGACTGTTATAATCAAATCGGTCGTTTTCAACGGATACGCTCACCAACGGACAGCATTTTTTTTTATAAACTCTACTAATACAAGATAATATTGTTCAGCGATAAAAGGTTGAAAGCTTATATAAGATATATAAAGTTACATATATAACTTGAAGTCTAGATTTTCAAGTCTAGAACTTTCCAGATTAATGAATAAAATTGTGGAATCATGATTCTGGTGATCATATATTATTCTGAACGATTACAAACAAGCCATTATGAATAATTGTATAGAAATAAAATACACAAATACACAGTGGCTTAATAATCTTTTCAGACATTTAGTAACTAAAACTGCTTCAATAAAGTTAATTTTCTAAAAACAACCCAAAATCATAATACTCGAGAGGAAATAAATAAGCTTTAAACCTTTTTGGGTTACGATTTACACCAATGAGGGCAAGACATTACAAATTGACGATAACTAGAAGATTTGCACACAGTTGAAAAGTGAAAGATAAATGCGGTCCTATAAAATTGTTATTAGATGCTCATTGTAAATAATACAGGCAAGCTACACAGACAAACCTGTTTTTATTTTTAAATAGAGACAATTGTAGTACCCTTAATTTTATTTAATCGTATTGAGGGCCAAAAACACAGCTCAACTGATGGTATGCGAAATAACGATCGGTCGATAAGGAATCATAATGCAGATACGGACCTCACCCCTGAGGACTGACACCCACGAATAATCCCTCTTTACCAACATTAGAAGTGGATCCAAGGATCCAACCACGATACCAAATAAATAAATTGCCCATAAAAAATAAGTGGCCCATGACATCCACATACGTCCTTAACGAGGAATCATAATGCAGATGCGTTGTCACCCTTGAGGATTGAGATGGAATGCCTCGTCACCAGTAGCAAAGGTCTCCGGTCACAACACGAAACACAGCAGCATAATTCTGCTATTTCACGCTGGTATTCTGTGGGAACGTGGTCCTACCCCGGTCGGACTGACCCATTCACTCTACAGCTAGAAACAAACTGCCGTGTAGCTCTAACACTGTCTTCAACTTCTCATCACTTATCTTTAGTATTAGATCTTTATGATACAGTCTTAATAATATCTACATTAATGCCTAAAGGTAATTTATATGTTACTTATACGTCACTTAAATGTGATGTTTTGGTTGAATTTTAATAGCGGCAGAACCACTTGCAGTTTATTTCTGGGCCATAGCATGAATGGGTCAGTTCGATCAGGCTATCAGGTCAGATCATCTGGTCCACAACATGAATGGGTCAGTTCGATCATGCTATCGGGTCAGATCAGGCAACGTTCTGAGTATTGGAGTAAAATAGTAGCACGACGCTGCTGTTTCGTCTGGTGAGTGCATGATCCTGACATCCTTATGGTGACAAGGCCTCCAGGTCGCATCTGCATATGATTCCTTATCGTGAATGTATGTAATATAGCTTAGATGATCTCTATGTTTATTTGAAACCCTCAATAGAACAAACATATAAAGTTATTTATTTAATTTTATGCTTCACATTGTAACCTGATGTCTTATATGTTATTATTAAAAAGAAAATATATAGATTATTAAATCAGCAAGTGTTCTATTGTATCGAAAGAGGATCTAAATTTTGCATAAACTTTTTACGTGTTAACGCGTCTTTACAATTAATACTACGAAAGCTTAGCAATAATTACGCACTAAATAACACATTGAATATAATCAATGGAATACATGGTGCTGTTGTTTCAGTTGACCCTGTTGTTCGGTGTAGCACTGGGTTTATGTAAATGCATGTCGATGATGACGTCATCGGATGCTATTGATTTATCTCCAGGGGTTATAATATCAAGGTCCGCTTCAGTATTTGAGGTCTGCAGTAGGCCATTAGCTTCCGTTGGCTCCTGGAACAAAATCGATAAATGTCTCATATGAATCCCTTTTCCATAAAGAAAAGAAAAAGAGAGTGAAAAATCCAGCGAAAGTGTATCAAGATACAGTCTTGGATCATGTTGTGAAACCTCTCAGTAATACACTTTTTAAAAATATACCGTGGACTTTCCAGTAAGACCCTGCACCTGGTCACAAGGCACGAACTACCCTAGCCTGGCTTGAAACCAACGTTCCGCACTTTATAAGAGCTGAAGACTGGCCCTCATCTAGCCCAGACCTCGTCCCTTTAGACTTCAAATTATGGTCAGTTTTAGCACACATGGCCTGCTCTAACGACACGGCGACATTATATGCATAAATTTTAATAATATTAAATTACTTCATAAAAAAAAATGCATTTTCATTTGTAACAGAACTTATGGCCGGACTAGTTATATAAAGCCCACAGCTGCCGCATCACCAATGCGGCTTATCGTACTTCACATGTCTTAGAAGTTTTGTTTTTATTAATTTCTTAGACATGCAGGTTTCCTGACACGGAGATACCATGCTCCGTAAATCCATTAAATGATGGACTATACTACCTTAGTTTGGAGATTTGGCAGTTTATATATTAATACAGATAGAATTACAAATCTTTGTTTATAAACTTTCAGTGGTAAAGCTACATTTCAGAATGTTTGTGGCAGCAGCACGAATAGGTTGAATCCACCAAGGTGGAAGGACCACGCCTTCATAGAATACCAACGTGATGCTGCTGTGTTTTGTCTGATGAGCAAGGGAACACCAGAGATCCTTGTTACTGGTAACGAGATATTCCATCTTCAATGTTTGGCTGTCATGAGCCTGGTGAACTGTAATCTCGTTTTTAAACCCCAAATGAAATAAAAAATAATTATAAAACATATATTTGTATCTAAGAATATAACAATAAATAAATAAAATATTCCGCTCTAAGTGACGCATTAATTTTGTTAATGTTAATGCAATAAATAAATATAACTAACCGTTAAAGCAGCATCACAAGCCATCAGCTCTTTCTTCGAGAGATGTTCCACGATAGCAGCTGCATAGCAATCGCCGAGCATGTTGTTAGTGGTCCGGATTCGATCCCTGATCGATATATAACATATTAAATTTCGACCCTCGGTTTAAGTTAAAATTAAGATAAAGATTTGCGTTTATAATTTTCATATGAGCATAGTGCGGGTTTAGCCTTAATGCACATTCCTAAAAGAAAAGTAAATACATTATTTTATAATGAACGCTCGTACTTTATAAGAGCCACGCTACGTCTGAAGACTGACGATGGATCGATTTAACTGGAATAGGAATACGCTCTCACAAAACCAATTTCGTATAATAATATTATTGCACCTGTGTTTCCTATTATGAGTATAGGGATCAATAATAATGCATTCGGTCTGTCTATTAAAAAGAGAGAACACACAACTCAGATGTACTATACATGTACATTATATATATATATATTAGAATCAGCGATCATGTCTATATGACTTACACCAGCCAGTCCACGGCAAACAGGAGGGATACGTCATGTGCAGGAGCGTCCACAGCTGCGAGCACAACCAGGAGTAGCACCAACGCCGCCGAGGGCACCGACGCGGAAGACAAAGATGCTGCGGTCGACGACAACCTGAAAAGAATTTTAATAATTATAATTTTATAAATATATATATATATCCTCATGTTCTCGATGGTTGGCAATCCACCACTGTGCGCTTTACGTGGAATTTTCTGCCACACACAACTACTCTGTGGAATCAGCGAGGAAGAAGAGTAGACTAAGGTACGCGTACTTTAAAATGAGTAGACTAGTGTACTTTATAATGATTAGACTAAGGTACTTTAAAATGATTAGACTAAGGTACTTTACAATGAGCAGACTAAGGTACTTTAAAGTGATTAGAATGAGGTACTTTAAAATTATAAGATAAAGGTACTTTAAAACGATTAGACTAAGGTACTTTACAATGAGCAGACTAAGGTACTTTAAAATGATTAGAATGAGGTACTTTAAAATTATAAGATAAAGGTACTTTAAAATGATTAGACTAAGGTACTTTAAAATTATAAGATAAAGGTACTTTAAAATGATTAGACTAAGGTACTTTAAAATTATAAGATAAAGGTACTTTAAAACGATTAGACTAAGGTACTTTTAAAATGATTAGACTAAGGTACTTTAAAATTATAAGATAAAGGTACTTTAAAACGATTAGACTAAGGTACTTTACAATGAGCAGACTAAGGTACTTTAAAGTGATTAGAATGAGGTACTTTAAAATTATTACATTAAGGTACTTACAAAACAGCAGCTAACTGAGCAAAGCCAAGGTGCATGTCGTTCATCTGACAAACGAACAGGCTGGCGACGGTCAGGAACAGCGCAGTGCCGTCCATGTTGATGTTACAGCCGATAGGCAACACGAAGCGCGTTATACGAGGGTCTATTTGTAGAGGACCTTCCATACTGCGGAAGGTCACTGGGAGAGCTGCGGCACTGAAATATAAGAAATATTTCGGATCAGTCTATTGATATCTGATGCTTCAACACTTCAAGTTTGTTCCCTAGTAAATTGTAGTCGTCTGTTAGTGTATCGTATCGGTCACTACGATACAGGCTTTTTCTAGTCTGTCTGTTTGTCTTAAAAGCTCTTTATATATATGTACTATTCTATGTTGAGCTAATAATTTTACTAAATTAGTTGTTTGTGCAACATTCATTCATTCTTTCTTTTTTTTTTCTAGATCCTTGTTTCAATTCCCAGTGAAAGAACTATTTTCATGCATTCTAAATTATTAGTTTTCTGTTCTGAGTTTTCTTCGTTCTGAATCTACAAGAATCTTCCTATCATATATATATATATGATATATATATATCATAGGCTCTTTATTAGGTCCCCTGCTCTTTAACATTTATTTATATGACATTTCAAATTGCTTTCATCACTCTCGTTTTCTCATGTACGCTGATGACACTAAAATTTTTTATCCGATCCGTGATATCGAGGACTGTCGTAAATTGCAGGATGATCTTGACAGATTTTCAAGCTATTGCACAAAAAATTTACTCAATCTTAATGTCAAAAAATGTCAAATAATTACATTCAGTCATCAAGTACATCCATTACAATATAAGTACATATTAAATTATTGTGTGGTAAGTCGTGTTATGAAAGTAAGGGATCTAGGTGTTTTGTTAGATTCAAAGTTAATATTTTCAGAACACTACAATTACATCTGTCATAAGGCTCTTAGAATGCTTGGTTTTATCAAGAGACTTTCAAAAGTATTCCGGAGTTCAAGTCCCCTACTACCTCTATATTTCGCTTATGTCCGAAGTACACTTGAGTACGCTTCACCCGTTTGGTCCCCATCCTACATAACCCACACTCGTAACATTGAAAACATCCAAGTAAAATTTCTAAAGTTTTTAAATCATTTTACCAAAAAATCCACGCGTGACTATAATATCTCGCTGACGGAATATAAACTTCTGTCTTTATCTAATAGACGAATTATTTCCGATATGCGGTTATTATATAATGTATTAAATGGCCACGTTGACTGTCCTACCTTGATAGAAAAATTGCATCTTCGTATCCCAACACGCCGCCTACGAAGTACAAATTTATTTTATGTCCCTCTTACAAAAACGAGATATGCCCAGAGCTCAGTCTTATATAGATGTATGCAGGTCTATAATGACATGTTTGGAAATATTGACATATTCCATCTTAAACGAAATCAGTTTCTAAACGATGTTTCTGAAGCACTCCTGAATTCGCCTTAACAAGATGCATACGCACACACACACGCACATACACACACACACACACACTGCACTACAGATTAAAATGTATGTTACTCCTGTTGCACATACTTATAAAAAATGTATATAGTTGTAACTTCTTTGATGGCTAAATATCCTTGTTAATTGTATTTATGTTTAATGTTTCTTGTATGCTGTGAAGTCTCCTAATAAAGTAAATAAATAAATAAATAAATAAATAAATATTAGATTTGATCCATTACGATGTTGGGTTCCGTCCATCCAAAAGCTTCCTGGAAGAGATTGCTTTTCGCGACTTTAAAATACTGACTTTCTATATTTGTGACTCTTTTGTATGGTGCACAATCAAGTCATATCCACCTATTTATGAACTATGAAGATGGAAGAAGGCGAATGAGTAGCTGGTTTTGAAATAAAGTAAAATTAACGGCCTATATACACATATTAATCTTCCTACTGACCATAAACCTTCTTTCTGGAGAGGGTGTTGGAGGGCAGTCCACCAGGCGGGTCTATTGCGGACTTGCGGACTTCACATGTCTTCTCAAAAAAAAATACTAATTTCTTAAACATGTAAGTTTTCTTATGTTTTTCTTTATCACAAAGTAAATCAGCAAAAAAATGCAGTTAATTACACCGTGCCAACACCGGGTTTCGAACTCGGTTTTCTTGAGTACAGTGAATTAAAAGCGAGCTCTCGAGGCTTACCTTAGCTACCACGGTTCAAATGAATGTAACAATAAATAATACGAATACAAACTCACGTAGAGGCGGTAGCGGAAGCAGTGAGCATTGCATGCGACAGACCCCAGTAGAACTTGTACGGGTTCCGCCGCAGGAACAGGAAGTAGATCAGCTGCATCACCACCAGCTGGTAAAGGAACACGCCGACAGTCACAGTCACGATGAACCACGCCAGCTGGGATATCACTTGCGCTGTCGAATAATCGTAAATATATATATATAAAGAAACCATTGATATATATCGTCTCAACGTCTTCATCGCAGCCTATCAATAATCGACTGCTGAACATAGAAACACTGCTGATGATGCCATCGTCATCTATCTCCATTAACAATATCTTATAAGAAAAATAATTCAGAGGATGAATCCGTACATATTATTCTGTGTACCTCTATTGGAACTACTAAATTTTATATAAAAGACCGATAGACAACCTACATTAGTAATAACCAGATCAACTGCGCGGGATAAATGTCTTAAGCAGTGGTAGAGCTATGGTGCAGTTTGTTTCTAGCTGCAGAACAAATGGGTCAGCTCAACCGGGGTAGGACCACGCGCACACGAAATACCAGCGTAAAATAGCAACATTAAAACTGCTGTTTTTCGTATGGCAAGTGTAGGAATCCTGAGACCTTTATTACTGGTGATGAGGCATTCCATGTCAGTCCTCAAGGGTGACAACGCATCTGCATTATGATTCCTTGTCAAGGATGAATGTAGATGTCATGGAACCTCTCAATGTAATAAAAAAAATACAGAGGGTAGATATACTGGTCGTCCCCTTTCGTATTCCAATGTAATAATATTGGAGGAAAGTACAGATGCAATGTCAGATGTCATATACCAGCAACAGTTTCGTAATCCCACAATTTATGATACACAAATACTGTTCCTCAATTGGGAATCGAACCCGGGTCCCGGTATGAGTTAGTACAAGTAGCTTCTAAGACAACGATGATTATAACTATTATGTATAAGTATTACTCATTAGATTGGTAGTAAGCATTATCAATGGAAAATATTCTTTTTTAATAATGTGGGTGACAAATAAGCACACACAGCTCACTTGACGGTTAGTGAATCATGTATATGAGTTATCAGCCCTGAGGAGTACGATGGTAATTCTCGTTATCAGTATTAAGAGTATATTATATACTATATGAGTATATTTACGAAAAGCTAATAATACAATACAATAAAACAAGAAAAAAAACTTGTTACACTTTACCGACGTTACTAACTTCAAGTATCTTGCCAGCGATAATACTGCTGACCCCGACCGGTGTGAACCACATCACACCCGTCACCATCTTCATTATCACCTCGAAGATCGCTTGGAAGAAGTCTATCACCACCTGACCCTTTGCACCTAGAGTTCCAAGTAGGCTACCGAATACCAAACAGAAGAACACTAATCCTAGGGTGTTTGTACCTGATCTGAAATTGACAGAGACCGTTTTAAAAAGATCAGAAAATATTATATTAATTGGGGATATATTGCTATTGTTACTAAGATTTGTTGTAAAATATCTTTGAAATTACATAAAATGTCTTTTTTTTATTTATTTAATGTATTTTGAACTGGATCTATATCCACGCTGCAACTAATTTCTAGCAGCAACATCAATGGGTCAGTTGAAAGACAGCGTCTTCCTAGAATGCTAATATGACGATGCTCTTTAGTATGGTGAGTGTAGGGATCACAAAACCTTTACATGTAACGTGGTATTCCATCTCAGTCCTCGGCGTTGGACATGCATGTTCAGCTAATCCACCACAGTACGCTTTACTCGATATTTACTGTCATGTACAACTGCTCTGTGCAATCAGCTGTCACCAGGGATATTTCCGAACTGATACGACTTAAAACCTTAACCTCCTCTGGTGTTGCGAATGTCTATGGGCGACGGTAATCACTTACCATCAGCTGATTGCTCCCTTGGCATGTATAAAAAAAAATCTTAAATATTTGTCGATGGCGAATGTCATAGTCTTCACTGCACAACAAAAAAACTCAGTAACAAAGAAATTACTTAGTGTGTTCTAAATAGAAACCATACGTTTAAATGAAGCCATATAAATGATCAAACAAGCATCCATTGTATCTATTCAAATACAATCAAAGGATAATTATGAACGAACAATAAGTTTTCGCAAATGTACTATCTTTTCTAAACAAAAAGTGAAACAATTTTCCATATGTAATGAAAAAAAACATCGATAACAAAGCGACAATTATGTAGAATATAGAAAATAAATAATTAAACAGATGTAGCCATTAATATAGAATGTGTCATGCGTCATCCATATTGAATGTAAATAAAAAATGCATCATATCGCCATCATTAAGGCCGGGAACGTGTGTACTCAAACCACGTTACTGGCTGATGTGTCGTAAGTTCTGGATACGATTCCCAGCCGAGGAGGAATATTAACAAATTTTTGTTTATCGGTATAGGTGTACTGTGTCCCGTGTCTTTCACACTGCATCGGAACCTTACTTTCGGATCTAATAGCGAATGCATGACAGCGAATGCTTAGTGCATTATAAAATATTCTGGATAGTTATTATCTGATAATAAACAGAATATAGTGCCGTGGTTAAAGTCAACCAGTAGGACATTCTCATCATCGTCGCCATAAAGGTGAAATTAAAATAGATTTAATTCCTGACCTAGTAAAGGAGTACCCATTGAAATTTACAAACAACTAACATTACAATGTATATAGACCAGATAGTTAAAAATAGCTAGCTGCAGAATGTATAGGACAGCTCGCAGCATGAAGGTGCTGTTTCCTCTGATGAGTATAGGGATCCGGAGACCTTTGTTACTGGGGACGAGTCATTCCATCTAAGTCCTCAAGGGTGACAATGCATCTGCATTACGACGATTCCTTGTCAAGGATGAATGTAGATGTCATGGGCCGCAGGAAAAATAATATATAAAGATAATGGGAACGTTAGTTACACTAATAGCTTTGCTTACGTTTTTACTGAAAAAACGTTGATGTAATCAAAATTATTTAAAAACTACTCACCTCCAAGTTAATAAACAAAAATTATGCGGCATCGATAAAAGAGCTTTCCCTACAAATAAAGAACTGCGCAATTCTACCCTTAACTTTTGGAATAGTCACAGTATAAGGTAGTTCAACAGTGGACTATTGGATCAGTTGTAATTATTAAACAATTAAATTACGTCTCTGAACAATTGATCTTTTTGAATTGATTAAAAAAAAACTTTGATAAAGTCAAAATTATACCTATTATTGACGTTAATTATAAACTACCCACCAAAGCTAATAAACAAAAATGATGCGGCATCGATAAAAGAGCCTTCCCTACAAAAAAGAACTGCGCAATTCTACCCAGAAATTTTGAAAGAATCACGGTCACATTTAATCTATAGGGTAGTTCGACAGTGGCTTCGCTGTGACCTTATATTTAAACAGTATATAAAATCTTTGATACTATTTAATTATTCCAGAATGAATTAAAGTACCTGTAAGATATCACTCTGACGAGTGCTGATACCGTGTCATTATCTGTTAGATTCCTTCCACCTAAAGGCGTTGGTTGAGTGTACACCGTATGTGCTTGTTGGAAAGTGGCCTGCACAATGTTATCGGGAAAGATGTTCCTGAAATATAAAATACAGTCTTAGATCATTAATGTTCAAGTATTACGTACGCAAACTTCAATGATTTTAGACACCCCCCCTCCCCCCAGCCCACGCTATATTTAGTAGTATATAGTTAAACCAAGCACCCCCGCTCCTAAGATTACTTGAACTACCTCTAAAGACCAACATCTAATATCACCCCTGACGGATCCTCATCTGCGGATTCCTACGTTATCCAAACGAAACACAACAGTGTTATGTTGCTATTTCACGCTGGTTACCTTTCTTATAGGCCGGCAGCACATCTGCGATTCTTTTAGAGTTGCGGATGTTCGTGGGCAGCGGTGATTACCATCAGGTGAGCTACTTACTAGTTTGTCACTTATTCTATAAAAAAAGTAGGCAGAAGTGTTGTCTATTGACCCATCCATGTCGTGGCTATAAACAAGTTGTAGCGTGAATCAACCGCAATAAGCAACGATAGAGAATATATTATATTAAATTATATTATATATTTATTTATTAAAACTTCTTACAGCGCTAATATCACTTGAGATGCCATTCGGCGACGAAATTGTAAACAGCAGTTCGGCTGTTAGTGAATAAACTACTAAACCCTGAATAATCTTATCAAAGAGTAAATAAAAAAAAGAAACGCATAAACAATCTGGAAATTTCGGAGAAACACACATACAAACATAATGATTACATGGAATCGAGAACCTTTTCCCTTTTTTGAATTCCGTTAATGAACTTTGAAATGATGAAGATGTCTAACTGTTCGATTTACCTACCACGGCGATATCTTTTGGTTATCGCAAGTTTTTTTTTTCGTGCTGATGGACACGGAACACACATATAACAAACTCAGTCCCGAAAACCAACAATTTGTGAACCACAAATCTTGCTCCTCCACTGGGAATCGAACTCAGGACAAACGAAGCGAGGTACTGTACTAATTTTTCAAACTAATACAATACTTATTTATCAGACTATATTTGAATACATACTCGAGCGCCCCCTGCTAGCGTCTGTTTCGGTAAAGGTGTGGTCAACAGATATACAGGTACACAAAAAATTATTCCAATAATGCGCTGATAAGATCGCAAAATTGTAAATATATCATTTACCTTTAGATAACTATATTTGTATTGAATAATGTTTCTTGTTAATTATTATTTGTAATCTTCTTTCAAATTAATCTTTTATACTTATAAAATCTGTTAAATTAAATTTTTTTTGCATGTGATTAGTGTCAGGCGTGCTTGGGTCAAAATCAATTCCAACGAAATATTGTTTTGAACATTAATAATACTTTACTAGGACTTTCGATTCGACTGCCTTGGAATAATTGACCAGCCAAGGAACAATATTCGTTGGTATTCGAATCTGGGTAGTATGGATGTCTCTAGTTTCTGACACTGCATCAAATCCTTATTGCACATGCATTATATCGGCCTAGGGAAGGTGACGACGAGTGAGTGCTTCTATTTTTGTTGGAAATAGTAACGACACATTAATAAATTTGGAGCTAGATTAATTTATCAGAAGTTATTACCGTGATCGAAATAGAGAAGGACGAAGCTCTCACAGAATACCAGTATGGAATAGCAGCATAACACAGCTGTGCTGCCTGTGATGAGTATCTGGATCAGGAGGAAATAACAGGTAATGTGGCATTCCATCACAGCCCTCAGAGGCAGACGATGTATTTGTGAATCATTGGTGAGGATAAATATAAATATCATGGACCGCAGTCTCCACTTACAATAAGATGAACTAACACAAGCGTCAACCGTTTACAACAACTGGCACCTGTTTAGGATTATCACGCAGAGGTCACCGCCCTCCCCGATCCCTCAATATGATTTTGGGTGCTAGGTGGTAGGATGGTTTACGACAATGGCGGATTCGAGACCCGTAAAACCAACACAATCAGAAGCCATATACTCCGACTACTAAACAAGTGGACGTAGGGTTATTATATATATAGGTGCCGTAAGCAATTGCGGAACACTCACTCACACACAGAGACACTCACCTGTCGTCTCGTTCTCTAGCTCGATATAATATATATGCAATAGGACCGGAGCAAACAATACGGAAAACTAATCACTCGCCACGTGACCAATGACCAACCGATATGATACGATGTCGAGAATGGTGTGGATAGGTTATTGTTTATCCATTCGTCACCCCCCATAAAAAAATATCAGTAACATAATGATCGACACAATATTTATAACATTATATATAAATGAATAAAATAACTCACCGGCCAATATCAAAAAGACTGTCCAATATACTGTGGTCCCGTCTACCTCGCATCCCGCTGGCATGCTCTTTCAGTTCAGGTTTACCCGGATGTATTAACAAAGCCAATACGATACCGAGAAATGCGTTGAACATAGAAGTAAGAATGAAGTAAAGTAGAGTTCTAACTGCTATCTTGCCGCTCATTTTAGCGTTAAGACTGGCCGAGCCGGCTATTAGACTGGCAATGATTAGTGGTAAAATCATGAGCTTCAATAGTCTCATGAAAATTTCACCCGGATATGATATCACCATGAGCATATCCGCGCCGAGGTTGTAAGGTCGGAGTCCGAAACCTGAAGGTAAAAATACTTTCGTTACTACCTCCCGCATGGAGTTAAAATTATTGCAGGGAACCTTATTTTGTTGGGTGGTGGGTATAATTTTCTTGATCAAAGGACATGGGCCACTATCCATACATTGCGCGGCCCACTAAACGAAGTTCAAGGACAGTAATGAAATTAAGTTTAAATAACAGACTATATATCCCTTTTATTATAAACAAATTAAAATCAATATAGTTCATGATGATACAGAGATATTTAAAAATAAGATAAGAATTTTAGGTTATTTCACATGATTTTGCTGTCAATACACAATACACTGGAACTTTAACATCATCATGAGCTTAAATATTATTTATGACTATACTTTATGACACAGACCTAATTCAATGAACGCCAAGACTTTGATGTGAAGCATGTAAAAATTAAATCCTTTTTTTCTATAGATATTTCATTAATGTCCTTGAGAGCACGAGTAGCTGGGCCGAAAAGGGCCCATGCCCTTTTGGTCCAAGAATCTCTATGTATGTATGTATTGTATGTAGCATTATTTGAGATATCTCTTCAGAGGACAGATAATATGTACTTGGCGAGGGTAAGAAAAAGAGAGACCGCTATATACACGTTGCTTAACTGCTATAAATTTATCTATTATTATTTATAAAGACAATCAAATTGGTAATATAAAACAAAAGACTAACCTCGTTGAAGTCAGCGCATTTTCGGACATTTAGAAATCGAAATTCTACATGCGTCGACTTTAATTAAGTCGGTTTTTCTTTTTTTAAAGTATCAGTATTACATTATTGATATTATTATCTATAAAGACAATCAAATTGTTAATATAATACAAAAGACTAACCTCATTGAAGTCAGCGCACATTCGGACACTTGGAAATCGAAATTCTACATGCGTCGACTTTGATTAAGTCGGTTTTTCTTTTTTTTAATTATTAGTACTAATACGTAATTTGTGACAGTCTATAATTTATAAATTTAAGACTATTAAACCGATATTGATTAGCAGTATTCGTCTATATTTTTATATATTTTATATATTACAAATTTTTAATATTAATACAGATTTTTCAACCCACAATGATATTCTTAAACAAATTAAATCCGCCCTAGTTAACCTCATTTAAAGGACAATAAAAGTAAATACATATTTGTTGAATTTTGAAAGTTTTGTGGAATTAAAAAAAAATACTGACAAATTATATAGTTCAGTTAGCTATAATTATCATTCAAAACAAAAGCTTTCATGAATTTATTATAATTATATTGGAAATCGTAGACTTACCTACTGATATACCAGTCAGCACACCAACCAAAGTGGTCACCAGCATGGCGTTGTCAACGAGCCATTTCTTCAGACCCGTGGGCTCGACAGACGCGCACCGGTCTTCGGTGGTCTTCGGCCCTCGGTCTCCAGGGCCCATCGTTGCAAAAAGATATTCTGAAATGCGCGCACCTTTCTCCATCACTTGAAAACTTGTCTCCGCAATCCAGATCTTTGATCTGGTTGCCTTAAATCTGGCTCTTTATTAACTTAACTATTTTTATTAACTATCGTATAATATATTTACAACTTAGAACTGGGTTAAACTGGAAGATTTTAAAGTAGAATTTGTTGTTAATTTTATATAATTTCCTAAATGCACATCATTGCAATAGTTTAATATGTATGCGTTACGTTTTCTCGTTACACAGCTAACGAATTATATTAAACACTATCCATCCAAACTCAACCTAAAACAATTATGTAATATATTTCCTGAATATATTAAAATATTGTATATAAAATGCAAAGCGGGGTTCGTTCCTTTCGTTACTTTGGTAAACAACACGTTATAACTTGCCGATGTATCGAGCGTCACTAATAGACGTCACGGTCAGATGTTTCGATGTATAATACGGAAGCCATATTTGAATTTGCGCGCGCATTCATTGATTATCTTCGTGTTGGTACCTATAAATATAACATAAAATTGCACGTGTTATACATTTAATCTTCTATCTTTTTCTATTTTAGGTTTCTTACGTGAGAGCGTTATATTTAAAACGTCATCATTTCTATACATAGATGAAACGTCAAAGACTAACCTCAAAATAGTTTTAAGAAGTGTACAAAGAAAACTCCATCGATTACACATACAACATAAAACACCTTATCCCTTTGAGTTAAAGATCATTATTGTTTTATTCGATTATCCATTAACTGCAGTCGACTATATTATGACGTGTGAGATGACCTAATATTTTAATTAAATTAAGTGTGTTTGTTAAACCTTAATTCAATTTATGTACTATATAATATATTTGCTATACGTTATGCGATCTAAACGACAACGGCGCTACATTTCAAATACCTTTGCACTCTCGAAGATTTTAAGCTGTATTCACAATTATAGCAAATTTCTGTTTAGCTTGCAAATTGATATAAGATTTCGACTATATACACAAGATGGTTGACCAGATTTCCAAAAACTACCACACTGGATGGTGAATAATAATTAACAACACGACCGTCCTAAAAGATCGTAAGGCTAATAATAAATAAGTCACAAAACTAATAATAAAATTAGCACTCAGGAATATAGTTATAGATAAGATAAAATTATTTTTATCAACAAACAAAACAGTGAGGCTTAAATTATTGGTTTTATGAACAGAACGAAAAATATCAAAGTCAACATATACGTAATATGACATTCACTCAAGCTTATGAGCATATAATTCAGTACATACATATTTCACACTCACTCACTCACAGAAGATCACAGTTCGCGACCACCGCAGAAGAGTGTCAATAGGGTACAACTTGAATTATCATCAACAGTGAAGTTTCTCAATAAATCTTATTTAAAAACTTCAAGCCGAAATTATTTTGTAAATATATTCAGATAGTACACTTTGAATAAAACTAACAATATCAGATAATCATATTATAAGATACTGGTAAATCTTCCAGAAAGAACACCGTTTCCAACTAACTGTAATTCGGGTGAGTATTGAAATATAAAATCAAGGCACAAGATAATCATCTTAATGGAAATAATGGCTAGGTGCTACCACTGGATCTCAGGATCCTGTGATTAATAAAATTCAATTTAATTAATTCTAGCCGCTGAGTTTAAACTTGCATCCTCATCATCTCGATGGTTAGCAATCCACCACTGTGCGCTTTCCTGCCAGTAGTTGTGCTACTCTGTGGAATCAGCCGTCACCAGCGGTGTTTCCAAACCAATACGACTTAGGGACCTTCAAAAAAAGGGCCTACACCTTCCTTAAAGGTCGCCTTAATTGGCGACTCCTCTGGTGTTGCTGTTGTTTGTGGGCGGCGGTGATCACTCACGATTGGATGGGCTGTTTGTTCGTTAGCCACCTATCCTATAAAAAAGAAATTCCCAAACCAACGACACCAGTCAGGCAAGACCCCAAGATACTGACAGATCTGTAGGTAAATATAGGATCAATTCTTAATATTAAAAAGCTACCAGTAGCCTAGGGTAAATCAGGATATCAGACACATGTCTCCCCCTTCACCATGAGTACTGATAATTATTGATTGCTATACGAAACTTTGAGAATTTATAAAAGTTAAAATTTAGCTTTATAAAATTATTCTAATACATATAATTCACAACCTGATAACAATATCCCGTGAAAATATATAATATAAATATTGAAGTAAGAGATGAAAATTTAAATAATCATTCTTTAAACTTTCTTACGCAGTTCCGTATTTATAAAGGTAGTGCAGACCATGACATTCTGTGCGTGTATGTGTTATATAAAGGTAGTGACAGACTATGTTATTGCGTGAGTGTATGTCTTATATAATAGGTTAGGTAATAATTTGTATGAAATAAGTTAAAGTATTTTTTTTTGAAACTTTTTTATTTCTGTTATTCAAAGTAATCACCCATGTAATCGATGCAACTTTGCCTACGCAATGATAGTCTATTGATGCCCTTCTTGTAAAAATCAGCTGGACGTGAGGTAAATTCTTCAAAGGCATTTTGTACTGCCTCTCGGGAATAGAATTTTTTTCTCGTTTAAAAATTGTCCAAATTTTAAAAAAAAGTAAAAGTCGGTGGGTTCAAGGTCTGGTGAGTACGGTGGATGCTCTTGCAGCTTGGAGACTGTCTGTTGTGCAGTATGAGGTCGCGCGTTGTCGTGTAGGAGCAGCGAGGACGACTGATTGACCAAAGCTTGTTGCAGATGTGCGAGCTTCTCCATCATTGTCTTCAGTTCTTCACAGTACACATCTGCAGTAATGCTCATGCCATTTGGTAAAAACTGTGATAAATCACACCAGCACTAGACCATCAACTTTCTAGAGGTCATCACTAGACCACCAACTTGCTGAGCGCTTTCGAATATCGAACAGAATCTACTTTTCGTCGCACGTAACAATTCGGTTCAAAATTCTTAAATATCTGTGCCTGTTGAGCAGCGCGTGGCGGGTCTCAACGCGTACGTTGCGCTGGCGATCGTTAAGTTCGTGGGGCACCCATCTATCAAGCTTTTTTACCTTGCCAATTTGTTTCAAATGGACCAATATTGTTTCGATGTTAACATCAAAAGCTGCTGCTAGCTCGGCTGTAGATTGAGTATCATCAGCTTCCACAATCACCTGTAATTTATCATTGTTAACCAAAGTCCACGAGGTTTATTTTTCAAATCAAAATTTCCAGAACGGAACCGGGCAAACTAATTACGGGTTGTATGTTCGTTTGTAAAGTTCTCTCCGTAAACGTTATTGATGTTACGTGCCGTTTGTGCCATGTTGATGCCACGACGGAACTCATATTCCATAATTACACGAATTTTTAAAGTATCCATTATGACGAAAAATGTTCAAACGTAATGAAAATACAAAGCTAATCAATAAACAAAAGATTGACTTTGTACAAAAAATGTCATTTTTAAAACAAAATTTATTTGAATTTAGAATTCACAGCCAATCAAAAGTTTTGTTTGGTTTGAAATGGCCATTACTGAAGAACGGCAATTTCATTGGTAAAGACCTAAAACAAATTTCAGACATTATACTTGTTATATAAAAAAGCTTTGAAATGTTAAACTATTGTTACAAAATTTTATTTTAATGTTAAATATCAATTATTTGATTTTATTTATAATTTTCTCTATACACACAAATGTAATGGTGTAATGAGTACATCTATATATTGCGTGCATGGGTATGTTGTAGGGATGTTATAGAGGCAGTTTTATCGGAATCGAATTCGGAATCGGAGTTTTTAAATTTGTTTTATGGGATTCAGAACCGGAATCAGAACCAAAATCGGAAACGAAGACGGAGGTAAAAAGGAAATGTATTAGGAGCAGTTCAAAATAAAATAATACCACTATCTTCCCCGCAACCGGGATTCCCCGTACCACATGTGTAAAGTTTATACATGTCGTAACGGGGAATCCCGGTTTATACTATAAACCTGTTTGAACGCGCCGACGGTTTGCTTTCGCCGCCTCTTATGTATGCTTCGACCTCCGAGTAAAAACTCCGGTTCAATATAACCGGATCCTAAGTCGAATTCGGAAGTGTAATATCAATCGGAAGTTGCGACCTTTCGGAATCGGAATCGAACCTCCGTAACATCCCTAGTATGTTGTATATAGTATAGTTATATCAAAAATAATAACTTTCTAACGGAATAATAAGTTTCTAGTAAATAAATTAAGTTTTAATTCAACTGAACGTGAAGGGCAACGCGGCTGGCACTTAATGTTAAAGTTTATTATTTATAATAACATTACCGCGGTGATCAGTTCAGATCAGATCAATGTATTTGTCATTATTTCCTTATTGCTATAAAAATATAGTTTCCTTTAAAGCAACTACAATTTAAATAGCACTTACAATTTATAAAATATAAAAGATATAAAAAATCAATAAATAAATAAATAAATTAACAAATTTATAAAATATAATTAACGATTACATTCCTAGAATCTGATTTATCATTCTCTTCATTATGATAAACATATCATAAGTATTTATTTAAATCTCATATACGTATGTACATTACATACTGTATTAGATATATATCATACTTAGCCTTGAAATTAAAAAAAAGAAAATAACATATATATAAATATTCATACATATATATATATATATATATATATATATATATATATATATATATATATATATATATATATATATATATATATATATAACTCGGGCATGGGCCTCCACTCTAGAAAGGGTTTTAGACCATAGTCCAACTGGATTGGTGGACTTCACATGTGTGCGAAGTATTTTTATTAAGATTTAAGATTTACTCACAATGTTTTTCTGTACCACCGAATACGTGGTACGTCAGCACTTGAAGTAACAGTTAACAATTTACAATTGCAATTTGATTGCGTACTATATTTAAAGTGTACGTTTAGACAATGATCTACTAAAGCTAAAGCTCCTTATTCTTACCTGGTCAGACGCCAAGACGGCCAAGACCCCAGAACAAATGATCTGGCGTTTTCGCCATACGTCATGTGTATGTGTTCATTAATAGTTTTCCGTCAATTGCTAGACTTCCATTTTTCTATAATTATTTAAGAAATTCATCAGAAAAAAATACCTTTCACATTCATATTCATCACGTTAATTACTAACTAAGTAACTTATCACATCTTGTTACGTGTTCAAACCATGCCATGACTTCTCAACTTGTCTGTCACTGATGCTGTTTACTAACTTCGTCTTATGTACTAGTATTAATAATGATAATAACCTGAATCTGAGACGGTCGAGACTCCTCGACACCTCTCGTATAGTCCGCAGGTTTAGCTCCCTTTCACTCTAACCCTCAACCGTTTGGTCTCCCCTGTCGTCGGATTCCTGTCTGGTTGGTTTTTTTTTTATTTTATTTTATTTATTTAATTATGTTATTTACCAACCAGGCAAATGTATAAATATACATCACCATAATAATAATAATTTATTTCTTCTATGTACACAAGACATATCTAACCAAAAAAAAAAGAATTATATAAAGTAATAAATAAGGGAAAAACAAATGAGACCAGCTATGAGCCAAACAGGGAAAAGAATCTCCATACTGGTACTGTTATGACTAGGGGCCACAACCCTGATATACTATGAAGCCTACACAAGAGAAATGGAAATTAAAAAAAAAGTAGTAACAACCAATAACAACAACTCATAAAATAAAAAAAGATAAGATCAAAGCTAACAAGATGAAGTTATTACATATTTAACTTCACCTAGTCCATATAAGTTACTACACAAATCCATCTGAGAATTTTTGTTTCCCGCGAGTGGAGGCGCTTCTCATCTGACACCTTAGTTGCCCATCATTCAGAGACATACAGCGTTCTCACTCAAATTACTCTATTATGAATGTTGCCCTAGAACAGGTTCTGCCGGTCTATCTACCTGAGGTATGGGTAGATAGACCGGTAGAACCATTCCAGTGGGAATGCACCTTATACTGAAACACAGTGTAAAAACATTATGCATTTCGCACTCCTTCTTCTCCCTAAGACTACGCATATGACAAGAAGATCGCGCGACACACTTTTAAGATAAAAAAATGAGATAAAAAGAAAATAGACCTGTATACAAAAGAACGTATCTTTTGTATACAGGTCTATTTTCTTTTTCTTTTTTCTTAATGGGTGAATTTTAATGTAATTTTATATAATTAAATATTACAATGTAATGACAACACACACTCATAGGCTTATTGTGATATCTGTTTTTAGTACATTTTGTATTAGGACGCATGTGATCTTAAACCCCACTGCTGCAATAACATTGGGCCTGCTTAAGGGAATTGAATGGTTGAGAAACAACGCCCTAGATAATTCAACAACAAACTAAAGTCGGAAGAACTTCCTATGACGTTTCCACTTCAACCAACCAGTATTGATCCGTTGTTTAAAAAACTATCAATTATAAGCAAACAGGACTGATAAAGTTATCTATTACTATAGACGGTGAATCAACTCTCCTGAAATCGCAGGTTCGGTCGTTCTGATATTCAGTGTTTATTGTCAAGCCAACAATCTAGAGTGTGTGCATCTAATTTTCCAGGTTATTCTGTACCAGTACAATATAGGCAAACATCAAGGTTCCATCCATCATCAGAATGAACAAGTATGACCTTAGAGCAAATTACTGGTACACTTACTGGAACATAAATTTTATGTATATATTTGAAAATTTCAATGTAATATTTTTATTTTGCTGCGTTGCCTCTTGTATGTTTATCTTTACTTTACCTAATGGTTTTTCATAACCTCTTATGTTTATATATTTTGTGAATAGAATTTTGAATATATAAATAAATATATCTTCATACTATACAAACGCTTTAATTTTCTAGTAATGATAAGACCCAATTACGTTCAAATCAGCAATTGCCAATAATGCGGTTGGCTACAACGACCGAAGGCGCGCAATGTCAAAGAAGAATTCGAACCTTAGACGTGTGATTTATATGACAGGTGCTAAATTCTCTGAGCCAAAATATTAGCCAAAGTATTAATGTATAATCTAAAATATTTAACCCCTATACGTCTAAAGTACGGTATGCACGATGGTAACATTCCAAATTAGAATTAAACTACGGGGATTAGACTACTTTAGTGTGGTATTACCAGAGTAAACTGGTGGCATTCAACATGTGACCTACGCTAATCCAGGTAATTTGTACCTATAGCACGAATCGGTCAGTTCGACCGGAGTAAGACTACACCCTAACAGAAACACCGCGTGAACTAGCGGCATAACTTTGCTGTTTCTCGTGTGATAAGGGTCCATATCCATTACCTGGCAGGTGACGAGGCATTCCATCATAGTCCCCAGGGTTGACAACACATGTGCATCCTGAATCTTTATTGAGGATGCATGGACCGTAGTAATTACTTACTATCAGGTAAATTGCTAGTGCCAATTCTAATATTATAAAAAAATATACAGTAATTAAATTAAGACTCCCAGGATTTCAGGATTAAGGATACTTTTTTAGTTCAAGTGTAGTAACAAAACTTACAAAATTAGAATAGAGATGATGTTTAAATCAACAACTGTTATTAACGAATTCAAATTCATCAACATATTATAATCCGTCAGAAGCAATTGACCGAGCCGTGGTTTGGCCCTCTAGGGCAACCTCGAGTCAGTCGCTTTCGCACACAGGGTGACTGTCCAAACCGAGGCTCTGTCTCGGGAACCCTTCTGATGGTTACCCTATAATAAAGGTGTCGGTTGAGCGTTAAAACCGTCGGTCACCTTTCAACTCGGTGAAACTTTAAAAGCCCTCGGCTAAACTTGCCCATCAATCGAAAAAGAAAAATCAACGTAATTAATGTAAGGGTCAGCACAGACCGACAATGTGAAGGAACTAATTTAAAACAAATATAATGCAACTTATATATATATATATATATATATATATATATATATATATATATATATAAATAAATATAATTGTAGCTTTTTTGCGTAAGCTACCTGAAAAAAGTCAAATATAAGAGTAGGGGTGTAGCGACAGATGAAACTTGATGAGGTGTTTAACCGTACGGTTGAAAAAAATATACTACAAATGAAATAATTTATAAAAGATAATTATTTTATAACATTGTTTGCTATGGGATATTCGTGTGAACTCAATTCACAAAACGATCACAAAGAAATTTATTAAAATTTTGACAGGATAACGTCAGCTAGTATATACTAAAATTTAATATTCCAATGTCTGAATTGTTCTGTTAGTCCGTACAATCAGTTATTGTTAGCAAAATATTCAATCTCAGTGCTGACACGGCTTTATTTATATTTATTTTACTTATTTATGTTTCACTTTTGGGGACCTTCAAGAAAAGAGCCCACACCTTGCTTAAAGACCGCAACACTTTCGCGACTCCTCTGGTGTAAGTTCATGAGCGGTGGTGATCTCTTACCATCGGATGACTACTTGCTCGATTGCCACCTATTCTATACATACAAAAAACTTAACTTTTAGGGTGGATGTAAATGTCATTGGGGGCCATCACTTACGATCACGTGAACCTATAATGTATTAAAAAAACTTTTTTTTTTCTAATCAGGACTACTCCTTGTTTCCAGAGAAATAGATATACAGGTTGGAAAGTTGAGATGGATCAGTAAGGACAGGTGCTGGATCCAATGAGATCCGATCCGAAAACAGAACTTTACAAATTTTTTAAGTCATAACAACGTACAATCAGCGAAAATCAATCAATCAAAGAAAATCGTCAGATTTGGATATTTTTTTTTAACTCCAATCGATCCCATTCCTATCAAGGATTAAACTATTTGAGACCAACTAAGGTAAGAGTACTAGAACACCCACAAATCAAAGAAAAGATTATACATTCATAAAATAATATAAAAGTAAAAGTAATTGTTTCTAGCTGCAAAATGAATGGGTCCCGAACGGGGTAGGACCACGCCCTCACAGAATACTGGCGTAAAATTGTATCATATATGCTGTCTGGTGAGGATCTGGAGACTTATTTTTCTGGTGAGGGCGCCCTCCATTTCGATCCTCAAGGGTCACAACACATCTGCATTTTGTTGCCTTGTCAAGGATGAATGTAGATGTCATGCATGGACAGCAGGAATCACTTGCCATCAGGTGAACTGTCTCCTCGTTTGTTACTCTCGATGAAATAAAAAAAACTATGACGCAGAATAATTTTTATTTAATTTAACGAAAATATATCGCCTTTGTCGTAATTGACCAGGAGGCCATTAGCAAGTTTATTTATAAAATACATAAATATATTATATATAATCTTCTCATCATATTAAAACCTTGCGCATGTGCTTGCTTGGACATTAAAACATTGCAGGGGATCAGATGGACACGCATGCTGCCTCACGCCGCAGAAGTACATCTACCAGCTTTAGACGTAGCCTAAATAAACAACCGTCATAAATATGAGCATATATAAAGACTATGATCGAGGTTTTTTTTTGATTTACTATGGGTCTGTAGACTAATCATAAAATACTTATTTTTTTATGGCTTATGGCCATTCTTAGCCCAAGGGCTTTTACAGCTTCCGGGTTGAAAAGTGGCCGACCGCTTAGGGCACTTATTTATAATGAGTAACCAGCACGAGAGGAAGGCTCGGCTTCGACCGTTACCCTGGGCGCGAAAGCAACTGACTCGCGGGTGCCTGAGAGGGCCAAACCTCGGCTGGGTCAGTTACTATTGATTAAAAATAGTTACTAAACTACTGGGCTTTCCCATATTTATGAATAATGATAATATTATGAAATTTTGTGGCAAACATATATTTTTGTATATGGCGGCCAAAAACTAAGGGAGCCTTGCCGTCATTTTAAAACATTATTTAATAGTATAAAATAGCTTTTTTTTTAATAAAAAACAAACACTGGAACATTAAACGCAGTTTTTTTTATGTAGAATAAGTTACTTTGTAGTCATTTCAATAAGATGCATTAAAAATCGAAATGTTCTGTTCTGGCAGTCTATGGGAGATGCCTTTGTCCAACAGTGGGCTGTCAATAGTCTATTATGATGTGTGTAATATATATTACAGTATTTGTAGAGTATAAACACTTTTTTTTCAATAAAAAATATTATTATTAAGGCTACATACATAACGTTGATTATTAACGTTTACCGTGTCGTATATTGGTCACGTGGCGTAGTGATAAGAGTCGTTGCTACGTTACGGGTCCTGGGTTCGATTTGTAGCCTAGTAATAATATTTATATATCACTGATTTTTCGGTTCTGTTTGCTCCGATCTTATTACACATATATTATATCGAGCTAAAGAACGAGACTACAAGTGAGTGTCTCTGCGTGAGTGACGGTCTCTGTGTGAGTGAGTGTTCCGCAATTGCTTACAGCCACTAAGCTTCTGATTGTGTTGGTTTTACGGGTCTGGATATATTGTATTTTATGACCTGTCAAACTTAGGGTCGTAGGGTCGAATACGCAATTAGACTATTTTTGGTGAACCGTCTCGTACCCTACCACAAGCATTTAAGCTTAGTCGATGTGGTTCACTGTAATGTTATTAATTATAAGCACTGCAAACATTCTTTAGAATAAAAACAAAGGTATTCGTTGAACAAGGGAAGAGGGCGACGAGTGAGTGACGTTATTTTTCTGTGCGAATACTCACGGCACTATAATATTTCCTGCGCAGTTGATCTGGTAATCGTAAAATCGACCAAAGATCAACGTATATTATTCTTGGCATTATAATCATGATAGGATTTATGGACGTAGGTCAAAACGAGTATATAAATATAAGCTGAATACTGTATTCAGCAATGGACTGGTGACAGGTCGAGTTGATGACGATGATGATAAAAAGAAAAATAATTGAAATTCCGTTAGATCTAACTAGTTGACTGTTATAGCCATTAATTGTATTCCATTATAAGGTACCACGCTTACCCTTGAGGTGTTTAATTTTGAAATATTATTATCACTTGTTTAAAATGTCAATGACTGAAAAAACAATTAAACAAACACTGTATCACTATATCACAAAACACAATGACAAAACATAGAAATCAATCACTTTATCTCAACGGAAAAAAAAAAGATATAATCGACTAGTTCGGTCTAAAACTGAACTGCTTATTTTTAACGATTCTAACAGTTCTCAGATTAAACAAAACAACTTAAAAGGTTAAAAAGTAAATAGTATTTTTTTTTTACATTTACTTTCTTCCCGTTATAACGTGTTGAACTGGCAACGTTGCCAAGTACACTCGCATTGCATCTCGTCGATCAAGGTTATTTCAATTTAGTTTTATTTCAATCGGTTCTATTATATATCGAACTTATAATATAGGGTACAATTACAGAAACGGGACGCAATGGTTTCCGTATATTATATATCGACGCTATCGCGGAACAGGTTACCGGTCTAAGCCGAGGCTCCTTCTTGCCCTTGTGCTGCTTACCCACTAATAGAGGTCTCGACTGAGCGCCATGAGCGCTCGGTCATGTCTCAACCAGGTGAAACAGTACCTGCAAAGCCCTGGGGCTAACAGCAGCCATCACCCCGAAAAAAATAAAATAAAAAATAAAGGCGTAGGCTTCCTGTCTATAGAGGGCGTTAGAGCAGTCCTCGGGTGCGATACTGCATTTGCATCATGAATCTTTGTCGAGGATGTCATAAAACAAAGTAATCACTTAACATCAGATGATCTTTTCACCTGACGGTAAATAACTCGTACCACCAAAGACGTCTCCGTTCGTACTTGATACGAAAACATAATTCAAATGAACTTTCATCCCGTAAGATCGAGATCGTTAATAGTAATAAGATCTTCAGTTTCTTTCAATCACCAGACGAAACACAGATGCGTCGAAATGCAGAAACAGTCGGGCGAACAGTTTCAAATTTTTTCAAAAAGTGGCCCCTAAAAAATTGTGATTGGCCCCCATTACCCCACAGTGATTGCTCCCAATCACTGTGGGGAAAATAACTAATAGTTTACTATATTCTTCGTATTCTCAGCAGCTATCGCAATAAAAAGAACTGCACATCACCTAACCTACCCACGTAGACCCCTACATTTACCTAAGTACCCACTAGAACAAAATTATACACAGTTCTACAAAAAATCAGTGTATTTTGTGAGTATCACAAATTTAATCCAAATAGCAATTGAGTTCAGACACCTCATACACATTCCTTGTCTTGCTGTTTTTTTTGGGGGAGATGAAGTGACCTAGCATTGTTAACCAAGGGTATGGCATAAAGTCCGGCCTGTCTGGCCATTTTCACAGTCGGCTAATCTAAACCATTGATGAAATAGTTGCTGTTTTTTTGTCTAGGGCGATCGTGGTCCTGGGTATAACTTTTCGTTGTATTGGAAAATAACAAACTCACCGACTTTCTTCTGAATCGGCTCCCAAACTTGTTTTGTTGTATTCATTTCTTCATCCGACTCCGAGAGCGACTCAGTGTTGGAGGGAGGCTCAAGCTCACTACTACTATCCGATGCAAGAACGGCCTCTAACTTAACCTTTTTTGGTTTCCTCAAACCACTTCTATGATTTTGATTCTTTTGCTTTTTCATCTCTTCTTTTTTTCGCTCTTCTGCTTCCTCAGTTCTTTCCTTTTCTCTTGTTTTTAATCCATTTCTTATTCCTTTTTCTTCTTCTTTGTTTCTTTTTCTTCTTCGAATTGCTTTTGCCACTTTGAAGAACTCACGACATAGTCGTGATGCTTGATTTGTTCTTGTTTCCCTTTCTTTTAGGCGTTGTTGTGTGGTGTTCGCAAGTAACAATGAAAGACATTTTAATGTTACTTGCGAAGGTGAAGGCACTAGCGACGATGAGGTTCCATTCATATTTTGACCCTCCATATTCACGTTTTCTTGAGCTGGTGACAACTGGGCAGGTGATTGGAAGAGATCCTCATGGTTAATATTTTCGCAAGTAACCGACTCTTGGCCTCGCATCACTTCGCCAATTTGTTCGTCCTAAAACTCTCGTTAAACTACTCGTTCGTACTAAAACTCGGTTCTCGATAGGTACACTCAGGCGTATGGGCTATATCCATTTGATAGAAGAACAATCATATGGATACAGCCCACACGCTTTGAATGAGTTGGCAGCTGTGACATGCGAAATTTGGTTTAGGACTTTTTTTTAAATTGCAGCTAAAACAACTTTCGTGATTACTTCACCGGGATTCTCTCGATACCATGAAAATGTTTCTTGTTGCCATGCTGCCTTAAGGGGCCGAAGGATGCCGACGTCGCAGGGTTGGAGTATCCTCGTTGCGTTAGGGTACAGAACTATTAACACAATGCTTAGATCAGCACATAGCTTTGATAGTTGATACGTTAGGTGGGTTTTATGGCCAACCATAAACAGGGTAACCGGTTTTTGTATGCCTTCTTTGATTAAAAGCTGTTAAATATTTTTTCCACGTACTCATAAAAGATCTTAATTGTCATCCATCCGGTTTCGGAATGCCCGATTCCCCATTCTTCGTCGCCTGCTGCATTAACAACAGACTTACTTATTTCCGCAGGGATGCGGGTGTACGGGTACACTATGAGTGGTGGCACCACAACTCCACTTGCCGAAAAACAGTACTACAAGGTAGACAAGGGCCCCCCTTGTCTACCTTGTAGACAAAACAGTCTCCTCTAGCAGCGATTACTTTACCGTTAGCGGGATCTAAAGAAAACCCCGTCGCGTCACAGTTAAAGATCCTTTTGGCATCTTCAAGTATTGAAAACATATTTTCTTCTTTTAATGAGTTGGTCACGTCCTTAAATCATGTCTCAATGTTATCTCTTGAAACATAGGAACTCGCCCGAGTAACTTCTTCAGCCACTCGTATGGACCACTCAGGGTGCCGGCGCAGAAAACCACCCTTGTCCGGGTTTGTTGTTTACAAAGGGGTTTAGTCTTTTAGATATATCGAGCATCTCTTTAACACTGAGCTTTAAGTCTTCAGCGCGCCGGGGCTGGCCTTTTCTTTGACAGTCTATAAGCCACTTCACTAATCATGATTCTTCATCTTCTAGTAGAACGGGGACCGGCCCTAGGGAAGTCTTTTTAAAATTGTCTGAGAGCCGGAACTCCGAATTCCTTTGCGGCGCGTTTCTTGGACATTCCATTTGCAACGGTGTCCAATGCTGTTGTTAAATTTTCTTTCCGATACGGATTTTTGCATTTTTAAGGCATTTTCACTAAATATAATAAAAGAATTTAGTCAATGGCACCTTAGCTATTGACCCCCGGGCCAATAGCTGAAAAGAAACCATCTATGGCAATAAGATTATACCAGGGCATTTCTACAAAGAGCCTGAACTGAAAAATAATACTAACGCTAAAAACTTGAAAATCCAGTGATTGTCCCATCACTGAATCAGAATCATTGAATGCCCATGTTGGGTTGGAAACAGTTATTGGCCCTAACCTTAAAATCTAAACAATCCTTACCTGTCCAAAGTTGATTTTACTTGGATTGGTGAATCGAATAATCTTAGCTTTTTCTTAAATGTTTCGTTAACAGGCTCATAAAGCGCTGATGTCTTTTTGAAATATTTCTTTATTTGCCATATTGCTTTTCCTATTGTTGGTGCACTGTTGCCAATATGACAAACGTTGATGTCGCGAATTTTTAAGTCATTTGTCACACCTTTTTTGGGCTTCAATATCTTATTTTTTCTATTACTAATGAGGGGGCCAATCACTGTACTCGTTACACCTATATGCTTTTTGTTTTATAATTGTTTTATAATACTTGTTTGTTTATTAATTATAATATAGATATAAAACAAAAAGTAAAATATGAAACAAAAAATAAAATCTAGCAAAGAATTTAGATAAAACATTATTTACATATTAACTTTCTTCATAAATTATTTCATAATCTATTTAAAACCAAGATACAGAAAAATGTAATCAAAGTTTATATTTTTAAATACTCCGATTAATATAGTGATTTAACGCCATCTATAGATATTTATTCGCTTCAGTTAGAAATCAAAGTGCCAATATTTTTGTGGTCGATAGTAGTTCACAGATTGGAACATAGATGTCTGTAATCATTTAAGATATTTTATTTACAATAATGTTATTGAATTTTATATTTTTGTCAGTTTTTTTTATTTATACATTTTAGGGTGACATGACACAGTTAACCTGATGACTGTGGCCCATTAAATATAATATATATATATATATATATATATATATATATTTTATTATTACTCAGACATGCAGGTTTCCTCACGATGTTTGTTTTCCTGCACCATTGAACATATTAAATCAGCACTTATAATTGCGATTAACAATTTCATCGGTGCCGACACCGGGGATATAAATCGGTAGCGGTGAGTGTAGGGATCTGGAGACCTGGAATACTGGTGACGATGCATTCCATGTCAGACCTCAAGGGTGACAACGCATCTGCATTATGATTCCTTGTCAAGGATGAATGTAGATGTCATGGGCCGCAGGAATCACTTGAACGAATGAACTGTGTGTTTGTTTGCTTCTTTCAATGTTATAAAAGATAACCCTTTTTTTTTCGAAGTAAGGCATGTGCAATATAACCGAAAAAAGGTTCGGACGACGGCGATATCTATTTATTATATGACAACAACTGCGCAGGATATATTATAGTGCCGTAAGTATTTGTGCACAATCACTAACTTGTCCTCATCCCTAGTCCGATGTAAAGACATATGCAATGAGGTCGGGGGCTAGTACATATGCAGTGTAAACGACACGGTACAAACATACAACACAATCAGAACCGAAAATCAACGATTTGTTAAACATAAATATTTATATGCGACTAGGAATTCTACCTAGGACCCGCGATGCAACAGCCTCCACGCTACCAATCTAACCACTACGCCACGAGGCCGTCATGGTGATGGTGAGATAATGTTTATATTTAAATTGTCGTGTAAGCCATTGTCTATAGCTCCCATTGTATTTTTTAAATTAAAACAAGAAATTTATAGAACTATACATTTTTATTTTCGCAAAATCCATGTAAATACCCCTTCAGACACCGGTTGCATGAAAATCCGCAAAACAACGGCGATTGTGATGCATTTTATTCAAGAACACACAGCGCTTAAAAAAAGCGAATAAAGCGCGCAATTACTTTTTGCTGATATCACGTTATATATTTTTGAGTGTCTTAAAAATGTTTTAATAATAAAAAGTAAATATTTCAAAGGCTATCCTGAACTAGTGCCAAGGAAAAATACTGTAACATCAGTTTTTTTCAAGCTTCTGTCACGCCTGTCCGTCTTTCCCTCCGATTACAATGTAGGTGTTTTCAAGAGTAGAGTGAATAGGCATTTACTGAGCTGGTGCCCCTTACCATCTAGGACTGCATTTCCGCTTAACATCAGGTGGGATTGTGGTCAAGCACTTGCTCAGAAAGTTTAAAAAAAATATATATATATATATATATTATTTTATAAACAAAACGTATCCATTATTCTGAGTAACATACACATGAAAATTATAATATTCATTATGAGTTAGCGATCTTTGTTATAGACTAGAAAGTAAAAAAGAAATTTTATGGAATATTCTTCTTAATTGATATCACTATAAAATATTGTTACTAATACACATGTCTTATAAACATAATGATGACTTTTTTTATTAGATTGAGATATCAAACGGGCACACAGTTCACCCGATGGCAAGTGATTCCTACGGCCCATGAAATCTACATTCATCCCTGACAAGGAATCATTATGCAGATGCGTTGTCGCCCTATAAGACTGAGATATAATACCTGTTCACCAGTAATAAAGGTCTCCAGATCCCTACACTCAGCAGGCGAAACACTATTTTACGGTTTATTCTTTCCGCAGAAACAAATTGCAGCGTACGTGTATCACTGCTTTACTTTATAAAATGAGAACTAGCCCAAGTATTATCTTTCGTCAAGTATCATTTTGATTCGTCGACAGTCGACACGCAATCGAGCTCAAGTCATAGTAGATTGTTAAAGTTTATCTTACTGCCTCAACAACTTTACATTGAATTTTTTAAGTGTTTACGATATAATGCGCACATTGTAGTCATGAGGTGCTCAGTTTGATGACGTTTGTTTCGCTGCGATAGTGGAACTGATTTAGAGTAAAAGAAAGTAGGTGAAAAATGGAATACACTGTAAATATTATTTTATTGCATTATTTTCAGCCTTCGTCAAGCAAAGTGCCCTGACTCTCCAGCATTGAGTCACTGATATAAAACACTTATCCTCTCCAACATCAACGCTTGCCAAAATGAAAATTCAAACTTCAAAATTAGTTAATCTTTAAAGAGAAAACTTTGTAAATTAAAGAAGATTATAACAGAAAAGTTACATTTATGACAGAGACATGACATGAGATGGTTATAACAGAAAGTTAAAGATTCACTATAATTTATTCATATAAATGGACTAATTTCATCAAGCGCTTTGCTTCGTCTTTCCTTCTTCGTACAACAAAGGACTGGAATAGATTGCCCACGTCTTTATTTTCCTTCAATTACAATGTGGGTGTTTTCAAGAGTAGAGTGAACTGAGCTAGTGCGCCTTACCATCCAGGACTACATTTCCACTTAACATCAGCTGGGATCGTGGTCAAGCACTTGCTTTGAAAGTTTTTTTAAAAAAAGAAATAGGAAATCCAAGTACTCATGCATGTGAAGATTTTAAGCGCCGTCGACAGTGAACTCGAGGAACAATACAAATCTGAAGAGAGATACTGTTTTAATTATATATGAATAACTTTTTTAAATCATGTTTAAGATCTGTAAACAAATTACGAGACCAATCTTCGAGGAAATTAAACGATCGATTTATTTGGATTACTAAATTTACATTCAAAACAACCGCATATCCCATGTATTGATTATATAAAAACATAATCAGACCCAAAAGTTATAGATGTTAAACTAATCTACATAATGTTTAAAATTATATCAAAATTACTTTAAACATTTGCTTTTATCTTCCAACCCAGTTAAAGAAACATGTGGTGTTTATTATCAGAGCGATTGGCCTTTTTGTTTACTTGAACTTGTATATCAATCCACATTTTGCTATTTTATCAAGTAACGCTAATTCTATTTTGTACAGCATAACTTACCTTTAATACCGTGCATATTTATATTGTTTGGTGCAATATTACGTACACATCTAGCCCGTTACAATTATAATAAATCAAAAACAATACTCCCTTCAATTTACTCATTACACAATTCAAACAACTATCTCTAATAACTTAGTACGTAACGTAGTAGACGTTTCATAAATTGTCAATATTTACCATTAAAATGTCTCGAGCGGGTGCTTTTTAAAAAAAAACGTTTGTGTTAATAATTTTAACTTAATATTCTTTCATATTATGCATATGCGCCACGGTAGGTCAATGTCTAAGTGCTCGCATAATTCACGATATGGGAGTCAACCGAGTACTGTCCTCAGGTGGATCAATGAAATTAGTAATTGCACAATTTTCAGTGCTAATTTACCACTTGCAAGACGGTGAAGGAAAACATCGATAAGGAAACCTGTAGTTGTTGGAAATAAATAATGAAAAATATTTTCGAAGAAATGCGAAGTCTGCCAATGCGTAGTGGAGTTGCGTAATGGACTATGCTCTAACACCTTCTCTAGGCCTCATGCCTATGCACAACAATGAAATTAATATATATATATATAGGATGTTACTTCATTACTCTTTTACTAAAATGCATAACACAAACCTAGCTGACTGATACACTATCTACTTCGATTATTGACGAAGACTTTCAGACATCCAAATTCGGTCATACTTAAAACACCGTCTTATTAACACCGGTCCGTGATATTTAACATCGTTTAAGTCGGAAAATAAAATTTATTCCATTCCATCTTAAATGGACTCATGTTAGGACGTAAATATTTCCTATGGTACAATATTCCACATATAAAAATGTTAAAGAGAAGTTTAAATTTAGATTTAAGTTTGAAGATAATTATTCTAATTCATATACTTTCCTTATTTAAAAAGGACTTGAGTGAAAATGTACAACGAATACATACAAAACATGGAGAGAAATAATAAAAAAAACAACCCAAAGGCCATATAATCTATATAAAATCAGAATAAAAGTATTATAATATAAATCGTTCAGTATATTTTTTATTACATTGCAAACGAGCAAACACACCTGTTCACCTGTTATTAAGTGATGCCTGCGGCCCATGACATCTACATTCATTCTTGACAAGAAATCATAATGCAGATGCGTGGACTGGAGTGCCTTGTGGACTGAGATGGAATGCCTCGTCACCAGTAATAAAGGTCTCCGTATCCCTTCACTCACCAGACGAAACACAGCAGCGTTATACTGCTATTTCATTACGCCGGTATTCTGTGAGGGCGTGATCCTACCCCGGTCGAGCTGATCTATTCATTCTGCAGTTAGAAACAAACTGCAGTGTAGCTCTACCACAATTGAAGAAAGGATATCGACCCGAGCTAACGCTATGTGAAAAGTTTGCCATATATTGTAAAGATGCTACTGTTGGACAATTACCTCCTCTCTTTAGAGGTTATTGGAGGTGTAGTCTGCCACGCGGCTCCAAAACGCGTACTTTACATGTCTTGACTAGACAATGGCAAGATGACAACAATTTTCTTCCGTGAATACTTATCGCATCATATTACATTTTTACCAGGCCGCATGGTAAACATAATATGGTTCCTAAGTTTCAAATAAGGTATAAGTCAAAAGGATATACCTTATTTGACTTAAGAGTAGGGAGAGACAACAAAAGAAAAATAAGGTAGTTGGTGAAATTAAAATTGTGTTTATGTATAAATATCTCACTCGCCTTTACAGCCGTATGTCACGGTTATTAACGTTTCTCGGCTTCAGTGCTTTTGTAGCTTCGCTTGAGAATTTTTTCCCTACCAAAAATCTCCAACTCTTTGATTTAACTGCTGAAGCGAGTGCCTTCAAGCCGTTAGAGCTCAGCAAAACTTTTGAGAGCGGCTGGAATATTTTTACCACGGATAATTTCGGTAGAGTTTTAAGTGACACTTATACATTTAAATAATAAAAAATATATATTATGTAATAATAAAAGGTTTATATATATTTAAGTTTTTATATATTTTACTTTATATATTGTTATATATAAGTAGTGTTTTTTAAAGTAAGGAAATGAAAAATACATTTGCTTTTACTTGCCAGCTACAATTTTCATCTAGGGTAACCACCTTTGTTTTGAATAATTTTTATGCTTACCTAACATCATCCTATTCATTTTTTTGCTTCCCTTTCGTTAGACTGAACCTACTTATTCATATATTATCTACGCACACTAAATGCACTTTTAAACACCAATTTATATATAACAAACACTAAGGGCCAAATGTATCTCAATACATTACTTATAACCACATTCAAATCGATTCAACTATTGTGGACATTATGCACAACCGCATAGACAAACAGACATAAAACTGTATTAATTAATTAATTTAATATGTGTGCATAGATATAGATGAAAGAGGAAAGAAGTCATTACTGAGTAAGATCAAAGGAAGTAGGTGATATAGGCTGTGTCCAAAGATATTAAGATGCTCCATAGTTGGAAGCTGTAATTGAAGTGATCTCGTGGTAGCTGTTCGACAATGACACCAAGAATACAACCTTGAAATAACAGAATAAAGGTGTTGATTAGTTTGGTTAGTATCAGTTACTGGTAACAAGCCATTACATCTCAGTTCGCAGAGCAGCGCATGTCCATTTTAAATCACTGTTTATGTTGGATGTAGTTAATCATAAGTTGCAGCTTTCCGATGAACTGGTCGTTTATCATCGTTAGTTCTGAAGTTAGTGGTTCATACATCATTTACATAAATATCTAATAACCTTTAGCCTTCGACTAAGGTTTCCGCTCAACTGGAACATTTGATTGGAATAATGTAATCATGGTCGGTCTCTACATTCCGTCTGTTACAAGAAACTTAATAAATTATTATTATTAAATACCAGCTGACCCGACGGACGACGTCCTGTTCAAATTTCAATCAATTTGTTGGTGATCGTATCGTGAAATCGGTAAATTTCGCTTTGCTTCAGATTTTTGTATGAATACTCACAATTCCAACGATGGATAATTTGCACAAAAAATTATCCATCGTTGGAATTGTGAGTTGATTTGAGAGTGATTGCATTGAGAGTGAAATTGGTCCAGCCGTTCTCAGGAAACCAACGAACAGGATTTAATTTTTTTAATAACAGTTTATTAAATTTTCACTGCGTAAACTTAAACAGAACTCGCTCGTCGTCAACTTCCTTAATATATGGATTTTTTGGCGTAGGGAGAAAATCTTCCTAAGCTTCTTCCTGGGAGGATGACAAGGTTATGTCGGATTTCTACCTACTAAAACCTCCTCAGTAGCTACCCTCGGTACAATGGGTGGGGCTCCGGGATGTCGTACTAAATCAGTCCCCATGCATGCCTAAGAGGATGCATCACCTCCCCTAGCATTCTCGCTGTGCTACGGCGTAACCTCTCCAACAGATTGCCACAAATCACGACCCAGAACCACCTATATCCATCGATTACCCGCAAACTTGTAGTGGTAGTCGCTCCATCAAGCGCGGGTGTAGCCGTACACTGTGCCTACCAAATATCTTAGCGATTTATCAAAAGAAAAAATATATATTCTTACTAAATTTACACACGCCTACCTTCAATTCCAAAACAGCTATACGTTCAATGCACCATGTAAGGACACAAGAATTGAATCTATGTAAGTTTCAGGGAATTTGACACTTGATTGTAAACATTTAATAAACAATTCAATGAAACAAATAAGTGTATCAAATTTACACAACGCATACGAACAAATACACGTTAACCGCCTCGTGGACTAAGAGAAAAAAAAACATGCAGGACGCTGGCGCAATTCTGCATACGAAACGAATCGAAAATTTTTAAAATTTTCCCTCTATCTGACATTTGATTATAAAGTTTGGCAGTACGTATGTTATATTGTATAAATGCAATTTATATGTCCGACAACAAAACTAATATACATATATCTATCTCATAATATCGAGAATGTATATGTTTATATATCTGTATATAATAATAGAGGTAAAGAAAAGAGCACACAGTTCAATTGACGGTAAGTGATTACTTTGACCAATTTAAAAGAATATTAGATAGGTCAAAGGAAGATAATATTATTCAAAAGATATATGTATAAATACAGGTAACCGGATGGTAAGTATTGACTGCGATGGATTTACAGATTTACAGTGCGGCAGGTGGGTCCTTGGATCCCTATGCTCACCAAACCAAACACAGTGGCTGTTACAGGAGTGTTTCCCCGGTCGAGCCGATCCATTTATGGTGCACACATGCTTGGTCTACAATCGCTTTTCAACACAACGATCAAATCATAAATTACTTTTTTTTTGCGTTACTTATATAAAATATTGAATGATAATATAATATTATTACAGAATAGACCAATCGGATACCCATTAGTTTAAATGTGGTTTAGTTAACTTCTCACTTCCTTTCTCACTCTTTCTATTTATACACCCTTCCACCATATAGACAGACAGTCTGAACTTTGGTATATGTATATATATATATATATCACGACGTGTAGTAGACGGAGTACCAGACTGATATCTTATGGTTATTATCAGATAATATCAACCTAACAGTATGTGATAGTGCTGTAAGTATATGAGCAAACACGGAGGCACTCAATTGTCGTCCCTTTCCCTTTTCTGATGCATGTACTCATCGGAGGTGTTAACATCGGAGGAAGGTTCAGATATAGTTTCAGGGACACGAGATATACATAAAACATACTCAGACCAGAAAACCAACAATTTGTGATACACAAATAATGTTATCGTTCTGGTAATCTAATCCAGGACTCACAACGTAGCAGCTAGGTCTATTCACTACACCATGCGGCCCTCATTAGGATTTATAGAACTCCACCCAAGGGCCTAATACAGATATTCGCATATTTTTCAAGTTAATTGGGTTAAGAAGCGAAAAAAATCACGGAGATGTGCCTGAAGAGGCTGTGAGGGAGGGCTATAACCAAGTACTATTACGTAGAGAGTATCCCGCAAAAGCCCTTTTTAAAAATTAATTTCGCTCGAGTTAATATAAATTGGCGTTTGTAAATAAGCTTTAAAATTTTACGTGTCATGGAATGATGCTGTTTTTTTATACCATTATGTATACATAGTTTTTTTTAATTATAAGTAACATCGAGCACACAATTTCCCTGATGGTAAGTGATTCTTGCGACACCTATATTTATCCTTGACAAAAAATCATAATGCAGATTTTATTAATTTCATTGTAACTCTTAAAGACTGAGATGGAATGTCTCGTCCACCAGTAGTAAAGGTCAACGGATCCCTACACTGACCAGACGAAATACAGCATTAAGCTGCTATTTTACGCTGGTATTCTGTAAGGGTCCTACCCGGGTCGAACCAACCCATTTTTTCTGCAGCTAGAAATACACTGCAGCAGTACCAGCACTGTAAGTTCATTTGATGATAATCGTGATTGCAGTCAAGGACATTTACATCGATCCTCAAAAAAGATGAAAGATGCTCCAGCGTGTCGCCCTGAGTATTTAGATAAAAACCTCCTCACATGCAATTGGGTCCCCCTGTATTTCCTAAAAGAAACGCAGAAGCGTTAAAGTGTTATTTTACGCTGGTAGTAAGCGTGGTCTTGTTCCGGTCGATTCACGTCGCACCTAGAAACGAGCTGTTCCAAAGCTGTTTTCTATTAAGAGTTACTTTAAATCTTGGTTTGTTTTAAATAATTTATTGCACGAAACGTCGTTGGTTCGAATCCGATTACTATAGTCGTAAACCAACTCCATGAATGTTGGCTGGCTTTCTTTTTTTATGTAACATCAAAAGATGCTCGTGGTATATCCCGTTGGCTATAGAATCTCAGAGTTAAAAACATTTTCTTTATATCAAATCGTATATATGTTTATCTAATTATAGGCCAAAACTTTTTCTTCGTTTTACAAATACCTTACTTTCCTGAATAATAGGCATTGTCCGGGTTTAGGATACACAAAACTCTACCCGAGGGTCTAATTCGCATATTTTTCAAGTTAATTGGGTAAAAAAGCAATGGAATCACGATGGGGTTTGGAGCCGCTATAGCCTATGAGGGAGTAATTACCAAGCCCTATTACATTGAGGGTATCTCGAAAAGATCTTTTTATACATATTTTTCACTTCAATCAATCAATCAAATCAGCCCGTATCTCCCCACTGCTGGGTATAGGCCTCCCTTTTTTCGCGCAATTCAGTTCGATCCTATGCTGCCCGAAACCATTGAAACCCCGCTGCCCTGACAATGTCGTCCGACCAGAAGGCCGATGGTCTGCCCACTGATCGGCGCCCTTGCCTTGGCCACCATTCGGTTACTGCTCTGGTCCACTGATCTTCTTCTCTCCTATCCAGGTGTCCTGCCCATTGCCATTTCAGGCTCATGATCCACATACCCACGTCTTCGACTTTGATTCTCTGGCGAATTTCGACGTTGGGTATGCGATCCACTAGAATGATTCCTAGCATGGCGCGCTCCATAGCTCGTTGTGCTACTTGAATTTTATGCAGATTTTAGATTTTCACTTATTTAGTACAAATTGGTATTCATAGATAACTTTATTGAATGACACTTTATTGAGAGTAGCAGAAAGCAGTACGATATGACCCTTTAGCAGGCGGCGACCTGTGCGAACTAGTGAAGGTTAAAGAGCAGTGTAGGAGTCGTGTTTTACGGCATTCTATAAAGGGTCTATGTTCAGTCCGGCGGACTAATTCATGTAATATGCATGGTGTAGTTTGTTGTTTGGTGTCCAAACATGTGACATGATTGGCTTGAATGGTGAATGATTACACAAAATACCAGCGTAAAATAATAGCATAACGTTGCTGTGTTTCTACTGTTAAGTGTGGGGATCCGTAGTCCTTTTTCGTTAGTCATCAAGGGTGATAATGCAGCTGCATTATGATACCTTATCGAGGATGGATTTGGTTGTAATGGGCAGCAGGAATTACATGGAATCAGGTGGACCGTATGCTCGGCTTTTCAGCCTCAATACAATAACAATAATAATAAGATGTTCTTTGGAGGATGCCGCTTACCTGATGGTAAGTGATTACCACCGCCAATGAATATTCACAACACTAAAAAAAGTTCAGGTGTTAGCTGCCTTTGATATAAGTGTAGATACTTTTCTGAAAGGTTCCTAAGTTAAGTACTCCTAACCTAACCTATCTCAAAGGTTAACGGATTTGTATGGACGGTGGTGTACACTTACCATCAGGTTCGCGGATCTTTATGGACGGTGGTGTGTACTTACCACCGGATCCGCGGATGTTTATAGGCGGTGGTGTGTTCTAACTATCAGTTTCGCGGATGTTCATGGACCGTAGTGTCTACTTACCATCAGTTCTGCGGATTATTATGGACGATGGTGTGCACTTACCACTGGGTAAACTGCTTGCTGGTTTCTACTTTCAAATATAAAGAGATGCAATATTTCGCATTAGAAGATGTTTATTTATCATATTCGGCGGTGACTGCACAGATGTTTACAATTTATTTGATGTGAAGTGAATGCTACGTGTGTAAACCCGACGTCCTTGAAACCGCATCTGAACTTTCCTCCGATCTTAATGGACATTCATTACATCGGAATAGGGTATGAGGGGGACGGATAAGTGGCTCTGTGTTTGCTTACGACAATGCGTAGTAACTACGCAATGTCGTAAGCACACAGACAGAGCAGGATACATTATACTCAAGATTTTTTCTTAATGATGAAAATTATCTTAATTCTTTTCTCTAAATTAAGTCGTGGAGGAGGTAATTAAAATATATAATTCTTTACAATAAATAAGAGGAGGTAATCTATTGGCATTCCTGAGAGTCTCCTGAACTAAGATTTTTCATTTACCTAAATAGTCTACTCGTATATAATAGTAGTAACACATAGTTGCCCTAGCAGAATATCAGCGTAAAATAGCAGCAAAACAATGCTGTGTTTCGTGTGGTAAGTGTACAGATGAAGTATATTTCGAATGGTAATTTCGTTGATTTCATTATTTTAATGGCTAGATAGAGCGACCCATTCATAGAAGCCGATGGCTGACAGTGGCCCAGGATCGTGGATTAGTGTGTAATGAGCTGAAATTATGATGATGGGGAATAAAGTAATATAGTAAAAAAAACAATATTGAAGTCTTGACATAGTTTAATTTATAAAATATAAAACTATTAATAATAACTTGACTGTTTTGTACTGGTTTAAAAATTAAAAACTTTTATTCCAAAAATATAAATGAGTATGAAGTTTATCTTAATTCTAACAGTGGTGAATCTACGCTGCAGCTAGATAACTCCATTATGAATGGGTCGGCTCGATCAGAGAAAGTCGACACCCTCACAGGATAACAGTGTGAAATTGCATAATAAAGCTACAATAGTGTTCGCTATTATAATGAGTCTTTACGAGTGTCAAATTTTGTACATCTTGTTGTGAAACTTTGTTGAGAAACGATATAGATAAAGCAAAAAATATAATAATATAAAAAATATAATTAAAAAAAATCCTTAATACATTTTTAATTTCAGTTCCGAGTTCCGCCTAGTTAGGCATTAAGTAAAGTTAGCATCACGCTTGAAAGATGCCTATTGTTTCCTAAATTAATTGTCTTAATGAACAGAATGGAAAATTTTATGAAATATAAAGAAAAACTTTCTTCATATTTTATACAAAACTTTTGCCTAATCATTTTATATATAGTTGCTAAAAAGGCTATGAAGTCTAAACCGTTTAGATATATAGTCCATATTTTATATATGTTGTATACGTTTAGTTACCCTAAATTGGTCACCGATTTGGGATTTTTTTATAATATTACGGTGAACAAACGATAAAACACATTTCACCTGATGGTATGAAAGCGGTCTATTACATCTACATGCATATCCAAATGAGATACGAAAGAGTTATCACCCCTGAGAAATGAGGTGGAAAGTCCCCTTATTGGGTCCCCGGATTCCTAAATTCACCACACGAAACACAGCTGCGCTTATACCCAGCCGAAGCCAATATACCTCGGGAATTTCGAATGTTTCGTATAAAATTTCCATTATCAAATTCGCTAGTCCTCGTTTGCTAAATTTGAATTTTATATATTATAGTATTTCTGGATTGAAATATAATATCCTAAAAAAAATCAAATTCTGTTTTTTTCATTGATTGAATGAAGGACACAATCTCGTCCATCCATAAGAAATTAAGATGCGGATTCGTTGACAATGGAATGCCACTAAAATCAATAATTGGGTCCCGATATCACCACACAAAACAGCTACGATAAGATGCTTTTGAACGCTGTTGTTCAGTAAAGGCATATGCTGCCCGTCGTATCACATATATATCTCACTTAAATCACAAGAAGAGCCAACCTATTCGTGATATAGCAAATTATTAGTTGCAGAGTGACTTTACCAAGTAACAGTAACAACTGTTTTCGTAAATATATCTATTGATAATTAATATGAGATCATATCTTAATCATATAACTTTTCTTACAAGCTATTTGTTATAATTAGTATAAAATAAATCATATTTTATACTAATTAAAAATTGTATAACTGTCACAGAAAATACACAGCCTTATTAGATATTTCCAATTCACTTCCTTCATTAAAACTAATAATTTTCCTTATTGTTTGAAATCAAAACATAAACCGTGATGGTATATAAGTTGTGATTGTACAAACACAAATCCAAATCGACGAACGTTTTAATATTGTGAATTTTACTGTTGGAACAAATGAAATAACATGCAATTGTTAATTGATCATGCGTTTAACTTGATTTAACAAATGGAGCACATTTGATTTCCCATGACCACTTTAAGGAGGTTCACGACAAACAACCTCTCTCCCTCTATATTTCCTGAACGGTATAAAGTAAAGTAACAGCCTATATATAAATCAAGGTCATGTATAATACTTTAGGTGTTACAATTTTAGTAAATGTTCAAAATCACATTAGCTATGTTTTTTTCTATAAAAAGTTTTATAAAATAGAACGTAAACATTGTTGATAAAATCAAATTAAAAGAAATTGATTATGGTTAAGAAGATTTTTTAAATTGAATTGAATAATTTTTCGTAATTCATTATTATGATATACATATATGTATATATGTATATATATATATAAATATACATATATTTTTTAAGTTTTAAGATTTTTAATTTATGATATTTTTATTAATTTACAATGTAGGCACTACACCTACCACATTATTAAATCCCGCCCTTTGTAAAGTGCGACCAATAAAGTTTAAATAAATAAATAAATAATACATTTATCGTGTAACCTCCTCAATAAGCCACCTTTTTGATACGTCACGAAAGCATATAATGACTTTATATCAGTAAGTACATCATTATATATTTTATATCATCAGCATAATAATTTCTAAATTATAAATGTGTCTTTAGTATATATTTCAATAATAATTTGTACAGATTTCTTAGAACTTTAGCACTAGTTACATCACCCATTCTTTCAACTTATCCACTCATACTAAACATTAGATCAGGTCAGATAGCAGTTAAACACCTTTTAGCAAATTCCATAGATTACACCGTTGTGTTCCCTATTTTTATCAATATTTTTTATCTGCTTAAGTTAAATTATTATTCAATTATTGCTACATGATTATGATTTGTTTCAAATTTATATTTTAATTTCAATTAGTGATTATTTATTTTGGCACTGTTAAAAGATTTGGAAGTTTCATTCCGTACAGCTTTTTTATTAGTAAATTTGGCTCAAACCTAAATTAAAACATATAATCATTAATATATATTTATCTATGGTTGTAAAATGCCATTCGAAAAATATCTAAAGCATACATATTGGGTTATTTTTCAACTTATGCACATAATGACATATGCATAATGCCCTATTAATAATAATATTATTAATAGGGCAAATCTAATAATCTGTCCTGCCTGTTTTTAGACTCTAACCTTGTCACGGTCTGCGACACACGTTAAGAACAAAAAAGTGCGCATTTCACCGAAATTCCTGGGCCTATTGTGCGATTCTTTTATGGGGAGAGGAAACTTCGAAATTGGTTTCACTGGAATTTTATTATCTTTGGCTGATTAGCTTGTTATTTCCCACACCTCGAAACATATACTGACACAAGAATAATAAATCGTATAATTAAAATGAAACGGATTTTATTGAAGTCAACCCATGAACTTTATACGAGTTCAATGTGTTTGTTCGTGCGTCATTAATGAAGTCATCACATTTTACTTCATCAGCATCATCATTTGGCAGTGGGCTAGCCATGAGGCTCCTAGAACCGATAAACGAGAAAGAAGAAAGATTCTAGAATGGCAACCTCGTAATAAAGTACACCGTAGGACGACCACCCACTAAATGGAGTGACGACCTATGGATTTATTATTAAGTACAGTTAATTATTCATTTATATATATATATATATATATATATATATATATATATATATATATATATAAAATTTACAATATATATATAGGTATATATTATCTGTATTAAATACTGTTGACTTAGAAGCGACTACTGGTTCACGCGTCCGCGTCGTATGTACCGTATGTTCGTTGAAATAATTATTTTACTTATTTATACCAATTTAGATATTTTTTTCAGGCTGATGGCCACTGTTTGCCTGAGGGCTTGTAAAGTTTCACCGGGTTGAACCAATTTAGAATGTCTACGTATACTTTCAATTTTGTATGACTGACATTGACCCTTGGTTTTCTATCACCAATGTTTCACACTATAAATCTTGCTTTAAAAATGTGTTGTTTTAGTCAGAATCTTCAGAGAGTTGTATCTCTTGTGTGTACGTATCGTTGTCATCCGGGGTAAGATCTGCGAGGGAGTTTGAGCTTTCGCTTTGTTCTTGAAGCCTTTTTAAGTCTTCTCGTTTTGTTCTTGTGAAGAATCCAAACTAGTAACACAAAAAAAAATCATCATTTAAAAAAATAAAAGCGTGACTGCATGCGTGCGTGCGTACGTGCTTGTGTGTCTGTTTATTTGTGCGTGGCGTAATTCGACTGATTGAGATTAGAGCATTGATTTTCTTTACAAAAGCCAGTTCATATAAATATCATGACTATAAATTCAGTGACTGATTTTATAGTGAATGACTATAAATGGCAGATCAGCATTAAATTTTTTAAAAAGACGTACATATATTTACCTTATAAAGACCGTAGACAATAGCACCGAGAACCAGGAGACCAGCCACAATTGCAACTATCCACGGCCAGATAGGCAGAGCCGGGTCCAACACGAGGGTTGTAGTTACTGAAGCATTACTATGAAACAATTGTTTTTTTATGATATAAGGGTGACAAATAAGCACACATACGTGGTAAGAGACTCACTGTTTATCATACCCGCATTCAACATCTGCTTTCTTTCACGCCCGCAAAGGATTTCTTTTTGGGAAATAGCATCATAACTCCAATGAGTAGGACCCGGACACCTTGTTTCAGGTAACGAGGCGTTCCATCTCAGTCCACTGATGAGATAACGTATGTGGATCTTGCTTCTTTGCCAAGAATGGACGTAGATGGCTCTACCATACGCATATACTATATAGATTTGGTAGAGCTACACTGCACTTTGTTTCTATCTGCAGAATTAATGGTCCAGCTTGACCGTTGTAGGACCGCGCCCTCACAGAATACCAGTGTAAAAAAGCAGTATAATGCTGCTGTGGTGAGTGCTCATGTGGTACTCTCAATGAATTTAAAACCACAGCTGTCACCTACCGTCAGGTGAACTGGAAGCTCGTTTGTCATCCCTAATATTATTAAAAATAAGATTTTCATGCTTATCCTTATACAGTATAGGGTTTAAAATTTGCCGAAATCATTGTCACTTAAAGTCTTCTTTCTTACACCCACAATCTATTATCTGATCAGCCCAAACGAAGGCTCGTAGAGAGTGCCTTTTGGCATTAATTACTTATTGATGATTTAATTACTCCTCCAAATAAATAATAATTCCGATGGAATTTAAGTGGAAGACATGATTGCAGATATTAAATTAAATGCATATATTTTTCGGCATGCAAAAAATTACTTATATCATCACTCTTATGTCTATTTCTGTTACGTACTTTTGCTTATCCAATAATACGATTAAGGATGTTGCGTTTAACGTCGTATTAGCCTCCAAGTAATCACCTGAAACATATACATAAATTAAATTGATTAATTTATTTAAGCTTTATTGAACTTAAATAAAAAGTCCAAAGGGAGCTATTTAAAGCTTAGATTAGTTGGTTAGAAGAGATACGGGTGCAAAATATGTGGGTGTGTGGATAAAATAAAACAAAAAACTAAGGGTAACATGTAACATAGTATGTACCATTATATGTGTAGAGATAGATTAACAATAGTTAAGAGTACTTGCTGATATCGTAAAGTCTATGTTAGTCAAAATTAAAAAAATATATAAACTGGTAATGAATAAGAAAACAATTGTTGAAAGATACATTATCTAGATGAAATTTCCAAATAATTATATTGCTCACTCAGATACTCATCTTTTTCTATATTAAAAAAACTAAGCATATAAATGAGAAAATTCCAACCAACATACCGTGTATACTTAAATTAAATTTTAAGGAAAGTAAAATTGTTAGCGAAGCTCTTGCAGGTAGCGACCATAAGCAATTTAGGTGACCATTGTGTTCCGAACATCCATCGATCGTGTTGGACAGATTCGCCTGAAATATGTTATCAACATATTAGAGAAGACAGAGTTAGCAAATGCAGTAAACATTTCTCTTTCTACTCCGATTTATACTATAGACTACGTCTATTTCTATAATATTTCATATTTTTTTGAACAGTCGTAAAATTCTGTCAGGTTCTATACTTGAAACACTAATATTGAAAAAAAACTACCTTAAATATGTCAGAAAAAGATCTACCTATAACACCAAGCGCAACTATAGTTAGTTAGTAATTATTATATGCTAGGTATATAATAAGTAGATATACCGCTGGCTATAGCGAAGCGATACGACTTAGAAACCTTCAACGAAAGAGCCTGCACCTTTCTTAAAGGTTGGCAGCGTACTTGAGACTACTCTGGTGTTGCGAATGTTCCTAGGCGTTGGTGATCGCTTACTATCAGGCTTGCTAGCTTGTTGGTTTGCCACTTGTGCAAACCTGAGATCAGCCAGCTTGTTTGTCATGCAAATCCGTAGTCTGGTATTTATGTAAATTTTATCATCTTCCAGAAGGCTCGGGACCAGAACAGTTTAAGAATAAGGGGCGATAAGGACGCTTATATTGAATATAAGTCTAAAAAAGAAGGTAGGAAATAAATTGTAAAGTTACAGAGTTCTCAAGGTATATTTCCTTACTAACATTTTCACAAATCAAAATTAAATAAATAAAAAAAATCTTAGGACCTATTTAGTTTTATTGAGTGGGCGTTTATAAATTTATACTAGTTTTAGGAATATTATATATTTTATCTTTTATTTTGTTTTTATTTTATACTAGTTCAAAATATATCTTACCTTACTTGGGATAAATATACGGGCGGGTAGATCGTACCAATCAGAGGGTCCCAAATTTGTTACCTGATAAAAGTAGATAAATAATATAGGAAATTTCGAAATAATCAATAAAGAATGGATATCGATCATTGCTTAAGATGCTCATATGAATGAACATTTTTAAAAGACAATATTGAAACTATAAAATATACAATATCCATATATATATATATATATATATGTATTTTTATTTCATGCTGTCAAATATTTTACCTGAAAGTAATGTACGAAGGGCACAACTTCCCCTTTAGAAAATTCATCTCTAGTGACTGCTATGGTTCTATTATGTTGCGCTGTCCTAAAATTTAGAGAAGATATTCATATTGAGATATAGAGGATAATAAAAAAAGCACTGATGAAGAATTACGAGTAATAATAAAAGGTTAAATGCAATAATTAGCATCTAGATGGGTGTTAAATGTGAAAATCGAGACACGTTCAACATAGTTCACAGTGTATTGGCTTCATAATAGTTATTATAAGATAAATTGACTACACTACGAATGTTATTGTTTAAATTCAAAATATCAGTGCACCTATAACTAGGAAGGAAGAATTTCATTTTAGTCAAACAATGCAGTGGTACTTTTGCTTTTAAGATTGATTGAATGAACGTGCTATAGTGCTTGAGTTAATTACTTACTACGAACTGAATTGTGGGTCCGTTTGTCACCAATTACGTATAAAAAAAATAAATGCTTACCCGGTGACGTTAAACTTGGCTTCCGGCTGTATAACAATTTCTAGTTGTCCAGTAATTTTGTCACTGTCATTTTTATTGTGGAGTGGATCTTGTAAATTACATTCAATCTTTATAACATTGACAAATGAATTATTTTGTATGAATTCTAATTCGATTTCCCAAGACACAGATTCGTTTCTATGAAGAGGTGCTGGCACGTCACAGGTAACGTTCAGGCCTTCTAAGGAACAGGCGCTAGGAAGTCTCTTGGGTAATAATGGTAATGTCAGGTTCACCTTCGCACCGTATGCTGGTTCGTCTTTATTTAATATTGTCACTTTTACACCCAATCTGCTATCCGATCCTGGCAGGTATGGACTGAAATTTGATGACGCACAAGTTTATTTTAAGATATTATAAAGTATATTTCTATTTTAAGTTGATATGCATTTTATGCAATATTTATTCATTAATTTACTCTTTATTGCAATAACCTTAACAAAGTTAAAGGTTTATTTAATGTCAAAGGTGAGAATACCAGTCACCCAAGGTGTGGTGAGATATTATGATAGGTAATGTGTAGCATGAAACTAATAATAAAAAGAAAAGACTAAAAATAACTAATAAAAAAAAGGAATAATACATACATATATACCAAAAATATGTATAATAGAATACAATAAAATGGAGGTAGCTACCAAAAACTCCATATGTGGATAATAAACTTATCTGACTACAGGTAACTTAAGTAAGCAGGCACGAAACAAACTTTTATAACTGATTTTATAATATCTTGGCTGATGATTAAGGAATTAAACACGTGTTTATTAAATTTTGAATCAGTAGTATAATTAGGATGATTTTTATTTTGTATTTAAAATGTTCAAAAGAAGAAAGAAATTGAAAGTACAATATTTTTGGAATATATATGTTTTTTAATTATTAAAATATAAATAAATAAATATAAAATATACCAATCACTTCCCAACTCACACACACACACACATATACACATGTTACATAGACTGATATATATATTTTAAATAAACCTTGCTCATATTTAAGTTCTATTTTTATATAAATATTATGTTATATTAAGTTGTTATATATAAATTAATTAATAGCTTAAGATCTAATTATATTAAGGTGGATTACGTACGTGTAATATTAATGTAACATGGTATGTGTGACCTTTGTTGAAATAAATAAATAAAATAAAATATTTTATAATTGTCATAATAATTAGTTTCTTCTTGAAATATTTGAATCATTTATAAATGAAGTCACCTAAAATTTATGATGATATAAATGTTATTCGAAACCTTACTTGCTTAATGCGTTGATCGACATTTCTAGCAATGGTTTGCATATGAGGTCCTCTCCACAGTCCCTATTTAATTGGATATCGAATGTAGAACGTAAACGAGAGTTCTTCGACAATCGTGCTTCGTTCGGCATAAAAATCGGTGAATCATCTGAAATGATAAAGAGATAAATAAACATATAACAGAAGATTAGAAGCTCAGCGATACCTTTGATGATATAAATCTCTTTTAACAATTACCAGTGGTAGTTACACTAGTTTCTAACTACAATATGGGTTGGCTCGACTAGGAAGACCCTCACAGAATACCAGCGTGAAGTAGAAGCATAACGCTGTTGTATTTCGTCTGATGAGTAAAGGGATCTGGTAACCTCTCTCTGGGACCTTCAAGAAAAGAGCCTACACTTTCCTGATAGGCCGACAACGTATTTGCGACTCCTCTGGTGTTGCGGAAGTTCTTGGGCGGCGGTGATCACTTACCATCAGGTGGGCTGCATGCTCGTTTGCCGCCTATACTATAAAAAAAACCCTTATTACTGTTGACGAAGCATTTCATCTTAGTACGCAGGTGACAACGTATCTACATTATGATTACTTATCTGTGATGAATGTATCATGGGCCGCGGGAATCACTTACCAACAATTGAAATGTGTTTTCATTTCTCACTCTCGATACAACATAATAAGGCACTAACAATTGTCACCAAGTCATAGTCCGCGGTAAACTCTGATTTGTACAATTGGATGTTGCGTTAAATTTTCCCTTTCGATTTACCATGTGAATTGATCCGTTTGAATTACTTGAACAAATGTAGTAATAGTGTAGTTACATTTGTTCCGGTGTTGACTGTTTCGCAATGTAAACCAATTTGTATTTGGGAATTGGGAAAGTGAAATTTTGACCTGTATCATGCATGACAATGTGTCATGCATCCCATCATGTCGCCCATATACTCGTAACCTTTCGATGTAATGATCGATGATTAAAAAAATCTACTTAAATTTTCTATTTTTTTATTTTTAAGAAGGATGAGGTCGAACTTACCTTTTAAACGTATTATGGGGACCAAGTCAAATGTTATTGTTATTGGCTTTGTTAGGTCTGCTTCAGGCTGTGAAAGAAATTTATATAATATTACTTTATTTTATTAACATGTATTATTAGCAATACAGGCTTAGGTTAGGTTAGGCTTGGGCTAAAAGAAATAAGTTTTTAAGGTTATCGGGGGTTCAAAACCTAGCACACAGTTCGCACATATGTCTGTAAATACCATAATGTTCGTTTTTTGTTTGTTTCGCTCACATCTATCTTCTATGATAAATTGTAACGAAGTAATGCTTATGAACTCATTATCAGTAATAGTTTCATTTTTCTTCTTTCTCCAAAGTAAACGCGGTTGCGCTATGGGCTATATTTTCTCACTAGTATTTTGTAGGCGTAGGTGCCTCTATCGACGCAATATTTAGAGCAACGGTGATTTTTTTATGGAAATAAGGATAACAAACGAGCACACAGTTCACCTGTTATACATATATAGGCTGTTACTTTATGTTTTAACTTTAAACCGTGAATTGTTGAATTTATTACGTACAAAAAAAACATCCGCTTTTCTGTGTACAGTATGCGGCGACAGACTATTCCACTGTTGTGATGTCCAATTTGTGATTTAAAATTAAATAGATATAGCATTCGCTATCTCTGTCTACCCTTACGTGGGATAAAAGACATGCATTGCCTTTATCTACGTGTACAGATCTAATTTGACGTACCGTTACTTTTATGATTTGCTCGTCGCACGCCCTGTTGCCTGGTTTAATATTGACCTGATATTCCGCGTCTCCTGCTAGCAAAGCCCTATCTCCACTTGGATCTACTGTAATCTTAGCTTGTAGTGCTGAAAACAAACAGGAATCTATTAGAAATTTTGTTACATTCTTTTTAAATAACAACTTCAAACTTTTGACTTTCTTTTACAAGTTTATCCAATACTATAATAACAACAAGTTTTTATTTAAAAACGAGCTTATTTTTTTATTTTATGTTATAACTTGTTTTGCATATTCTTTCAGAAAGCCTGTTATGATTTCGAAATACGCGAATATCCTGAGATCGAGGCCCATTATTGGCATCAATTTGAGTTCAATAATTTAACAGTAGTCATGAAAAACGCTGCGAATAAATCCCCATGACAGAGAAACAAAAAAAAAATGTAAAATGCCAATATTGCCTCTTCTTTTCCGAACTTTCACCTTCACGTCAGATAAAAAATAAATTATTAGTAAAGAATAATTACAAGTTTTGACGTGTGGCCATTTCGGTTGTTCCCGAGCTTCAATACAAAAAAGTGCGGTGAAATTGGTAGCATTGAGGGGAAGATACATCGCATCAGGAACCTGGATTGAAGTCTGAACTTCTATTGTGGGAATACAGCGATATAAGTAAACTTTATCGCTGTTTATTGCTCCAATCGCTAAATCTGAAAGTGAAAACATATTTGATGACTTTTTCCTAAATAAATTTTACATAATTGCGGGTTAGAACTACAATTTCTTATTATAGTTCATCTTAGCAAATAATGTACACATGCTACAACATGTATGGGTCGGTCTACTGCGAAAGGACCACCCCATTATATTGTTGAGTATAAATAGTCGTTTCTGGACCGTACTCATCACTTAACATCAGGTGAAATATGTGTGTGGAATGTCAAATAAAAAACTCACTGCTATACGTTGGCTGTTTTTATAGAATAGCATGCTCATGGCAAATGAGCAAGCAGCTCACTTGATGGTAAGTGATTACCGTCAACCACGGATATCAGCAACAACAGAAGGGTAGCAGGCCTTTAAGAAAGATGTAAAAAGGTGGCTTGCCCTACATTATAGCCACAAACAACGAGTCTAATCCCATTTCCACTCTGTTCATTTCATAACTAACACGCATTATATACCGTCGCTTCATCTAGTAGGGGATTATTATACACTAGCAAGACCTGAATGAAAAACATAAAAGTTTCTCACCACTACAGTTATTTTTATCTACATCGAATCCTCTTGATATGGAAATTCCAAATGTCAAGGCGTCTTCTGCTATTATCTTCTGTACAAACTGACTACTGAGTCCCTTATCTCCACCTCTGTACACGTAGACCGCTCCACGATCTTCGTTCTCCCATGGTGCTCCAATAGCAACGTCTGAAATAAATATATGTCGTTATTTTATCTCACATATAAACGAATAGTATCATTCATGTTTCTCAACCACAATAAAATTATTAATAAAAAATTTATTTATATGTTTAAACTTTCAAAGGTTAACCCCCAGGCAGGTCCAATTTTATTGCTGCAGTAGGATGCAAGATCACATGCGTCCTAATACAAAAATTACTAAGAACTATAAATAAAACTATATATATAAATATCGCAAATGATTTGAATGATCGCAAAATCACGCATTAAATATAAATTATACAAATATATTATCGAGCGTGTAAATCGTGCTTGTCTGGAGGGTTAAAAGGCTGTCTAGGCGAGACTTAAACCTATAATTCATTCCTTTAATAAATGAACCTTTTGTATACAGGCCTGAACTGTTGATATTATATTTCCATATGTTTTTTTATTATTATGTTTGTTTGTTGCTATGTTAATTTAACTAAAAACTTCTAAAAGATCTAATAAAATCTCAGTCAGTATACCTCTGTATCCATCACCATCCACGTCACCGATATCTGCGATAGCGCTGCCAAATTTTGCTCTATTCAAATTAGAACCCGAGACGATGCTTGCAAGATTTAAATTGAAATCAACCTGCGAGAGAAGAAAATATAAAAAGTTACTTTGAGTTAAGTGTAATATGAAATACCAGTAAGGAAGGTAACATTAAATTTAATGACAGTTTAAAAAATATTTCATTTCTCAAATGAATCCAGATAATATTCTAAGTTGACAAACAATCTTACAGTTCACTCGATGGTAGGTAATCACTGCGACCGTGTGAACTATATCATTTTTCAGGAAAGGGAATCAAGAGTTTTTAATAATAATGAGTATAATATAATGAGTCAAGGAAAAAGTTTTTTCTTATTTTATAAACCAATTCAAGATATTTTTTGTCATAGTTTATTTAAATTTGATTACAATATATACATGTCATTTTGTTCAATAACTTATTGCCATTTTGTAGGTAGTAACATAATCCCATTTGTGTAGAAATTTTAGGACTTCTTATCAAAAAACTGCTACAAGTAGTTTTGACAGTCCTCTCATGATGACAACCTAACACTATCTAAAAAAATCCGAAGAGACCGAAACAGGACCGATCAGGGCTAATGTTGGATGTGTTAACGCTTCCCAACCAAGCTCTCTCAATATTTGCTGAGTGGCTATAGATGTATATGGTGTTATCATGATGAAAAACCACACCCTTTCTGTTGATCAATTTCGGTGTTTTTTTTTTTCGCTGTTTGCAGTAGAGATCCAAATCGATGGTTTTGCCCAGCGAAAAAACTAATAACGTACGATGCTTTTTCAATTCCACCATACACATAGCATCACCTTATTGCGATTTAATCAGTTGTTCATCACCATTGTCAAAATTTAAACTCGTTTCGGATTCATTACGTTTGAATAGAGAATCGAAAATGTGTACACGATTCATTAGGTTTCTGTATTCAGTGTGCTTTTGTGGCACCCAAATATCGAGCTTTTTTGTATATTCAGACTTTTTCAAATGGATCAAAACTGTTATGTGGTCAACCCCTACCTCTCAGCTATATGGTAACTACAAATATGCCGATCTTGTCTCCACTTCTTCAAAAATGTTATCGACTTTATCTGTAACAGGTCGACCAGAGCTAGCTTCATCATGGACATCAAAACTCCCGGATTGAAAACGCATATACCAATTTTCTGCTACTCTCACTTATACTGCATTAAAAAAGCTGTCAAAAATTTGTGACGCAACTTTTGTCGCATTTTTCCCTTTTTTGTAATAAAACTTTAACATGTATCGAACTTCTTCGTAAGATTCTCATTATGGCGGACAGAAAAACGATAGATAAAATTGTGGGATAGCGTTTTTATTTTTTATTTTACTGCTTTTAAAATGTCATCTATTTAATGGTATTCAAACCAACCACATACAATCAGTGCAACCAAAGAGATTTATCTCCAACTTTTTACTTATAAAATACGAAAAAACTTTTTTTTACTGACCCATTATTATATATTCAGCCAATATAATTTATTTATTGATTCTCTCTAGATTCATAAAATGAAGTATGTGACTTTAAAACACTGTGATGTCTAACCTACCTTATAAAGAAATTTGAGCGTGCTTTTTTATTTTTTTTACGAAGGGATTTGCAACAGGAATGGACTAAAAAAAACAAGAAACATTTCTTGTGGTATTTTATACGTACCTGCCGACTATTAAGATAAACAAAAACGGCTCCTTGATCGTACCGCTCCTCCCCTTCTTTCGTTACAAAGTTCGGTGCACCCACTAAGAGATCTAGTTTTCCATCTCCATTAACATCCATACAACACAGGCTTGCCCCAAAGTAAGAGCCCAACTGTGGACCACGAAGACTCTTAACCACCTTCAAAGGATCGTTTTCTCTAAACGCTGGAGTGAATATGAGAACCTGTAAAGTTTAAGAATATTTCAGATGCAGCGAAATTAGGAAATGTTTGTAACGAAATTAATTAGTTCCAGATTCATTAAAAAAAAAACAAAAAAAACGTTGTGTTTATTATGAAACTATAAATATAGTCAAGTAAATATCATGGATTCGGCTTTATTTATTGTTTTGAGAGTGAAATGTGAGAACACAGTTCACCTGATGATAAGTGATTCCTTCGGTCCATTACACTCATACTAATCCTAGGCAAAAGCAATTATAATGCAGATGCTTTGCAGATTGTTACTCATGAGAACTAAGATCACTACACTCACCAGATGAAACATGGCAGCGTTACTCTAATATACTGCGAGGTAGTTTTCTGATACTTCCGTACGTTTACATTTGTACTTCGTACCAAGAAAAGCTCAATTTAGATACGAGACGTACTATACCCCAGTACATCGTCTAAACTATAGCACTTAAAATCTCTGTATTTCAATTAATGTAAAAGGAGTATTATTTTAAATTTGAAGCATCAATAGCTTAATGGCTTAGGGTACTGTCTGTGAAAGTTAAGGTCGTAGGGTCGAATCCACTATTAGTCTATTCGTCATGAACCTTCTCCTCTAGCACAAGCATTCAGGCTTAATTGGAATGGTTAACGAGAATGTTAGTAATTAGTTAGTTAATGACACTGCTAGAATTCTTTTAAGAAAAATCCGATGGATTAGTATTTATTAATGTTTCGGTGAAACTGGTTGGCAACTAAGTGTTTTCCTTATCTTTTTAATTTTGTATTTCGTATGTCATGAAATGTGTTTTGTATAATATTTAAGATTGTTTGTAAAGGGATATTTTGTTCTGCCGGAATCTATATTTTGTTTTTCTGCTTGAGTTAATTTATGTGGACTCTTTCGATCTTTTTCAAATGCTATGGAATTTAGTTGGTTGAGTTTTTCGGGTCGAAACTGGGTGATTTCCACCGACGAGTTATTTGATATCTTGTTTAAAGGTGGGAGTAGAGTTAGTAAGTTGTAAATAACAAGGGAGAATATATTATCTAAAAAATTGTTAAGTGTAAAAAAGAACTTAGTTGACAAACTATTACTTGGTGGTAAATGAACACCGCTGCTAATGGACATCGCAGACAACATCGCTGCCGGCCTTTAAGAAAGCTGTAGGCTCTTTTCTTGAAGGTACCTAAATCTTATAGCTTCGGAAATAGCGCTGGTGACAGCTGATTCAACAGATTAGTTGTGCGTGCCAGAAAAAGTGGTGGATTGCCAAACATCGAGATGATGAGGATGTTATTACGAATTCTGTCGTGATGTATGATATTTAAACTCAGCAGGTGGAATTAACTCTGAATGAGACTGACTCTGATGAAATAACTCCTCTAAAGATTACTTTTAATTCTTCTTCTATGGTATTGATTTAAATATAAACACACAAAATATAAACACACAGATCTATAAAAATAAGTAAAATTTTAAAATAATTACCTGTCCGTAACCAGATTTTGACCTGGGAGCCCCGGCTAGGTACAATGTTTTATTATCATTTTCAAAGACTCCTGATTCAACACTGTATCCTAAATAAAGAAATGAGAAACTTTTTGAATTTGGTAATAAGAAAGTTTATTATATAAATGTTGTATTGTGTTTATTATAAAAATAATGAACGATACTATCTGACATAACAGAATAGAGACAGCAGGATGCTATGTCAGCCGGGCCAAATAAAGTAGGGTCCAAACAACTAAAACCAAACCCAGAGGTGTTCAAGGAATACAAGGACTTCAAACCAAGCTTAGCTTATTATATATGTTGCACAATAGTAAATGTATAGAATACCTAATAGGTGTTGTGTTGTGGGTTTTGGGTTCGAATCTCAGCCGATAAATAATATTTGTGAACGGCAGTATAAAATATTCTGGGTAGTTTTTTTAGTTTTTTTCTGGACCAAAGAGAAAGCACTTCTTGTTCCTGCTCTGCTAATCTCATTCTCTTCTCATCATGCATTGGCTTCACTGGCATTGTTGTTTCAGTACATTATTCTTTCTTGACATAAATTCATTCAACTCCACACATACTTGTATTTCTTATATATTCATGGTAGTCATGAAAGAGTAACGTAAATTTTAACGAATGTTTTTCGAAATATGGTTAAGTAATGAAAACAAACCAAAATTATAAACCAACAATCTGTGGATAATAATAAGACATTAAACTTACCAAAATAATCATCTGGACCCAATTCCTTCGTGTAATAAGGATTTGTTGTCGGCTGCTTTGAAAAAGCCATAGAACGTGCATCCGGATAATAATTATAATCAACGACGCCCCCTTAAAAAGATATAAAATATAATAATAGTATAGTTTAATAAGATAAAGATATAAAATACAGTGAGACACATTTGCAGTTAGTTTCAAACGGGAAAATGTTCTATTCAATCGGGGAAAGACCACGCCCTCACAGGATATCAGTGAAATAGCTTCATAAGGCTTCTGTTTTTCTCAATAACACACATGAATCTGATAACGTGTTGTATCTTGAATGTTTATGGAGCATGTATGTACATACATATCTTACGCCGCTGTGATCGCTTACCATTAGGTACACTGCGTTTGTGCAACCCTAATTTCAATAAAATCACGTTGCTCTTAGATCATAATCAAATTACGTACTCGTGTTTTATCAGCGAGTTATCATAATCAGCTTTTAACTACTCGTAAATTATCCGTTAGCATGTCCAAATTTTGATTACTATATAAATGCATCAAAGTTTTTACGTACCATTAGGTACACTGCGTTTGTGCAACCCTAATTTCAATAAAATCACGTTGCTCTTAGATCATAATCAAATTAAGTACTCGTGTTTTATCAGCGAGTTATCATAATCAGCTTTTAACTACTCATAAATTATCCGTTAGCATGTCCAAATTTTGATTACTATATAAATGCATCAAAGTTTTTACGTACCTGTCCATTGAAGTAGTCCAGGCGCTCCAATGATGAATGAATTATCGTCCGTCACCTTCACAGACATTCCGGCTTGCCCGTATGCGTAGAAATTTAAATGTGTACCATATTCACCGTATTCTTTTCTAGAGCCGTCTGATTTGAAGGCTTGGTGATCTAGTTATAAATAAATTAAGCTTTATAATGCTAAATAAGATTTTTAGGAAACTTATTGAAACTATGAAAGCTCGTAGCAGGTACTACAACTTCATACGCCTTGAGAGCCGACGTACATTACTGGATATAGCTTTTGTACTTGGTTTATGTAATAGTGGTATTGAGTGTGGAGATTTAAGTACCAGAGTCCTCTGCTTCTGAGCTCCAAAAACTCGAACAAGACATACACGTTAGTTTTGCCGTTTCTAAGACATCTACACGTTACACGCAGAACTCGGTGGTTAATCGATTACATAGAGTTTATAATGATTAGTTTCACTCAATTGATATCTTTCACATTAATAGAAATACATTTAAAAGTTATATCTTAAAACTGATGATGCAAGGCGGCACGGATACCATACACGCAAATAAACATATCTTATCAAACACACGAACACAAATTCAAAATTAAATTCAATTTCTCTTTATTATAAATTTTAAGAGTTGTTTGCTTTTATTCTGCTGTCTTTTTAAACAATGTAAATCCGTTTTTTGACTGTAAGATTTACTCATAAGAATGAATTGTAATATATTTAAGAGCTGTGGATTTTGTAAAATAATAAAATAAAAAATATATATACAATTGGTTTTGAAAAGATGCAATTAAGTTCATATTTATATTATTTACTGGCATTCCATCTTAGTCTTCAGTGAAAGCACTCACTCACAGAATACCAGCGTGAACTAGCAGCATACCACTGCTGTCTTTGGGATCCGTATACCCTTATTGCGGGTGACGACACAACCGCATTATGATTCCTTATTGAGGATCAATGTGGTCGTTGTGGGTCACAGGAATCGTTCGTCATCAGCGAAACTTGTCAGCTCCAATACATTAAAAAATAAATCTTCTTAATCTATTTTTTTTATTTGGGTAATTGGGCAAGTGTGAAAGGCCGCAATCGTCACTTAACATCCGTTGACCTGTGTTAAGTACACAGGTCAACGGATGTTAAGTGATGCTTCGATATGATTTCATAAGTAAAAATACTTACATTTTTCCTTCAAAGGCAATAAAGTCATCCCTCTCCTTTGTGATATCACATAACACGCGCCATTTGCAAGGAGGTGTTTGTCTCCGTATGGAACAGCCCATCGCGGAGCGCATGCCTGAAAATCGAGAAAAAAAACTATTTGCATATTTTTATATCAAAGATTCATTCCTCAATATACAAAGTAAACGTGGTGGAGCGTTTAGCATTTTTTTATATTAGGGATGACAAATGAGCACGCAGATTAACCTGGCGGTCGGCGATGACTGAATGAGGAATATCTAAGTCCATTTTCAAGATGCAGTTGCCTCGTCACATCTAAGAACTGTGATTCACGATGACAAGGTGGCAACACAGTTCATCTTACACCTGTAATTAGGACCCCGAATCCCTACTCACTATACAAAACATAGCGTTATGATACTATTTCACGCTGGTATTCTGCAAGGGTCCTCTTTCCCCGGTCGAGCTGACCAATTCATGTTACAGTTAGAAAGTAGCTATGGCATGGCTTTTAAAATTAAAAATATATAAATCCAACGACAGATAGACTCTAGACCTAGTCGTTCTCTCACATTTAGTATAAAAAATTAACTTATTATGTTCCATTTAAAGAGAAGCTGAAGAGTCGCAGCTAAAGCGCTTCATCGCTGAGGTTACGCGTGAACCAAGATCGATAAACTTCTCAAAAACTTTTACTAGCAAAGTTTTTGTGACAGAACTTACCAACTTCTATTTTTTACATATGATATCACTTAACATTCATTCCCATTCAAGACAATGCTCAACAGCCACTAATATTTATCAAATAATATATAACTAACAAATAAAAATCAAATTATAGGCTACATAAAATGATTCATTGTTGTGACAATTTCAATATATATGAATCATTAAATTAGTATGTACTTAAATGCGCAGTACGCAGTGCCTTTCGGTCTTTATAATCTCACAAACAAACACGAAGGCACAAAAATGCTGGTGTTTTTTTTGGACTGATAGCCGCTGTCGACCCGAGGGCTTTTACAGTTTCGCCGGGTTGAGAGGTGACTGAGCGTTTATGGCGCTCAGCCGAGAGCTCTATTAGTGGGTACCAGCACAAGGGCTACCAAGAGGGAGCCTCGGTTTACACCGTTACCCAATTCCGCGAGAGCATCTGACTCGAGGGTGCCCGAGAGGGCCGAATCTCGGCTCGGTCAGTTGACTTACTTCTGACTAAGAATTATATACATTAATATCACTATTATTATTATTTGCTATCTGTACCAACACATCGGAATACGGAATGGGCGCTGGAGGAGTATTGGCACAAGAAACTCCAGCGACGCTTCTATCTGTTTTGACTGGAGAGAACCGGCCTGTGACAAAACTGCCGGAATTTCACAAATATTGCCTTTGCCTGGATGCGTATTTCCTCATTATTTTTCACTTCACCGCTAAGCACGTAGTACTTAAAACTGTAATAAAATATATGTGCCGACGCCATCGGATCTAAGTTTCTTATAATATTACGGGTGCAAACTATCATCATCTGATGATCACATGACATCTATCATCCATTAACAATAAAGGTTCAAGATGCACACATGTATGTACATTGTCAATTCTGAAGACTACGATGAAATGCCTTTTTACCTGTGGTTGGGTACCCGGATTGCTACAATCACCTACTACCAAATTCACCTACCCACCACTGTGCCCTTTAGAAGAAATTTTCAGCCACGCACCACTACTTTGTGGTATCAGCTGTTGCCAGCGGTATTTCCGAATCGAAAATACTTACGGACCTTCGAGAAAATAGCCTACACCTTTCTTAAAGGCCAGCAGCGCAATTCTCTGGTGTTGCGTATGTTGATGGGCAGCGGTGATCACTTACACTTTACTCAAGGTGATCTGCTTGCTCGTTTGCCACCCATACTATAAAAAAAAAGAATGCTATGAGGCACGTCCTTTCCTTGTCGCGAAATCATATTCATTTGCCAGCTGGAAACGAGGTGCATTGTATCTGCGTCAGGTACTGTCTGCGAAACTATAATCCATCATTCGACTATTTTCGTGAACATTATTGTAGCACAAGCAGTTTAACCTTAATTGGAGTGGTTAACCGGAATGTCAATAGTACTGGCAGTACTTACTTTTTTTTTACAGGAAGATCTAAATTTAGCTTAAAAGTAAGTTATTATATGATTAGGATTGCATTGTTTCAATTATTTATTTTTATTTTCTTTTTTAACTTTTATGTTGGTTTTAATTTTTGGCATTGGTTTTGTTAATAAATTTAAAAAAATCCATACCAGAAGTCTTCCATCCGGCACGGATGCAATGGCTGCACCAAACCACATGTCATCCTTGAAGAAGTCCCTAGGTATTAGCACGTTATCGAATAAGCTCACGTATACTGTAAGAAAAAAATAATTATATAATTTTGCAGCGTAGGACGACGTCTTCATCATCAGTGGTAGAGCTATGCTGCAAATTGCTGAAAATTTAAATCATAAAATAAAAAAAAAAACTCAAAACATAAGACGTACTGAGCCTCAATATTTCCTCTGAAGTAAAGGTCTGTACAGCGTAAAGGCATTTTCTTTGGATATAAGCAACCTGCATGTATTACATAGTACAGTAAAATTCCTGATATATATAATATTTCATAGTTGTTTTGCTCTAGATAAGTTAGTGACGTTGTAAAATAAAATTCTCCATAAGGCGACAGGCGCTCCATGATTCGTAAGAAACTCGGAATTACACCGAGACCAGAGCTGCAGGTGTTTACACCCCCTTGAGGGATACCCCTCAAGGGGGAGGACGTCCAAATTTCGCAACTACGAGTATAACGCCTGATGATATTCTGTCGGTAAACATTAACCTAGACGCAGTCCCGCTCGCGTCGAGTGGCAGGGGCTCAACCGCGGACCGACCAACATCACCGACGCGAACCTCCTTATGAGGGGCCCTCGGATCGTATTAAACCCCTCCCCTCCATTGTCGTCGACGTTCTTGGTCCACTGGGGTCGGAGGGCAGCGATGGTGCAGTGGTAGTTTTCGTTGCAACATTGCAGCATCGTTGTTGTCTCTCTACTCAGGGTGGCTTCCGGTCGCTCTAATAAGATAAAGCTGTAAAGGTTTATGCACCAACACCAATACTCACACAAAAAAAAGGAACAGTCAGTGATCGTTAGGCCGACAGTTTGTTGACAAGTGATCTGTGTACATTATAATTCAGTATAATGTCAACGGGTATTGTACAGCATAAGAAATACAGCGTATTATATATGCATTTGCATATGCAGCTCATTATACACATGGTCTGAGCTTAAGGTCGTAGATTGTCATCTACGAGTATTTCAACTACTGTTGTGAACCATATCGTAACACAATTCGTATTATATATATATATATATATATATATATATATATATATATATATATATATAAAGACCTCAAATACTGTTACATAAAAACTTTTCATCATAAAATTTTTAAAAACTGCTTTCGATTTTGCGCCATTTCACATATTTTTTTCGTGTTCATTATCAAATTAGAATATGGAATGGGGCGTTAAAGAAAATAGGATTGCAGTGGTCGTCTTGCACAAAGTGGGTATATTTCAGACACTTCAAAAGCTTGGTATCAGCCGTATGTTCGTATATCGCACTATCAACAAATACAACATCACTTCCTCTGTCGAAGACCAGAAAAGATCGGGGCGGCCGCGTGCTGTTAGAACTACAAGGCTGTTAATGCTGTTAAAGCCAGAATTCGTCGAAACTCCATTAGGACGCAAAAAATCTTATCGCGAGATATGAAGATTCCCGCTAGGACGTATTATAAAACAAGACCTGAAGCTCGGTGCTTATCGTCGATATACAGGACATGCCCTAAATCAATCTTTACAATTAAAGAGAGTGGATCGATCAAAACGCCTTCTCTCGCGATACGCAGGTGTAAGGCACAGAAATATCCTCTTTATCGATGAAAAGCTTACACGATTGAAGAACACTACAATAAGCAAAATGATAAAGTGTACGCTCACAGTTACTACTGACAGTCTAAAGAAGCTGCTCAAGTGGTCGGAAAGGTACAACGTGATCGTCATCCTGCGTCAGTGATTTGGTGGAGCGTGTCTTTTCAAGGAGTCACAAAACTACATTTTTGTGAGAAAGGACGTGAAAACTTCAGCCAAAGTGTATCAAGAAATAATACACTTTTTTAAAATATACCGTGGACTTTCCAGCAGGACTCTGCACCTGGTCATAAAGCACAAACTACTCAAGCCTGGCTTGAAACCAACGTTTCGGACTTTAAGAGCTGAAGACTGGCTTTCATCTAGCCCAGACCCTCTCAACCCTTCAGACTTCAAATTATTGTCAGTTTTAGAGGAAGCCTACTGTAAACGACACTGCGACATTGGGTGGCTTAAAAAATCTTAGGAGCAAGCAGTGGAGAAATTTCCCTTGGAAACAGTACATATATATATATATATATATATATATATATATACAACTCCGCTGCCGAATCAGAACCTAAAATTGACACAATCGAGCGCACAATTCACTTGACAGTAAGTGAAAAATGCGTATCATTACATCCATGTCCATCCATTCTAAATAAAATTCATGATTCACATGCGTTCTTATCCCTGAGGACTGAGATGGAATACCTTGTTAACTGTAGTTGGGTTTAGATCAATCCACGCGAGATACGAAACACAGCAGTGTTATGATAATATTCTATGAAGGCGGTCTTCCCCGGTCGAACCATCATGTTGTAGATAGAAACTACTTCCAGCGTGGCTCTACCAGACTTAAGAGCATATTATATTATAACTGTCCCTCTCCTGATATTGTGTTTACTTCCTCCAATTTTAAGGCGTGGGTGTTACGTTATTGCTGATTAAAGAGGGCAAAGAGCGATGCCCTCTATTGGTTTGCATATAGACAGTTACTGTACCAACTACAATACCCTATAAAAATATAAGGGTAATAAATATATATATATATATATATATATATTTAGCTAAGTTAATGCGGTTTTGTCGAATAAATTCGAGAGCTGCCAATAGTGAATGAAAAATAGATCACAGATTGACTAAGAAATTTCGGAGTAATGAGGGATATTTAAAAAAGGGGATATATAAAAAAAGTACTCATAATATCGGAACTCCTCATTTTTGGAGTCGTTTAAAATTTATAAGTTCCTTTACTAAGATAAGCAGTACCCCTGGGAATAGGCACGACCAGTGTAAGTATATTTCTATTATATTTTTACTCGTGACAGATATTTAATATTATAAGGCTCGTAAAGTGAAATAGATATATTGTATTCTGGAATTGTTTAAGCGTATCATGGAATTATTTTACGATATTTGAAGGGTACTTTTGCTCATAACAATCTCATTTTTCAGTTCAATCAGGACTCAGGAAGAGGCCGGTAGACTAAAAAAACGGATTGAAGTGTTTCAAAAAAGGTTTTTTTTTCACTTTTTCTCATTTTTATTTTTTATTTTATTTTTTTTTCTGGCTGAAGGCCACTGTTAGCCCGAGGGCTTTTACAGTTTCACCGGGTTGAGAGGTGACCGAGCGCTAATGGCACTCAGTCGAGACCTCTGTCACTTTTTCTCAATTACCACGTGGAATACAGAGGATTTCATTTATTTAAGCTTATAAAGAGGTTAATCTGACACTCGCATAGGCACTCGATACGAATGTAACTTATTGGTCATATTCGCATCGAGCTGTGTATACTTAACCGCAACTATGTGCGACTTAACTTTGCGAATATACGTTGACGGTATATCTCATCATCAAGATATACAATTAATTGAAGAATCAATAGCCTAATAGTTTAGAGTTATTGTCTGCGAAACTTAACTAAATTATAAACCGCCATTCGACTGACTCATCTCCTAGTACAATCATTTTGAACTTAGTGTGGTTAACAGAAATATGGTTATATATATATATTACTAATGTATTGTTAATATTAGAAGAGATTTATTTCAATATAAAAAATACTGAGCTGTTAAAGGAGAAACTACAAGAGCAAATTCATAACGGATATATAATAGTATGTATGTACGTAGCGTCGACACTGTGTGATAACAGGCTCAAAATGACGCCCTGGTTTATATGTATAAATACCATCTAGAGTGATGCCGATCGGCCGACATGTAGAATTCCGTATATCCAAGTTCTGAAGCTGACAGTTGAACACCAACCCAGGTGATATACTGCTGTTCTCTCTACTAGCCGCTTTTGGTGCACCGACGACTAGTCTGCAATGAGCAAAAGAAATATTAGTAAGTGGGTTTTGTAATCATTGGAATGGTGATAACCATCGCTGCATCATTTACTTGATAAATAAGTAAACTTTCAACTCCTGGCCTCATGCTTTTGCTGTCTAAAGAAAATTCGTTTCTCTCTAAAGCTCATGTATAGAAAGCGAGGGAGAGAAACATATATAAGATAGTAAAAAATATGCCACTTATGTTTCTCTATTCTATTGGGAAGGTAAAAAACTGTGCATGCACCTTTCATGTTGAGCTTTCAACTTCCAATTGAGCCACCAAGAGGCTCTTAATGATCTTGAAGAGAAGAATGAGGAGAGATCTTAATGATCAGGGTAATGTGAGATTTCTATACACTAACATCACCCTTCGAGCATTGGTAGGGGCTCTGGTATCTCCTAAGGTACGCACCGATGCCCAAAGATTGCCATTCCCAACGATAGTCCAAGGGGAGACGTCGTCCACCCTAGTTTATATCACGGTAACACAGAACTATGTTGCCGTCCTTACGCTTTTCTCGATGATCAAAGCCCCCCACCCTGATCGTTTCTGAAGCCCGAAGACCCATTTCAGGCATCTCTTACGACGGACAGGGGATACTTTAGAGCTATTTTACAGGGTAATATTATTGACCTACCGGAATTTATAGAAAAAAAACCAAAATCCGACTGCTTTCGTAAATGTATGCCGTACACTGTGTCCTAAAAACAAACATTCCCAGACCTACCCCTCCTCCACCTCGTACCTACCCCTACCCTTACCCGTCCGGTCTTTGTGTGTTTTGCGGAAATTTACCCCCTTTTTGGCACCCGTTTATAAATTAGGCAATGATTACTAATAATAAATAATATTTTTGCGGTTACAGTTTTTGTTTCTAGGTAGGTCATTTGATCTCAAATCGAATCCATGCACACTGATAACTCGAACCCCACGTTCTTCACAAACACGTTCGCTTATTACTGTTCACTAGTTTTTTCGGTCGTGTGGTGTAGTTGGTAAAGTACCCTGGCTACTGTGACGCGGGGATCGGGTCCGATCCCCTCTCTCCATTTTGCACACGAAAACAAAGGAATTGGGAAAAGGGCGACGACTAAGTGCCGTGAATCATTTGTAAACACTTACGGCACTATAAAATATTCCGTGCAGTTGATATTATCTGGTAAGAAACAGAAGATAACACCGTGGTCGAAATCGAACAGGAAGACATAAGTACAAGGTTAAATTGTTCTTCGTTTAAGCCTACTGCACCAAACAGGACTTCCACTTGGACTGATAGATCTGCCCATTGTAACCACGCACAACTGGTATTCTAGGAAACATAGCACTGCTGCTCTGCGGACCACATGAATGTCCAGTGAAATTTGGGTTTTGTATATTTGGTTAGATATTCGAACACCAGTCGCCAGCCTCGTCCGTAACCTAGCAGAGTGCACCGCGTGCTAGTGAGTCCTCAATTGGAGACGGACTACTATCTATGACTATATATGCCCCCCGTCATACTCATTTACATACGATGCGAGTTTAAACGAACATTCTCCCCATGTTTTACCCAACACATCTTTTATTAATCATATATTAATAACACATTAAGACATAATAATCATATTGTAAACACATAATAATGATATCTCACAACCAGTTAATTATATAATAATATAAACTCACCCCATATCGCTCAATAACACAGAATAACCAAAGTACATTGCTCCAGCGTCAGGTACAAAGGTAATTTTGCTTCCTTCATGAAATATAATACTACATTCGCACAAAACAATTATCAACACCAACAACACAACGCACAAATTCATTTTACACATATTTAATATTGACTAGATTTAAAAATCAATTTATAACCACACACACACAACTAACTTTGTCGACTTTTCGTTGCTAACTAAACGAATGCAATGCATCTATATGTCGTTAAAATTAAACTACAACATTGCATGTAATTGTTATATCGAAATTATTAATCATAATACATAAACATTATTACAGCCCTACAAAAAGAATTTGAACTTTATCACGTATAGACAAAGAACAATTTATCAATAACATTAATTATTATAAACATTGGTTTATTAACATGTATTGTTCCGACTCATTTACTTTATTATTTCACATTAGATAATCGCTAATTTAGCGATTATTTAATGTAAGATAATTACTAGAGAATTATGGTAAAATACAAAAGCTTGTTTAATGATAAGATTAAGTTCTCAAATGGTTTACGTCGTAAGTGAAATAAAAAGTAAATAACATAATATATATCTCACTATTGCGCATAGGCCTCTTCTTTGGAGAAGGTAGTTTGATGAAGGTTTGATCTTGGTTGGCACTGGGGTCCGAACTTGGTTTGCTCGCGTACCGTGAAATTAAAAAAGAGCACTTACACACTGAGCCACTACGACTTCTCATATTATATTTAACTTATATTATGTATAACAATTATTCATTGGTCTTTCGATAACATTTAATTTTCCAAGCGATACTAAATAAAACTATATACTATAACTCGCTTAGTAAAACGTTGCAGCTCAGTGTACTATGACTTAGATCTTTGACCTAAAATTAAATGATAGAACCTGGACGATGTGACTCGTATCTACTGTAATAAATACGATAAAGGTCATATACGTATAGTTACAATGGTATCGCCACGTTGTAGTTCGTATTTAGTTGCAGAATGAATGAGCTGCCTCGACGGGAGAATTATCGCGCCTTCACGGAATAGCAGCTTAACGCTATTGTATTTCGCTCCTATCCTGTTTCGACTGGTGGATGCGGGGATCCGGAGAACCGTGTTACAGATTACGAGGCATTCTATCTCAGTCCTCCGGGATGACAGCACATTTGTATTATGATTCCTTATCAATCCTCAATTAGGTAGACTGTGTGATCGTTGGGCACCTCAATACATTAAACATATATCAGTTATAAGAACCCCAGAATAATATAAAATGTAGATTTCTGAATTTGGAAACTTAAAGAATGGCATAGGAGGCCTTGGATCAAAGAGTACTAGAGAATAATATAAAAAATAAATATATATTTTAGGAAGACATAAATTTATAATAAGACGTCATCTTTGAGCTCTACAGTACTCACGTCTTTTTCCCGAGTATTAGCGAACAAACTCATTAAATACCTTGCAAACAATTAACTGTTTCTATTATTGATTGTTGTTTTCCTCCTGATCGACTTACTCTGCGATATTTTCTATTTATTAACAGTGAAAATGAATTATTGGTTTTGCGCCTGCAAAAACTATAACCGCAATGCAATTCAATTTAGCCCTTACTCTTTTTTGTCGACTATTCCTATCGTTGACAAGCAAGTTAATATTTACCAGGAACAATCTGTGGAGCGTGCCCAGCCAGCTTCCTGTGCGGCAAGTTTCAATGAACAGAAAACTTAGAGCCAAATCATATAAATCAGTACCTGAAACAGGTTTCCCGTCAATATTTTGACTCTGCCGTCACACACTCAAACCCCTATAATTGCCACCACTTATAATCCCATCGCGATTCACACGCGTCCAAAGAAGACCAATGCACGCCCTCGATGACCGTGACGGCGCGGCCATAAGGGCCCACGCCCTTCGTAAAACACTACACACGTACATTGCACCTTCATACCGCCCTCGCCATCGGCGAACAAGGAATCGTCAGTACCCACGCAATCCGAAGTGGTGGTACAGATAGTTAATAATAATAGCGATATTCATTTAGATAATCCTTAGTTAGAAGCAACTGACCGAGGCGAGGTTTAGTCTCTCGCGAAACAGGGTAACGGCACGAGCCGAGGCTCTCTTTCGGGAGCCCTTGTGCTGGTTACCCACTAATAGAGGTGTTGGGCGCCATAAGCGCTCGGTCACTTCTCAATCCGATGAAACTGTAAAAACCCTCGGGCTAACAGGGGCCACAATATAATAATACAAATGTACGGCATTTCAGCTGTTTTCTAGCCCCCAAAAACTCCATAAATATACTTTGCTAAAATTGGAATTTTCTAGAAATAGCAGCATTGCACAGCTGGTTGTAGTTCGTATGGTGAGATAAATGATGCTGGAACCCAAATAACCTAATGGTTTAGCGAACTATTTAAGAAAGTGTACGTTAAAATTCAAATCCACCATTCGACTATTTTGATGAACCATCAACTAGCACAATCATTTAAACGTACCAGTTGTTGGAGTACGTAATGGGAATTTTAGTTACTAGCATTCCTTTAACCCCTCCAAATAGAAGACGTCCTAAATTCGCCATAATAACGCCTGAAGATAACCTGACGGCAAATATTAACTTTAACGTTATCACAGCCCCTTCCGCAACGAGCGGCAGGGGCTTGACCGTGGACCGACCAACGTCACAGACGCGCACACAAACTTCTCATGTACACACACTCGTAAATTCAGACACGCCACTCCGCGCTCGCCGGCGAGCGCGACGTCATCTTCCTCGTACAGCGGCTTACACGCGATTTAATCGTGTTTTAGGCCGCTTCTAAAGTTATCCTGTCCTCCCTTTAGATAGCGATCCGAATCGAGGTTTCGTACCTCACTATGAGGGGCCCTCGGATTGTATTATCGCCCCCCTCTGTTGTCATCGACGTTCTTCGTCCACAGGGGTCGGAGCGCAACGGTGGTGCGGTAGCGGTGTTCGTGCTTTGCTTCGCAGCATCGTCGTTGTCTCCTTACTCGGCGGGCCTCCCGCTCGCGGGTCTATTTAGATAAAGCTGTAGAGGTCACTGGACCAAGCAATACTCATACACAAAAAAAAAAAAAAAGCATTCCTTTATTTTTATATTATTTGTTTCTTTGACAACGGGATTCCTTGACGGTGTCGTTGGTCTACAGGGATCGCTTATTATGATAGACATTTAGATTATGACTTATTTCTTACGTAACATTTATGTGGGACTATAAACAATTGTCCTTGTTAAGTCGACTAGGCGCAACGCATCAAATCAAATTTTCCTTATATGATTTGCGTAACTTGCGGCAGCGTGACTTTAGAATCGGAATTCCCTTCGAATTTGCTATTTAGATTTTGCAGGCACTTAACAAGTAGACTTATTGAGAAACGACGTCATTATTAAGCATAAGTACATTTTAACTGGAAAGTAAAGTGACAAGCACAGTAGTTGATCACAATGGTAGTGCTATACTTTTTATTTATAGTTTGAATCTTGCTACAGGATGAGCAATGTCAGCAGTTTCATCCACATCATCCCCATCATCATCATCATCGTCGTTCTCCTCCTGCAACACTCTTATAACTTCAACAGAATCGCGGTTTTCATCATCGGAATCTTGGTCATCGAGGTCATCTTCTGAGAGCCAACCGCCTTGTAACTTACTAAGATAATCTTCAATATCTCTTTCATTCAAGTTTCTCTAAAAAACAACATAAAATAAACATTTACAAAAAAATGTTTGCCATACATTACAAGTGAAATTACTGCATAGAGATGTAAATTTCCATCACATAGTTTTGAGCAATTTATTCACAGTGTTTTGATATAAATTGTACATAAAACAACAAAAACATGAAAACAAACCTTATTTCCACTCATTTTCACTTTTACTGTATTTTATATATCCGTTTATTTCCATAAAACAAACTAAAATCTCGCTCCTTTTTTCCAGTCACAACAAACAGCGGAATGACAAGTTCTAGGCCTGGTAATTGACAGTGACGTTTGCTATTTTATAACAACTGCGTTTTCTTGTACGCAATAGTCGCTTAAAATGTTTCCAGCAACAACAAATTTACAGTACAAGGGTTTTGAGTACCTTTTTTTGTTGACTAAATACTATGATTGAAATTTCCCTCACCATGCAAAGAAGGGTTAACTGGAAAGTAAAGTGACAAGCACAGTACTTGATCACAATGGTAGTGCTATACTTTTTTATTTATAGTTTGAATCTTGCTACAGGATGAGCAACTGGTGCGAGTAGGAATCTGGAGATCATTATTACTCGTGGCGATTTCACTATAGTCCTCAGGGTTGACAATGTATCTGGATTACGACTCCTTATCCAGGATGTATGATGTCATGTCATGAGCCGTGGGAATAACTTGTCATTAGGTGAACCTAGTGCTTGTTTGTCTACCTGATTAAAAATGCATTGTTCTATTTTAATGATTCGAATAGAATCCTTCGAGCTTCAAAAGTCAATATGACGCTCATCAAAAGATTCCATTACATATGCTCATACGGGAAATATACTTTTTCTTCCATGTGGATATTACCGTACGAATGCGGCGGAGCGCACGAAATGTACGCAAGGGCTGCATTCGTGGATGACGTCATTCGGTTTTTATTCTTTTGTTTCATCACTTTTTTCCATTTCATTCCGAACGCTCGGGCTTTCATTCCGCAATGAACTTTGTTTCCTACCGGACATATTACCAAAGCGCCGTGTAGTATGTTTTATATGACAGTCCTTTATAAGGTAATAAGGGTTTGCGGACGATTAGAGTGGGGGCTCTGATCCTCTAGGATATCGAACCTGGAGAGGCCCGGAACACGGAGCGGTCAAGGTTTGCCCTCAAACATAATGAGCTTAATGTATTCATTATTAATATATTAAATTGACACAATATAACACATCCTAAATTAAAATAAATTTTCAGTTATAATTTAAAAACGAAAATAGTAAAACGTAAGTTAAAATTCGTTAAGATTTATTCGAATGTGCAAATATTATATATAATTTTGAAGCAAAAAAAGTTGAACAAAGGTGTTTGAAGTATGACACCATACTTCATAACTTAAAATAATAAAAATTTAGGAAGACTCACAAAAATGTCAGGATTTTGCTCTTGAGTTTGCTAATGCTATCCGCGAACAAATCTACATCTGTTGTCTTCGAGAGGTTTTTTATGTGCATACCGGCCAAGATTCGATTTACTTAAGAGACCATTGAACGTATTAAACCTTGAAATTTTAGGCAGCCTCGAGGGATCGGAAAAGTTTGGACTAAATACCAATAATATAAATTCGTAAGTTTATCCATTTAAATAATTTCTGAGTTTCGCTTTATATATATATATATATATATATATATATATATATATATATATATAAATATATATATATATACATATATATGATATTGCTTTTATCACCAATTCAGGAAGTGAGATAATTACTGCCGCTGTGTGATTCACTTACTATTGGTTACTCATTTGTTATTAATTTACCCGATTACGTACAATAAATATAATATGTGTCATTTGGGTGGATGTGATCGCTGACCATCAGTTGAGCTAGCACTACTCTTACTTTTTTTAAAAAATATGAGCGAAAGCACCAAGGAGCTCACTCCACAATACCAGAGAAGTCGCAGATACTGCTGGCCTTTAGAATTTCTTCTTTGACTGCCACATAAATCCCATGCGTTGTGTGCTTATATGAAACTCCCTATTCGCATGAGATATTTTGTTAATACAAAATATCTCACGCGAATATAAATATTAACTTATTATATAAACTTAATAGTTTTCGAGATATACACTGATTTTTTGGCAAAAATAAGAAGGTATTTATTATATCCACACATCATTAATCCTTTTCTATGTAGTTCTCAATTCCAACGACCTTGAACTTTTGACTCTTTCAGATTCCATTCAGTTTAAAAATGTGTGTGTGTGTGTGTAAGGTATATAACCTTCTGCCACATGCTTATTACATTTAAATGTCTAATACGGGCACGAAATGTTTGGAGTGATTTTGTTCCATTTAAAACAGAGTTTTGCTTAATGCGCTTCATCGCTGCGGTCACGCGCCAATTGAGATTTATAAGCTTATGCAAATTTCAAAATAAATGAGGTTTGTTTATGGCACTATTAATCTTTAGTGACGTTTACTATATATATATATATATATATATATATATATATATATATATATATATATATATATATATATATATACTTCATAAACTTACAAAAATTTGTCGCAACAAAATCTGGATACATCATATACATCCAATGTCACTTCTAAGGAATGCGATTTATTTTTATTCATATTCAGTATTAGAATTAGAAAAGTCACATAGAGAAAATAAAACAATTTTAATTTTTTTTTTGAAATTTCGTTAATTTATAAACAATTGTGCCATGTAGTGATCGACGATCAACCAATGCTTCCTTAAACATTTACGTACTAAGCCAACTAGTTTCGAAAAACATCATTGATATCCTTTATGAGTTTAAGAGTCTAGTTCTCTAACGGTCGTTACGTGACAGAAAATTAGATGTTAAATTAGGCTTAGTGCAGTGCACGGAATCGCAAAGCTGTATATAAAGACCAACAGGGAGAACGCTCGCAAGTAACGACAGCATCTTAGTGCTAACTGTTCTATATTTGCGTTTGCGACGCCCTCGCATATTTTCTGACATGGGGTATAGCTGCTTTGCGTGTCCGTCTGATTATCGTAGGACGCAGCGGAGTAGTAGAAAGTTGCATTTCTCTTCGATCTCTGATTGTACTGACGATAACGGGGTGCGTCAAGGATGTAGCGGCATGGAGGGCTTGCCTTAGTTGGCCGGCCCGCGAATAGGAAATTTCCTTAAAAATCAGACAGCGAAGTTTTAATAACCTGCGGGTATCGGTCGGACAGGGGACAAGGGTGGACGCGGGCGCGGCAGTCGACTAAGTAAGTAAGTAAGCGGGTTTGGGCGCGATTTTTAGTGCCGGGCGTTTCAGCTTGGGGGTCTTTGGGCTGGCAAAATAATTAGCAGTATGCCTCTGTGTTGCATAGGGCGCATTCAGGGGGCCTGGAAGTGGCCAGTAATGTTTTGTCATTGGGTCATTTGTGAAGTATAACTTCAATGTACAAATGTCCGAAAAAAATATATACATTCAATAATTAATAATCACGCAATAATATGAATTTTATTTTGTTCAAAATGGGCAAAAATTAAAGTTGTGTCGCGTCAACTAGGCAAATAATTGTTCATTTACATCTAGATCATGAGTGGGCGTACAGAAGAATAGCTGATCATTTAAATTGTTGTGTTAAGAAAGTTTTTAAAGCAATTGATCATTATAAAACACATGGAACTGTTGAAAATGTTCTTGGAAAGGCTTGTCCAAGAAAAATCTCTCCCAGAGAAAATAAAACAATTTTAATTTTTTTTTGAAATTTCGTTAATTTATAAACAATTGTGCCATGTAGTGATCGACGATCAACCAATGCTTCCTTAAACATTTACGTACTAAGCCAACTAGTTTCGAAAAACATCATTGATATCCTTTATGGGTTTAAGAGTCTAATTCTCTAACGGTCGTTACGTGACAGAAAATTAGATGTTAAATTAGGCTTAGTGCAGTGCACGGAATCGCAAAGCTGTATATAAAGACCAACAGGGAGAACGCTCGCAAGTACCGACAGCGTCTTAGTGCTAACTATTCTATATTTGCGTTTGCGACGCCCTCGCATATTTTCTGACATGGGCTATAGCTGCTTTGCGTGTCCGTCTGATTATCGTAGGACGCAGCGGAGTAGTAGAAAGTTGCATTTCTCTTCGATCTCTGATTGTACTGACGATAACGGGGTGCGTCAAGGATGTAGCGGCATGGAGGGCTTGCCTTAGTTGGCCGGCCCGCGAATAGGAAATTTCCTTAAAAACCAGACAGCGAAGTTTTAATAACCTGCGGGTATCGGTCGGACAGGGGACAAGGGTGGACGCGGGCGCGGCAGTCGACTAAGTAAGTAAGTAAGCGGGTTTGGGCGCGATTTTTAGTGCCGGGCGTTTCAGCTTGGGGGTCTTTGGGCTGGCAAAATAATTAGCAGTATGCCTCTGTGTTGCATAGGGCGCATTCAGGGGCCTGGAAGTGGCCAGTAATGTTTTGTCATTGGGTCATTTGTGAGTATAACTTCAATGTACAAATGTCCGAAAAAATATATACATTCAATAATTAATAATCACGCAATAATATGAATTTTATTTTGTTCAAAATGGGCAAAATTAAAGTTGTGTCGCGTCAACTAGGCAAATAATTGTTCATTTACATCTAGATCATGAGTGGGCGTACAGAAGAATAGCTGATCATTTAAATTGTTGTGTTAAGAAAGTTTTTAAAGCAATTGATCATTATAAAACACATGGAACTGTTGAAAATGTTCTTGGAAAGGCTTGTCCAAGAAAAATCTCTCCCAGAGAAAATAAAACAATTTTAATTTTTTTTTGAAATTTCGTTAATTTATAAACAATTGTGCCATGTAGTGATCGACGATCAACCAATGCTTCCTTAAACATTTACGTACTAAGCCAACTAGTTTCGAAAAACATCATTGATATCCTTTATGGGTTTAAGAGTCTAATTCTCTAACGGTCGTTACGTGACAGAAAATTAGATGTTAAATTAGGCTTAGTGCAGTGCACGGAATCGCAAAGCTGTATATAAAGACCAACAGGGAGAACGCTCGCAAGTACCGACAGCGTCTTAGTGCTAACTATTCTATATTTGCGTTTGCGACGCCCTCGCATATTTTCTGACATGGGCTATAGCTGCTTTGCGTGTCCGTCTGATTATCGTAGGACGCAGCGGAGTAGTAGAAAGTTGCATTTCTCTTCGATCTCTGACTGTACTGACGATGGGGTGCGTCAAGGATGTAGCGGCATGGAGGGCTTGCCTTAGTTGGCCGGCCCGCGAATAGGAAATTTCCTTAAAAACCAGACAGCGAAGTTTTAATAACCTGCGGGTATCGGTCGGACAGGGGACAAGGGTGGACGCGGGCGCGGCAGTCGACTAAGTAAGTAAGTAAGCGGGTTTGGGCGCGATTTTTAGTGCCGGGCGTTTCAGCTTGGGGTGCTTTGGGCTGGCAAAATAATTAGCAGTAAGCCTCTGTGTTGCATAGGGCGCATTCAGGGGGCCTGGAAGTGGCCAGTAATGTTTTGTCATTGGGTCATTTGTGAAGTATAAATTCAATGTACAAATGTCCGAAAAAAATATATACATTCAATAATTAATAATCACGCAATAATATGAATTTTATTTTGTTCAAAATGGGCAAAAATTAAAGTTGTGTCGCGTCAACTAGGCAAATAATTGTTCATTTACATCTAGATCATGAGTGGGCGTACAGAAGAATAGCTGATCATTTAAATTGTTGTGTTAAGAAAGTTTTTAAAGCAATTGATCATTATAAAACACATGGAACTGTTGAAAATGTTCTTGGAAAGGCTTGTCCAAGAAAAATCTCTCCCAGAGAAAATAACTTTTCGTTCGTGTTGCTAAAAAAGACCCAAGTAAAGGTTCCAACCGGATTATAAATGAAGGTTTTTCGCCTGATGACCCGAGAAACATCTCGTCAAGACTGGTACGCCGAAGATTAGTGAAAGCTAAATTGTTTGGTCAAATCTCTCGAAAGGTACCGCTTCTTACCAAGCAATACCGAGAGAAGCGATTATTATTCGCTAAAAAATACTATGTTAATTGGACGGTACGAGAATGGAAAAAAGTGTTATTTTCAGATGAAACAAAATGAAATATGGTAAATTCCGATGGAAAGCGCTATGTTAGACGTCCTGTAAAATATTATTGTAATTATAAATACACAAGGTGTATAGTCAAGCACGGTGGCGGTAACATTAAAGTTTGGGGGTGTTTTTCCAGATGTGGAGTTGAACCCGTTGGGAAGATGGAAGGTACAGTGGATCAATGACAATACAAAAATATCTTAGAGCATACAATGATTCCCGGTTGACGACGGTGACGATTATTTGCCTGTAACTTGGATCTTTCAGCATGACAATGACCCTAAACACACGGCCAATAGCGTCAAATGTTTCCGTAGCGAACAGCGTATATCCGTTTTATATATATATATCCACTCTTTAGTTTTAGTACCAAAGGAAATGCCACCAAGCGTCATCAAAAGCACCCGAGTGATCTCGTCTAGCAAGTGAACGAATCTAGCATCTAGCCGCTTTTACCTACCTATAAGTATAGAGTACCGATTATCAAAAACTTTCGGCCTACCTGCCATAAAAAGTGGTATAACGTGAAGCTTAAGCAGTTTACTAAATGACGAAAGTATTATAATAAGTTGGTAAAAATTAGGCTCATCGAGAGACTTATCGCCATATTTCGGAATGATTTTGACATTGCCAATTACTAATTTTTAAAGATTTCAGGAAAAATACTTCTTCTTCTTCTTACGGTGCCTCTTCAATGCTGAAGTTTGGCCGCCAACTTTGTAAATTTGTCCCGGTCCAGAGCGAGACGAAATAATTCTTCGGCTGACTTAATCCCCGTCAATTCTCTGATGTTTTGTAGCCATGACTTTTTCCTGCGTCCAACGCGTTTTATAGGAAAAATACAACTCCATTTAATACAACGATAAAAAAAACTAACAGAATTGGGTCTACTTTTGAAATTTTATCTTCAACACGCGCTTTATTAACAGGTAAGTCGCGTACTATATTAACGATAATTATTTTATAGTTCAAGAAACATCGACCTTACAGGCGGTAGCAACGTCGCCTCTAACTTCACGATGATGATCTGACATACCAGGACTGTCGTTAGGAATAAGGGATGCCAAGGAGTGTCGAGGTTTCATGAAAGCCGACTGAGTAGATATTATTGATTTTAGCATTGGATATATAGGAGAGATCGCTCGATCTAAGGCAGGCGAAAGCGATAGCCTTAGAACTCCAGCATAGTTTTTGGTATCGAAGAGGAAACTATAAAACCATAAAAGACACCCTACCTCCTACAGGAAAGACAGGATTATGTGGGATTTATATTCCCTAAAACCCTCTCAGTAGTCTTGTGCAATGGCAAGGACTGTGGGATTCCTTCGAAGGTCTGAGTGCAGCACGCACTGATCATAAGGGACGGCCTCGCCTTCGCTTCAGACTCTAACCTACTGACGACATTACGTAACAGCGTCCCTCCAACCTATCAACCACTGCTCGGTTTTCAAGTACTAATCCCATTAGTGTATTCTTAAGTACTTCATTATACTTGCGAAGCCTGGGGTGAAATCCATTGCAAATCCCAATTCAACATTTTCAGCAGCATTACACCGCGACAGAATTCTGCCTACATAGAGGGCTGCTCCTCAGCGGTGTTAACAAACCTTAGGGACATTTTTTACTACACATTGATTGACTACTGAGTCGTTGCAAATGTCCATGGGCTTCCATTCAGGAACTTTCTTATGGTATTGAGTGTAATAAACGAGCATACAGTTCACCTGATGGTATGTGATTCCTGCGGCCCATGATACCCTAATTCATCCTCTATAAGGAATCACTATGTAGATACGTTGTCACCCCTGAGTACTACGATGGGATGTCTTGTTACCACTTATAAGTCCCTACACTCTTGAGACATGACACAGCAGCATTGATGGCGTGGTCCTTTTTGGTCAAGCTAGCCTATTCATGCAGCAGCGAGAAACAAACTGCAGCCGGACTACCACTGAGGCTGAGCTGCTTGATTGTTTGCCACCAATTCTACATTCAATACTGGACAACTCCTGGTCATTTTGTTACTTAATATTATATATAACGATGAAAATACAGCACTCTTCAGACAACAGTTCCGCGCGAGTGAATTCACTGAAGTGCGCTACAAAAATGTTGAACGAAAAAATATTTATAGCTATAGTCAAAATTACTGAGATAAGAACTTCGTGCAATCACCGGTATAAACTCGTATACTCGTAACAGGTGGTGGTTATAATAAATATATAATAAAGAAATATATATTTCAAAATTTATACAAAAAAAATCGAAAACATATTGAATATCACCCTATTTGTCATCATATAAACTTTAAATATCCCTCTCTATAAGGAAAAAGTATAAACATGGTTTGATGTTTCTTTATAAAATAGTAAATAAATAGCAACATTGCAATATAAAAAAAGTAGTGACTTTTATATTTTTGTGACAACCAACATTTTCTCACGCTCACGCAAGGTTAACTGTCAGAGAATGCCATATCGCCTTTGTAAACCTTAGATAAGGGACAAAAATATATATTTACTCATTAATTTTTCGTATCTTTCAAATCAAATGCCTTTTAAATGATAATATGAATACGTTTCACATACCTTTGTGTTGCCATGTCAGTTGAGAAATGATCAAAGATACTTTCAGATGTTTTCAGGGTGAACGACAAAGTTATGTGGGATTTGAAACCACTAAATCGGTGGTCACCGTCCCAACTACACCCTGGTACCCTCGGTGAGCTTCTGTATCAGGACACTACTCAGTATCACTGTGTTTCTAAGCTTTACTTTTTTAATCCACGATCAGGGGGGACTATCCTGATCACTCTCGAACCTGAAGTCCCGTTTCAGTCGCCTTATACGACTAGCTTATGATACTTTAGCCATATTCTAAAAGCCCAGGGCTAAAGGGCTGAATATTTCACATACCGAATAAAAGAACAAAATACGCTTAGAACGTATCTCAACTTAGATCTTCTACTAATAACAAAGCGTTTCTTTCTAAGCTTAAGACTAGCTTACGTAAAAAAAGCTTCATTACCTTAGGCTTTCTAATTATTCTGTATACATACCATTAAAACTTATACCAGTATTAGAATTATTATTGTATAAGTATAAAAATAAGTAGATGTTTTAGGCCTTGGATAAGACAAAAACAAATATATAATTAAATAAAATATGACACAATAATAATTATATTAAGCGTACTCGCCACTGCAGTATCTATTTTTGGTTGTTTTCGAGTTCGAATATAAACGATGGAAGGGATAAAGTGATGCAAAATAATTGGTAATAAGACAATCAGTCTTCAGTAATACGTGTCCTCAGAAATACATTAGTGGTCACCGGAAAAGTACGTACCAGCCTTGATCTGGATATTAAAGGTAGGAATTTTTTTTTTAATTACATTTGGTTATGTAACATTTTTGAAAAAAAATTGTTAAAAAAAAATTCTTGACTGTATCTGTAGGTTTACATTGATTCAAATGCTGTCTAATAGATAATTTCATTTAGTAAAACTTTGTTTTATTTTTGCTTATATTTGGTACGATACATTTTAAGCAAGAAAATCAATTATAAAACACACAAAAAATACTTATATATTTATTTACCTCTTATCTTTAACATTTATTGTGGTATTTGCACACCCATTCTTATTGCCAAAGTTCGGGATCCAAAGGAAGAGATAGGAAGCTGTGTAGCGATAAGGCCCCGTAACTAAAATATGTATTTATTGACTATTTTATATGTTGTTATATGGTAATAAATAATATTTTCTTTTTAATTATTTGTTTTCAGAAATTATACATAAGTAGTTGATACATGCCAAATTATAAAAAGTTCTAGGTAAAATTATTCTCAATGTACAATCATAACTTACTTAATACTATACTTACCTACAATTCAATATCTATTTTAGTATTTAAACACATAAAATAATGTTTGCGTTCACTTGGAAAAACTGCTATTTGACATTTATTCTTGTATCTGCAAGCAAGATAGTTTAGTGGGTGCATGTACGAGTAACCGAAACGTTCTCAGTGTTTTTAATTTAAAATTGCCACTAGGATTAACCGAAGTTTTGCGATCAAGAATAATAACTTTGTTGTGTGAAGTGAAGATTACTCTACGGGAGAAATAGCACAAACTTAAACCCGCGCCGTAACCACGTTATAGAGGTATCAGAGCCCGTGTAACCTGGCTGATTGTTCTCGTAGTGGCTGCCTCATTGTTCAGAAGCGTTATATCACACTGTTGATGGGCCGTATTCCAAGAATGAATGCCAATCAAGTCAGATCATAGTTGCAAGCCTCTGTCGGACGTGAACTTTTCGTAATTGCTTACACCAGCGTGGATTACAAGCAATGAGGTTCTGGAGAGTACCACTGAATTCATGGCTAAGACGACAACGCAGATTACAATGGGTGGACGCAGCGTCAAAGTGAAAAATATGTGGACGAGAACATGTAGGGAGAATTGCCTTTTAATTGACGTGTCTGTGACTGAAGAGAACTTGGAGACTCGAAAAGACAAAGAACTGCCACTGGAATCGTCAATATGGCGGCAGATCAGTGTTCTTTTGGAATAATCATTAGACCGCCTTTGATTCCATAGCAAGGCTCGATGACGGAAAACTTATTTAAAATGGCCACTATCGTTTGAATTGTCAGACCATTTAGAACGAATTAGGAACACCGATTAGTATTTGTCGATGATAATGAACGTGCTCATCGAGCTGAACGAATGTATAACATCTCATAATTACATTGGCCGCCCGGCTCGCTTGATCGAGCATTCATGGGATGCTATTAAGCCAAGTGTTTAGCATCGCCAGCCACCCCCAAAGCCTGTCAGAGATCAAAGAAACCATCATTAAGGAATGGGATAAGATATCACAAGAGTTACTTGATAACTTGATCTTTAGCACACGCAGGATGTTCCTCATGAGTTCGGACTAGAGGAGTTATTTTGTATTCATTAGTTAAAAAAATAACGTTTTAACTCAAACACTCAAATGGCTATAAAATATTCTAAGTTTTCTAAGTGAATGCAAACTCACTTTTTTTGTTCTACTTAATTACTAAATTTATATTCTAAAATATCTTTTTAATTTATTTTCTTCATTTCTAGAATATTTATTTGATGTCATTATAGATTGTTGCGACTAAATAACCATTATTACCTCTTTATCCATTGTCATTTTTAGAAGGTCCTTTATTAACTTTCGTTTGATTTGAATTACATTAATGCCAAGATTAGTCGTCGTCATCCGGTTAATTTCTGGTAATTATTTTAAGTGTTTCTCGGAATATTATACCTGTTAATATGCGCTGTGTGAAGTGGTCGCAATGTACATATATCGGTTATTGTTTCCAGTAATTTATCTTGAGTCATTTCAGGCCAAGCGGAGGCACCTGCATTGGGAATATATTTTTTTTATATTAATAGTTGCGTGCACATAAAGTTCTCCTGAAGATAAATGATGTCTGCAGCCGATGGTATATATATCGATCCTGTTCAAATTGTCAGCTTTACGTGATCAAATTGAAATACACTCACCATACGAAACAAAGCAACGTAATGCTGATATTTCAAGCTGCTTATTCGTTGGGTTATATATTTTTTTCTACCTCCACCTGGTCTTACAATGAATATAATAAATAAATAAAATACTATAAACATATAATAAAACGAATATATACAATATAATAATATACATATATAAAGACCAAGCAGACGGGAATTTCGCCTTCGGAAAGTTCGCCCTAACCCTCGACAGTCCAAACGGTCTAGGTCTAGTTCAATCATTCCCAATATGTTTTACAATACATTTTTTTGAAAGATTAAAAGGTTAAAGGTCCAGCACACAATGAAAACGAGAATATTGAATGTTTAAATTAGTACACGGTCAATATAAATATGTTTGTATATACATGCGTTTAAACATATATATTTAATTTTCTTTCATATTCACAATTAAGTGAATTAACATGAATGTTATATTGTAGAGTAAAAAAATCACATATCAAATCAACTCTTACTTGATTTGGTTAATTTATAAAACTTCCTGAGTCTCTATTTCTCACATTTGTACAGACGTAAGTGATGTATTTATTCCTATATACAATATTAACATTTCAAGACTTTGGCTGTTACCATTGCAAAATACCAACACTATACTGTGCAATTTATTTATTTCGTCGTATTGACTGATTGCGATTTGAATGTAGTCTCTATAAATTTGTTGACCTGGGTTTTAGATCGGGTGAAAATATTGACCATAATTTGAAAGGAAAGCAAATAAAGAAGTAATTAAAGGAGTAAGACAATAAATATAAATTATACTATACGTTTGTGACGTAATCATGAAGGAAACTAAATTATAATCCATAATATGATTTCCGAACTTTCGAATGGTAACACTCAACATAGATTTACAATACTAGCAACTAAACTTGATAATAAACGTGACTATATCCGTAAAAAATAGTTTTCAATCGTTTGATTGATTAAACATATCAATTGTTATTATAAGTTAATAGTAACGTACAATGGCGTCAATTGTACAATATTTAACGAAAAATGATTGCACCCACTGAATTAGAAATAGGTGTTGGAATAAAATAAACAAGCTATTTATTTACCCTAATGTTTTCTTCTTTACCCGCTAACATTTGGTAGCACATCGACTTAACGGAATTAAGGAAGATTGCTGATACTGTTACAAGTACAAATGTATAAGTTTCATATTATAGAAATATATTTATTTAATATATATATATTTAATTTTCAAAATAATCAGAACGAGGCTCCAAATCCGACGAACGCTTCCGATGGGTGAGCAGGTCGTACGTCGGACTCCTGCCATCCGCTTAATCTCGCGCCCTAAATTTGAATAAAAACAGTGACGATTTAGGTCCGATACAAGCAACCTACTGAGCTGAAGATCGGCCCTATCGGACACCTTCAAGCCAGTTACTTTCAGGCCCAGTGAGGCCTGTCTACTCATAAATAAAGGCTTGATCATCTTTCAACCCAAGGAAGGTGTGAAAGCTTTCGCGACTAACAGTGGCCATCCACCCTACAAAAGGTAGCAGTCTCTGATGATTTAGATGCAATTACAATAAGAAAAGAAAAAAAGAAAAACAATTCCATGTCACCGAAGAAACGGTAGCGGGAATGTTTTTGCTAGCTTAATGTCCTATTGTTTGTCAGGCACATATGAAGCAAACAAACCGATTTTTGTTTTCCGGTGTTTTTTATTATGGTAAGAGTAGTAAACGAGCACACAGTTCACGTGGTGGTAAGTCAGATGACTCCTGCGGCCCATGACATCTACATTCATCCTTGAGAAGGAATCTGAGGACTGAGAACGTGGAACGATGGAATTCCTCGACACCAGTAATAAAGGTCTCTGGATTCCTACACTCACCAGACGAAGCACAGAAGCATAATGCTGCTAGTTTACGCTGGTAATCTGTGTAGGCGTGATCCTAACCTACCCCGGATGGGTTAACCCATTCATTCTGCAGCTAGAAAGAAACTGCATTGTAGCTCTACTAATGTTAATACCCTGAGTTAGAAAATACAGTAGTAATGTTAGAAACTATATCTATAAAAACATTAGTAAAAGAAAACCATATAACATTCATTATGGAAATTCCATTAGCAGATCGTAATACATATAACTATTTTAAAATTTATTCGTTATCTATTTTTGACTATATTAAAAATAAACCTATTGCAATCATTCCCAAATTATCCTTATAGTGAAAGGTCCTATGTTCTTACCATTAGCCAGCCTTTGTGAATATTGAATTGATTGGATAACATCTTTTTGTATCCGGTAACTACGTAAACCGAGCAACAAATGAATATTGCCTCAAACCTTAATTTACGTAAACCAATTATAATTGATTTGGAAAGCCTTAAAGTACAGTATCTGGATAATTTACACGAGAAAGGAAATATTATTACAGAAACATGTACTGATTATGTAAGTTGTGACTCCTCTGATGTTGCGGATGTTCATGGGCGGTGATGATCACTTGCCATCGGGAGGGCTGCTTGCTCGTTTGCCATCTATTGTATAAAAAAAGGGAACATATATTCAAGACAATGAAGACTGCAGTGTTTACTTGAGAAAAACTAAATAACAAAAAAGGCAAATTTATTCAAGAAATGTTCAAAGGCAACAAATCTAAATCTGGACGAATTAAAACATCTGCTCTATATATTAAAAAGTGAATTAATGAAAATTTTAAAAAGTAAATTAAAAATTTTAGGAACTGTATTGCTCTATGTAATTTTAGTCGTGATAATAATAATAATTTGGATAAAAAAAATCGTACTTATTCCTATGTGTGCGAAAATTTCGCACTTTCGGAGGGAGAAGTTATAGAAGCCACTAAGTATGTCAGCATAAAAGCACACTCGCATTGCTTTCATAACAATCGGATATTACGTTACAATAATTCACTTTAAACGTTTAGTTTTAAGTAACGTATTGTACATATTGTCGTTGTTGGCATCCCACTTTGGCAACACGCTAATTAAATTATTTTGTAATTAAGTTTACTTTAATATCTTTAAAAAGACCGTAGGGCGCTCCCGAAACTTAGCCAGCTTCAACTTTGACATCAAAACTCCCGGACTGAAAACGCTTGAACCAATTTTGTGGTACTCTTACTGACACTGTATTAAGTCGATAAACTGCACAAGTTTATTGACTTAATCTCATACTCTGAAACTTTTCGCGACTTGTGTTGAATTTTTCCCTTTTTTGTAATAAAACTTCAAAGTGTGTCGAATTTCTTCGTAAGATTCACTCATTTTGGTGGACAGAAAAACTAGTAAATGGCGGCAAACAGTTTTACTGTTTTTAAAATGCTATCAAAACTAGCCAGACGCAAACAGTACAACAAAATAGATTTTACTGCAATTATTTACTTATAAAATATGAAAAATCTTTTTCCCCGACCCATTACAACTAGCGTCGTCACCATACGATGTAAAAACTCATTATTAATTGCTTGCTGTATGGTTTTTTTATTAATATTTAATTACCTTTTGTTACATAATACAGTAGAAAATAATATAATATGTTAATTAATATAAACTACAGTCAATAAATAAACCTACACGACACATAAATATGATTTATTGTTTTCTTTGTTCGTTTTGTAATTGTTTTTATTTGTACCTGATTTTGCTATGTATAAGTGTGCCAGGAAGGAATAAATTATTATTATTATTAATTACAAAAACATTAAGGTAATTTTGGTAATAAAAAAAATTATAGCTTTGTCAATCAAAGTTCATTCATTGAAGCGGAGGAGGGGAGAGACGTAACAATATAAGCCTTGGTTGCAAGATAGCATCATTAATATTCAGTCTGCCCCAAGTCCGAAGTGCATCGCGTACGTGCAACTGGAAACTGGGGTATTACCTTATTTATTTGTCCAAGTACTTTTAATAATAAGATATACACATTTTAAACCTAGTGAAATATTTACATCTACGAGTATTTACCAGAGTAAGTTACTACCTATCTCTATAAACAGTTTATCTTGTGTTGAAATGATGTTAGATTTCTTTTAGACAATATAATTATTCATGGTATATATTAGATTGTTTTTAATATAAAGATTACTTACTTTTGGTTGTATTCAATAATCAATAGATGGCGCTATGGTCGATTTAAATCACGCTATAATTTTGCTATTCAAGATAACAAGTAAATTTCTCCTGCTAAAATATCTAACCATCCAGTCTATGATTCCAACCAAACGGGAATCTTTCAGTATTTATTCCTCTGAGCTGAAGACGAAAGTAGTAACATCGGCGAAGGCACAAAATATTGAACTCAGTTTGCCACAGCTCGATAGCTATTTTAATGGGTTATCATAACAAGTTATATCACAATATTATTTAAAATGGCGTAGATTTATTAATGCGTATGAACATCCCTTTTTTTTATTTAACGGTTTTTACGACATGTACGTCAATAGAGGGGGCGTTATAGGCGCTACAATTCCAAAATATCGAGTAGGGAGTAGAAGGATACCCAAAGCGGTAAAATACTAGAATATTACATGTTTATTGTGTTTCACGTACTTGTATATCCAAGAGATCCCGTGTATAAACCCATAACAAAACTGTAAACAAAACATTACTTAAGATCACCAGATACCTTTAACTACGAAAAAGAACACAAAATAGGTTTGCCAGATATTCACACTATCATTCTTAACTTAATCCATGGTCATGATACTGTCGAAATCTATTTTTTGGCGAAATTTAAATTTCAATTACACGGTAGAATATTTAGGGTATCGACAATTTAGTGCAATATTGCCCACGTATTAAATAGATATGAATAACATATATCAAACACTGCGGGAATACAGCCATTCTATATATACTTAATGAATATAATTATTAAAAAATCATCAAATTCCTTATATAAAATGTATTTTAATTATGTACTGTGCAGTTCAGTGGCTTCGAGTACGCTAGTCAAATCTGGAATGATATAAAAAGAGGTATGTAAATCTCGCATAAGGGAGTATAAACATTACTTGTCTTGCTCTTTTCCAGACTCCCATTTAGATTTCTTAATGTTACTTGTAACCGAAGAAGTAGATGTAGAATGCAAAATTATCTCTTTATATAATAATAGTGTAGAAGGGTTAGGTAATATTTCTTATGTAATTTTTTAAGACCCACAAAGATATTACTTTAAATCTTCTTTCTTGACATCGTAAACTAGAACTCTTTTAACCTTTCCCAATATGTCCAAGATACTAAAAAAAACCTTTACCACAAGGTTTGTTAATTATTTGGAGTTCCATAAACAATGATCAGTTAATCAATTTTACTTTAGAAAGTTACTTTTGGCAAACAATTTGTTTTGTATGTTTGTGTGATTTGTTGCTAGTTAATCTTGTTTTAACTACTTTATGTTCATGTATCTACTCGTATATATATTATTGTTATATGCATTCAATTCATTAACCTCACTTGACAAGACCAATCAAATAGTCTTTAAAACTCCACATGGTGATATGAATAGTAACGTAATTCAAATTATAATATTGAAAAAGTCTCTTCGATTGTATATATTGGTTAGTATATTCTTGCCATTGATGACAACTTAACTTTCAAAGAACATATTAACATCCTCTCAAACAAATTGCTTAAGCTTATTTATATTTTTAAACAATTACACAAAGCCGCACATCCGATTATGTGAAAATTGGTGTTGTAAAAAAAACTACTATTTTAGTTTTATAATAAGTTCACATGCACTTAGTATAAACATCAGTATGAGGTATATAAGTACGACGACTATATATTTCATCCATTTTGAGAGAAGATTGCAAGACGAGATTATTTTTCACAGCAAGGAATTTATTCATATCTATGCTGTTAAATTGGTCCCGATTGACCGATTCAGGGTTCCAGATCCCACATTTCCTACCAAAATATTTGACACTCATATGACAGGTTTACACTTCTTTGGTCTTATTGATCCATTGATACTATAATAGTTTCAACTTAGATTAATAGTTTCGTTTTTCTCAGTAGAGTTGCAATGGAATCGTTGGACACCTACAAGCCCATAGCTGACTTCTACGCTGGAAAGTCGGTCTTCGTAACGGGTGGTACTGGATTTCTTGGTAAGGTAAACAGATATAGTTATTAATATGTTATCGACTTGTTTCACCTTATAGTGCATTAAGATATAAATATCGAAGATTGTCATAACAAGTGACGATTTTGCCCTGTTATATATTGTATGTTTCTATAATATGTACGTGCTACTCGTGCAAGTAAAAATAATTGCGGTTCGACGTTTTAAAATCATTATGTTAATCATAAATCATCGAGGCTTGAAATATTTCACAAAGAGGTAACTCCCGAATCCCGATCATGAACTATTGTGGAGCTCCACCATACGAAGCAGCAAACATTCTTTTAAAGACTTTCTCTGATTTACAACCCAAACTAACTGGGTTGTTAGTCAAAAAATAGTAAAGACTTAGTGAATAAAAATAAGAAAAATACTCATGCCCGAATATCTACTGAAAAGGAAATTACATCATTGGAACTGAAAAATACGTATTAAGAGTAACAAAAACATTCTTTATAAGAAAGACTAGATGGCTTAGAAACGAACGACAGGTATGTTTGATGAATTAAAGGACATTCGAAATAGTGGACATAGAACACAATAATACCCAATCAATGTAAGGCCATAATATGTACAGAATAATTAAGTCTAAACACCCAAAATATGAAAGAAATAAAGGGGTTAGGGGTTAGACGAAAAGCGACAGCCGTGACAGTATTTACGAAGATATCCTGTGATAAATGGATAAAATTATACAACATTGAGATAACCAATGCGAAAAAATGTGAGTAAAAAAAACCAAAACAAAATACTCGACATTTACTTTATTTAACGAGAAGCGAGCTAAGAATATATATATATATATATATATATATATATATATAAATACGTCAAGATATAAATTTTCAAGTAAAGAAAATTTATTATGAGAAAAAAAGTCAGTGTCCGCTCTGACATAGACATAAATAATCTTTTACTCTCAATCGTGCGCATCTATAATTTTCGCTTCATTTGGAATATGCCATAATCATAATATCTTTCGTTATGCCATAATAGTAACATCAAAGATATACGAAATAAAAATTACAATTATATAAAATTCACCTTTTTAAACTATCTTGAAGGTGATAAACGAGCACACAGTTCACCTGATGGTAAGTGATACCTACATCCACTTTCATCCTCGATAAGGAACCATAATGCAGATACGTTGTCACTTCTGTAGAGTAAGATTGAATACATTGTTACCAGTAATATGAGTCTGCGGAAACCTACACTGACAAGACGAAAAAGCAGGGTTATGCTGTTATTTTACGCTGGTACTCTGCGAGGTCGTGATCCTTCGAACGATATATTGCCTAGGCTTTGTTGATTACTCAAGGAATTCATTATTTAAGATTGTTCCATTAATATTTTCTTTTTTCGATTTTCAAAAATAAAATTTACATAATTTCTTGAGCCAAGAAAATGTAGATCTTATTTCCCTAAATTAAATTTAATAATATTCTTTTCATATTTATATACATACACCTAGAAAATATTAAGTACTTATTTTTAAATGCATGCTGTGGCCACCAGTAAGTAGAATTGTTTGTTATTAGTAAACCTAATGCTATATTTATTTTATATTAAACACATAATTTCTTTGGTGGTCCAATATATATATATATATATATATATATATATATATATATATATATAATGTAATATACAAAAATTAAAAACAAATAAATAAATCCTTCTTTGGTCAAGCCGACCAGTTCATGCTACATCTAGAAACAAAGTGTAGCGGCTATGCCAATTTAAAACTATAAGCTAACTATGAATAGAATTCATATAACAGAAGTGAAAGAAGTGGAGGATTGATAGCTATATAGCTACGAGCATTGACATACATTTTTTTTTAATATTAAACGGAATTTTATATAACGCCGTCGTCTTTATATAAAGTTAATCGTTCTATATAAAGAACTATCCCGAAATACTAATCATTAATTAACGAATACGGTCAACTCGTACTATGTACGAGTATATCACCTCAAGACTGTGATAAAATGCAAGGACATATTAGAAAGGCGGTTTGTAACGTAATGAATAAACCTTGAACGGTGCCAGAGTGTGGTGCATCGGTTATTGACTAGCATCAAGTATAAGTTGCGGAAAATTAAACATTGTACATCACGACGGAATTCAAAAAATTTTTTTTTGGTCTGATGGCCTTCTTTTACATTTTCGCCGGGTTGAGAAGTGACCGAGCGCTTATGGCGCTCAGTTGAGACCTGTATTAGTGGGTAACCAGCACAAGGGCTCCCAAGAAGCTCCCAAGTCTCGGCTTGGTCCGTTACCCTGTTCCGCGAGAGCGTCTCACTCGAGGGTGCCCGAGCGGACCAAACCTCGGCTAGGTCAGTTGCTTCTGACAGAGGATTATCTAAATTAATATCGCTATTATTATGCTTTAAGTTGACATTTTAACTATATTTGACATTTAATAATTATATAATCTTAGTGGAGCAGACCTAATTGTCTATTGTTATTCTTTGTTTGTTTTATTTTCTGTTTCTTTTATGTTTTTGTCTATGTGTTGTGTATTAATTGTAATTTATTTAAATGTATAAATGTATAAATGGATCACTGTTATCCGATAATAAATGAATTGAATTGAAAAAAAATTATTAACTACCTGTACCACCACTTCGGAATGCGGGGGCGCGGGCCTTGTTTGCGACGCCCCCGCCGACGGCGAGGGTTACATGAGGGTGCGATGTGCGTGTGTTGTGTTTTATGAAGGGCTTGGGCCCTGGTGGTCGCGTCGTCGAGGGCGTGCCTCGGTCTCCTTCGGACTCGGGTGAATCTATGATTCGATATGGGATTGTAAGTGGCGGCACTCACAATCAAGGGGTTTGGTTGTGTGACGGCAGAGTCGAATTATAGGTGAGAAGCCTACTTCAGGTACTGAGCTATGGTCGTCAGCTCAAGATCTATGTGTAGATGCATGCAGCTCCGTTATGCGGTGCACTTGATGTGTGCATGAGTGTTGGGTGCGAAACCCGAACTGCTCATTGATTGGTAGCCCTTGGGACAGCGTGAAGTCCTTGAAGCGGGCTAGGATGAGCGATAGGCTGATGGATCGGTTTCGAGGGCTTAAGAATACCCATGACGTCAGCTTCCTTCAAAGTGTTCGGTAAGATGCCTTTGGCCGCATTGATAACTATCACCAGTAGGTGAAAAATAGACATGGGTAGGAGTTTTATCACCTTGTTGGTGATGGCGTCGGGGCCGGTAGCCTTGCGTAGTCGCAGGTTTTTAATTATAGACTCAACTTCGATGCATGTAACTTAACTAACAGAATCGCGAGGTGGTTCCTTACTCCTCCGGTCGACCTCACTGTCAACTATTGCAAGGTGAGTAGCGTCGATCGGTAGGGTGTACTGTGAGATTGTCAGCCAGACATTCGGCTTTCTTTTCTTCAAAGAAGGCGGGTAGTTTATTGGGATGCGCTAAGGGAAGCATTGTTTGGGCGGTGCCTCCTTTAAGGGACTTGGGAAGTCAGAAGGCGAGATGAGATGGTGCGATGTTGGATCCCACCGATCGTTCCTGTACAGCGGGATATAAGTCGCGGGGACGAGTCACCGCATTCTTGCGTCTCATTAGGCCCTTTATGTCGTTGGGCAAGGTACATCGATAATCATCCTCCGTGGGAACCCGCCTCGAGCAATTTTCGACAACGGTCTGGATGTGTCAGGGCATGAACTGTGAGGTTTGTGTCGTTGACTGAAGATATGTTCCTAGGAATAGCATCTAGGTGCGGTGATGTGGCTTCCCTCAGGTCGTTCATGAGGTTCGTTCCAGTCTACTATCGTTTTGGTAGAAAGTGAGGTTGGGCCTGAGGGCCGAAACGAGCTCGTGGATTACCTCTATCCCTTGTAAGGCGAGGTTGATGTTCTTGCAGATGGCAATGTCAAATACATCCGGTGCGTGATCCAGTGTGTATGGAAAGTGGGTAAGCGTAGAAGGTGCTAAGAAATCGAAGTCAAGTGCGTCGCTAAGTGCGAGTCTAAAGCTGACCCCCGGTAACCATTGATTTTAGCTGCATCCCACCGAGTGTGCTTGCTATTGAAATCTCCTGCCAAAATGACTGAGTTGTCAAGGGGCAGGAGCGCCACGAAGACGCGAGTGCGTTGTGGCAGCAAACCTGAGTTCTGGTTTGCCGTTCGAGTACCTTAGGGCCTTTGCAAGTGTTGAGACATCGATGGCGTTGAAAACGGCGGCGAAGCGACAAACAAGGTCCAGGTCGCTTTCGTTAATCGGCTTACAGTCAGGTGTTGGGGGCTGCTTCACAGGTAGAGCGGCGGTTGGTACGCTGACCGGCGTTTGCCATGCGAGGCGAAAAGGTCCGATGGGAGCAAGAATGGGCGCGATAGGTCGGGCTAGCGACCTTGGGCGCGATTTTTAAAACTAGTTTGGCTTGGGGGCCTTTGGGCAGCCGAGGTAGTTGGCTGTGTCCCCCTCCGTGTAGCATAGAACACAAGAAGGGTCTGAATGCAGCCAGAAGTACCTTGTCCTTCGTTCTCGAACAGTCCACACCTCCGTGGTCACCCAAGCATTTGACACACCTGGGTTTTGGGCTGAGTGGCCATAAAGCTGGCACTTATGGCATTGGCCTGGAAGGGCCGTTTGGTATGTGGGCGTTCTATTGTAAGCCCGGAGAGGTGGCAACAGGTTTTCAGGTTAAATACCGTTGTTTGCCGGCCGTGGTACGCTCTAGTGCCATAATGACCATATTAAATGGCTTTTTGTTGTGTCCATTGTACATCTTATTCACAGATAGGACTGGGAGAATTTGGGACAGAAGGTGCTCTTTAATAAGGTCTGCGGGAATTTCCTGCGGGAGGTTTTTAATCACCATTCTGAGTTGGCGTTTCTCTGCTATGGTGTAGGTGTGGAAAAACACACCTTTTTCTTGAAGAAAGCGGGTTACCACTCTATGATCCACAGTAGTTGCCAGCTGAAGTTTAATGCCTACAGCGGTGGGGACGGCTAGGTATTTTTACCGATTTGACGCTTGAGTCGCGGAGGATAGGGAGAGCAGCAACGAAACATCGATCCTACTCTCCCTCCGCGACCCCGCCTCGGCTGCTGAGAGCGGGAAAGACGGCCTCGCTCCGTTACTTCCGCCCCCAGCAGTCCACCGACACGCTTCTAAGGCGAGATCTTAACGAGCCCACCCGGAGAGGCCTCCTCGGGCCGTCCACAGAGCCAATTAGGCGGGCCGTTTGGGATCCTCTTCGCTCCACCATGTGTGACCAAGTCACGGTTACTAAGCCCCCCGCCATGACAAGGCGAGAACCCTTTGGAGGGGACGGGTCTAGCCCTACACTAGCTTAGTTAACATCGCAAGGTATCGACTAGTGGAACCACCCAGGTGGCAATACACTTTCTAAGAAACTAAATTCCGATTACAATAGCAGCAACAATCAAAATTGCGTGGTGAATTGTTCTCGGAACAATAGGTGCGTAGGTGGCTCACTCGGGGGCAGGTAGCTCGGGTTGGTCGTGGCGGGATGCCGGATGACCGTTCTCGGCAACTGCTTAGCGTTCCCAAAATTTTATCCTCATCATCTCGATGGTTGGCAATCCACCACTGTGTGCTTTTCAAGAAATTTTCTGCCACTCACAACTATTCTGTGGAATAAGCTGTGGCCAGCGGTGTTTCCGAACCGAACGATACGTCTTAGGGACCTTCAAGAAAATAGCTTTCACCTTTTCAAAGACTGGCAATGCATTTGCGACTGCTCTGGTGTTACGGATGTTCATGGGCGGTGGTAATCATTTACTATCGGATGAGTTACTTGCTCTTTTGCCCCACCAATTCTATATAAAAAAAACGTCCGCATTATTTTATATATATATATATATATATATATATATATATATATATATATATATATATATATATATATATTTATACTTTAATAATTAAACTTCGAGGGTTTAGTTAGATGATTGGTATAGAGTGTTTCTATACCAATCATCTAACAAACGTCAGATTAGACAAGAATCAAAAGAATAAAAGATACATTTGAAAACGGAACATTTGAAATTTGCATTGAGAAGTGATAATTGAATGAAGTAAAATAGCGTCACTGGCATGGCGACGCTCGCGCCGGCCAATGGGAAGACGCCGCTAGAGAGGGGGCGCGCTCCCTAGTGCTGTGCCGGAACATATAGGGTTTTATTGAACGTAAGAATTCCAATATGTGTAACTATAATAAAAACTATAATTTTTATGAATCGCTCTTTAAACAACTGATTATTATTTATAACTTAATTCGCAAATTATATTACTCATTAAAATCTCTGTTCGCTTCACTGCACACTCAATATGATTATAGCAAGTGTGGTCTCATTCGTAGTTTTAAATGTTTTATAAACTTCCAGACATTTGTTTAGTCTGTAAGTAAATTAATTTGCGTTTAAGAAGTCGCAGGCGCTGTTAATAGCTAAATATTTATGTTTCTTTAATCTGCGTCCAATTATAGCTAAAAGAAAATAGCTATTCCGAAAATAGGGAAATATTACAGTTATTCTAGCCAAGACCTCAGGAGTGATATCGCATGTACATCTTACGTATATGTTGTTGTTGTGGAGGGATTTAAAATTGCATGGGTTTGCAATCATCACTTACGATCTGGTGATCTGTGTGCTGGTATATCACTTGTAATATTAAAAAAAAAATTAAGCCTGCCTTTGCGCCGTCTACGTAGAAATAATTGTCTGTTAAGTGAGGCGACTCTTTTTGGATAAGGACTCGCTTTTCGAATTTATTGTAAATTTGATACCATAAAATCTTGATATAAGTCTAAATTTGATGAAGAACGTTTATGACTTGAAGTTGTTAATTGTTATGTTATTCTAAAACTTTTCAGTAATATATATACACACACACAGTCACACACACCAGCATTGTTCTGGTCACCTGGATTTAAGTAATCTTTCATCAAACCTTACCTTAAATAGTATCTCGTTTACAGTTTTATTTTGGTTATTTAATCATGAAAAACTTTTCAGTAATATATATACACACACACAGTCACACACACCAGCATTGTTCTGGTCACCTGGATTTAAGTAATCTTTCATCAAACCTTACCTTAAATAGTATCTCGTTTACAGTTTTATTTTGGTTATTTAATCATGAAAAACTTTTCAGTAATATATATACACACACACAGTCACACACACCAGCATTGTTCTGGTCACCTGGATTTAAGTAATCTTTCATCAAACCTTACCTTAAATAGTATCTCGTTTACAGTTTTATTTTGGTTATTTAATCATGAAAAACTTTTCAGTAATATATATACACACACACAGTCACACACACCAGCATTGTTCTGGTCACCTGATTTAAGTAATCTTTCATCAAACGTTACCTTAAATAGTATCTCGTTTACAGTTTTATTTTGGTTATTTAATCATGAAAAACTTTTCAGTAATATATATACACACACACAGTCACACACGTCAGCATTGTTCTGGTCACCTGGATTTAAGTAATCTTTCATCAAACCTTACCTTAAATAGTATCTCGTTTACAGTTTTGTTTTGGTTATTTAATCATGAAAAACATAAACATATCGAATTATCTATATATTCTTATAGAATCGTTCAGTTTATTAAAATGATTAATTAATAAATTTCATATGAATATGAATCATATTTTAAATTTTCAGGTCTTAATAGAGAAGCTTCTTTACAGCTGTCCGAAATTGGATAAGATCTACGTTATGATACGGGGAAAGAAGGGCATGAGCCCCGACGAAAGATTAGAGAAAATGTTTAATCTTCCAGTAAGTGACTTATTTTTGTATACTTCTTAATTAGCATGGTAGAGAATGATAATGCAATTACTTAATGGATATGGGTGTCTGTGGGCCAGAGAAACCTATATATAATATAACAGTTGCAAACAGTGTTCACCTCATAAGTAGTGGTAGAGCTGTACTGCAGTTTGTTTCTAGCTGCAGAATGAATGGGTCAGCTCGAGCGGGATAGGACTACGCCCTCACAGATTACCAGCGTAAAATAGCAGTATATTGTTGCTGTGTTTCGTCTCGTGAGTGTAGGGATCCGGAGACCTTTATTTACTGGTGACGAGGCATTACATCTCTGTCCTTAAGGGTGACAACGCATCTGCATTATGATTCCTTGTCATATGAATGTAGAAGTCATGGGCCGCAGGAATCATTTGCCATCGGGTAAATTGTGTACAAACGAGCATGCATATTACTGCGGCTTCTGACACCTCAATTCAGGAATCGTAATGAAAAAAAATATTGGAGTTTCAATTAATAATTCCTGGTTGTTTAGATGGAAACACAATGCCAAAAATAGTATAAGAAGTAAAATCATCTACATCCTATCTCAATAAAGATGAAGATGCAACCCGGGGCCACCCCCGTCGTATGTTTGTATTGGGTCTGTGTTTGGGTCCCTGGATCTCTACACGCATCATTCGAAACACAGCAGCGTTATGCTACTTTTTCACAGTAGTAGTATTGGCTTGCATATAGTACAATCGATAACAACTGTTAAAATACTAAAAGACTTTGTCTCTAATATTTAAAACAATCCAGAATAAGTATCTTACGATTGTAATTATTTTATCTAAAGATTTTTACACATTAATAAAAATTATAATAATGAATGAATGAATTGAATGAATTAAAAATATGTGTTAAGTGGATTTAATAAATTTTCTAATTTCCTTTTTCAGATTTTCAAGAGATTAAAAAAGGAAAGAGCTAAGGATTTAAATAAAATAATACCTGTTATTGGTGACATATCCGAAGCAAATTTCGGGATTCGAGAGGAGGATGAAAAAATCCTTATCAAAAAGGTTTATTATTATTTTTAATTATATATATATATATATCTTTTATTTAATTATTTTTTCTCGTAACACCTTCAATTACTTAGTATTAATGTGTAATAAATATAAAAAATAACTATGACAGAAGGATTACTTATAGATTATTTATGATTTTATCAATTTCAGGTAGATGTCGTTTTTCACGTGGCTGCTACAGTGAGGTTCAATGAACCTTTAGAAGTGGCTATGAACATAAACTTTGAAGGAGCCAGAAAAGCTCTTAACCTGAGCAAGAAAATAAAAAATCTAAAGGTTTGTCACCAAGAAATGTTTTATTTTTATTTTAATAAAATATTGCCGTGAGGGTTTCCTTCTGTCAAGGCGGAATAAACTATATTGTTATTTGGCATTCAAGGACTGATCTACTATATGCTTGTTGGAGAAGGTTTATATTGTAAAGTTAGTAAGAAATTAAATATTTCTTTTTGACTTAGATTATGGACCCTCTTTAGAGAGAATGGTCTTGCAGAAATTTGTATATACAAGCTATACCGTAAGTGTCGACATGCAACTTTCTTTGTAAGTGTTAATTGTATTCATAAATTATTTTGTTTCACTATACATTTGTATTTATTTAAAGGCATTCGTGTACGTATCAACGGCTTACACTAACACAAACCATGAACAAATAGAAGAGAAAATTTATTTTTCTCCAGCTTCGCATGAAGAGGTCTATGCTGCATTGGAGATGCACGGCAATAATCCAAAACTGGAAAAAAAACTTTTAGGTAAATATCATATGCAGTCCATTTAATTCTAAATGTGTTAAACCATTTAAAGTCTCTGTGTCAAGAATAGATATTTATTTATTTTGATTATATTATTCTCGAAAAAGAATTACAATGGTCTAATTGTTACATATTTTCCTCAAACTGATGATACAATTTGTTGGCGAAAGTGACCCTCTAATCTGTCAATACATCTTGTTCCATCAGTCAAATTGTTATATAATTATACAGCACAATTATTATTTTTAATAACCGGCTAATTTAGTGCTTTTATGTTACCATAGGATCCCATAAACATTTTCAAATTTATGTTTGAAAGATTTTTTTCAACACTTTACATGCCATCTATTTTTGTACGAGTATATCTTTTGTATTTTGTATTTTTCTGTTCTCGTACCTTAATAATTGTGTACTATTGTTTCTTTATGCAACTTTATAATTTTATTTTAAATTTGTCATTTACTGGATGAGGTTATTCCTTTAACTCTGAGCAATTGTTTATATTAATAACTAACAAATATTTCACTTTCTCTCATGCCGGGAATCGTTACACTTCTTATAAAGTACAGCATAGTTCCCATTACATTTATTTATTAGTTTATAGTATGACTTGATTGTCGCTCGATTTAGAATATTAGATCCTTACATATGAAATTGGCGTTTTGTTGTACTGGCCACTTCGATCATCTCAAATAATCTGACGTTTGGTTAGGAATTCCAAATTCAAATGTATTTCAAATTTAGGCTTTTGTATAACACACACTTTGTGTGTTTCGAATTTAGTGATTTGTTGTTTTCGCACCATTTATTTTTTCTTGGACGTTCTTGACATTCTTTGAAAACTTGAAATGTCGCGTTATTTAAGAATGTGAATTCCACCGTGGCACCAGCGCTGCAGAAACAGCTTGAAGGATTAATGATGTAAATGGGGAAGCTACTTACTGTAAAAGAATGCATGGTAGGTTTTTGGTTCCGACGATTTCATTCTGGAGATTTTGACCTCCAAAACAAACCCCACCGACGGCCGGAGATCGAAGTTGACAATGAAGAAATAAAGGTTATCGTGGAAGCGGATCCTTCGCAAACTACGTGAGATTTAGCGGCAGACTTTGGTGTGAGTGACAAATTAATTTTAATTCACGGCGGTAAAACTTGCCAGTTTCAAACAAATTGTTCAGTATTTATATTTCTTTATGCTTAACTCTCGCACTCCACTTCCTTTCCCTCTTAGTAATACACCGAGAATAGAAAGTGAGATAACGACACGGCAGCGTCGCTATATAATTAAATGCAAGCGCTGCCACTCAGCCTAAATAATTATATGTAATTAAATTTATATTATATGTATGTTTGAGTCAGATAGAAAGTAGAATAAAGAGAAGAAGTAAAAAGAAATAAAAAGTTTTTCTTTTCGTTTTGTGATTTGATGTGTTCTAGAAAAATCGGAAGTGATTTTTTCTTTTGAAACAAATATTTTTGATTTGATATATAGTTTGTATTTAGGTCCATATTCAGAATGATCAAAAAATATTTTATATTATTTAAAATATTTTTTACTATTGCGTACTTAACTAATACGTATCTTGCTCCTACTTCTATACTGGGTTCGATTCACAGTCGAGAAACAATATTCAATATATCAAAAATTTTTGGTTTTCGGGTTCTTGGTGTAATGGAAGTTTGTCACACTGTGTATACACTGCATGGATCTGAACATTTGTCCGATCCTAATGCACACACATTACGTCTGACTGGAGAAGGGAATGACGAGTGAGTGTCTCTAGTTTTTGGAAATAGTTACGGCACTATAATATATTATTATTCTGTGCAGATTATGTCGTCTCGTAATAACTAGAAGCTGTCACCGTGGTCGAAATCGACGAGATAATCATCGATAATATCTTTGATGTTCCTTTTTAGGCTTTCATCCTAACACATATACATTCACGAAGGCACTTGCTGAGAATTACGTGGCGAGTCACCATGAACATATCCCTGTGGTTATAGTCAGGCCATCCATTGGTAAATGTCTTATTTATTTATGTTATTTTTACAATATTGGAAATACGTTAGTATTTATTAAATGTTAATTTAAGTAAACAAATATCATAAGTACATATAAAATGTCTACCCAAATAATAACAAAGAGATTTTTAAGATAAAGATGCGCAAGTACCAAAAGTAAAAAGTTATTAACAATAGACAGGTAAGGTTTAACATTTAAAAGTTTTTATTAAAGAACATAAAATTTAGCTTTTTTGTTATTTATAGATATAGTTTATTATAAGACTATTACTTTTTAAAAGGTAGGGATATGCCTTATACATACTCTTTGTCGCTAGTTATATCGACCGTGACGTTTCATCTTCGCCGCATACTGCATGGCCACGGAAATGGTTTTTTATACATCCATAGCCATACCAGCGCTAACCGCCTATTGGCAGCCTCTACTCGAGAGGAAGGTCTCCCCTTCCTGCACCAAGGCGCACCCTTCTTCATGTGAATATTATTCCTGATCATAATATTTACGTGCCAGAGGTACCCAAGAGGGAAAGGACAACGCTTTCATAGAATATCAGCGTGAATTATAATCTTGAAAGTGTTTGGGGTGTGTATGTATATTGATCCAGTGTCAGACACTGCATAACTGCATCGGACTAGGGAAAAGGATGATGAGCGAGGGCTTCTGTGTTTGAGTATACGCTTACAGAATTATAATTGCTTGCCTGCGTATTTAATGTTGACTATTTATAACCGAACGATATCTACCAGAATGATCATCGCATCTTACTATCTGTGTAAGCTACCCTTTCATATCCATAAAACAAAATTTTATATAATATTGTTGTATATATTAATTACGTAAAATCAATGAGCCCATGTCATCTGCATTCATCTTTGACAAGGAATCATAATGCAGACGCGTTATCATCCTTGAGGACTGAATGCCTTGTCACCAGTTACAAAGGTTTCAAGATCCCTTCACTCACCAGTCGAAACACAGCAGAATTGCTACTATTTTACGTTATTTATTACTGTGAGGGCTTGGTCATACCCCGGCCGAGATGACCGATTCATTCTGCTGCAACGTAGCTCTACCACTGTTTGTGCGTTTTGGTTAGGATAGTCGTACAGTGGCCTCGTAATGAATTGAATATTATTAATATAGATTAATCTAAATTCCTATACCACCACACATCATTTTTATTTAATATATTAACATATCGTCATGGGATATAAATTAATATTTTAAGGAGAAATGTGCCACAGACGTTTCCGTCATAGGTCCGTGCCATCAATTCCTTAAGGGGCCTTATTTTTTGGCTTTTAATTTTACAGTTGCTGCAAGCAAAAATGAACCTTTGGAAGGTTGGATAGACAACTGGTTCGGAGCGACCGGAACAATGACCATGATTGGTTTGGGTTATCTCAGAGTTTTAAACGGCATAGGGCCGAATGTAATTGACGTTATTCCGGTAGATTATGTTTCGAATCTCGTAGTAGTAGCCGCTGCCAGATGTAAAAGGTGAGATTTTTCATAAAACTAAGGGTGGGTGAATTTCAAGATATCTCATTTCCCTGAAGAAAATATCTGGAAACAAGAAATCTAGAATTAAATCTAATAATAAAACTATGATATAATCTTACCTGGAACTCCTGTTATTTTATTTAGCTTCTAAAGTCTATGTAAAATTAGGCTATGTTTATTCAATTTCTTGCTTTAAGGCTGTGGCTCTTTCGCTTGCAATGACTCAAATGTACATTATATGCATCTAACACAACGGTTTCTCAGTGGGAATATAACAAAAGGACTTTTATTGTCCGGACACACGTTTTTACCTCAACTTAAGTATCAAAGTTCAAAATATTTAGTTACTGCACAAGATTTATAGCAAATTAGCTGAATTCTATACAAACCGGCAATGTAAAGATAGTGAAATCTGGGACCAATGTCGATATCGTTTTCGAAAGCGCGGCACTAAGGAATGCGTCAGATAGAATTAAAATGACATATTTTCAAAAAAAATAAAGCTTGTTACAGATATTATATCTAAAAATAAATTAAGAAGTAACATGTTCCTAGAGAGTCCCATTACGGAATTCCTTAGTTGCTTTTTTTTTAATGTAAATGGTTAGGTTCAGAAATATTGAATATGCGCTGGTATAAATTTTCAGTGAAATTTAGTTATATTTTTTACATAGTTTTAAAACGGATTAAATGTCTTAAATATAATCCAAATTTGGTAGCTACTTTTTATTTTCGTATAATATATAAATATAATTCCGGAACAAGCGATATTATATCTTATTACTTATATCGTAACATTTAATACGCAAGGACGTATTTAATTTTGCAAACACTGTACATGTCACGGTCAATAAATACATACAGGAAGTAATAAATGTCTCTGTCTGAGTTAATATATTTTTAAGGAGTAATTAATAATGGCATTGAGACATTTCATGTTGATTCTTTTAAGTATGAGTATTATATCTGTTACAGATAAATTTATTTTTACATTATTCAAATGCTGTAAACGAACAATGAAACGCGTTTAACTAGGCGATTCTCTCCGTGATAAAATCCGTAACGAGAAAATCCGCACTACAACTAACACGACCGGCGTAGCCATATAGTACGTAGAACCGTTAACTGAAAGAAAGGTTGTCGAATGGTAACATGGTATTGGCAAAGGTAGTGAAAACAACCCGACCCAAAACACAAACCCCACTAGATGTGCGACTATTCTTATTAATTTTGAATCAATGAATGCAGGTCGCATTCGAACACGATCTTAAACAACCAGCTATTGGGATAGACCTAGTTTAGCAGTGCATTAATGAACTGAGGGCAGCACTAGTCTTAAATTTATAGGTATTCTACATTATTACAGCAAACTGTATTATAATATGTAATTGTTATTTATATTATTTATTTTAAATCAGCATTCCATGCAATAAGAAATAAATAATATTGTTCTTAAGATTTTAAAAATTATTATCTATTATTATATCTTTTAACATATTTTCAGTTCTGACGAAGTAAAGGTGTATAATAGTTGCACTAGCGATACGAATCCCGTGACCTTGGAATATATGTGCAAATCTTTTATAAAAGAAACAGTGGGTTTAAAACTAAGTAAGTATCATATTATTATATTATTTGTTGAATAATGAATAAGAAGAGCAGCCTATATATATATATATATATATATATATATATATATATATATATATGTGTATATATATATATAGTATATACACTCGTACAAATAAATCGACTTACGACCAAGCGTACTTGCGGTTCATTCTCGTTATAAAATCTGTTGCACAGGTTTATTTTTAACTATAGTTGCTTAATGGTTTATAAGTTCATTCCTATTATTACATTCTTTTTATTAATAAAAAGAAATCAAAATTCGTCTTAACTCTAAAATAAGAAAACATCCACTTTAAAGAAAAAGCAATCATAAAACAAAACAACTTCAGCGAGTGCGGCTCCGATCTCGCAGCTGGTGCAGAATTTATAGCGAGAACTTTTCTTTTAAGCTCGTCCCATAAATGCTCAATATGATTTAACCCTGGACTACGAGCTGGCAGCTCCATGCAATCAGATGCAGTATGTGGACGGTTATTGACCTGCATTACTACAAAGTTTTCCCGATAAAGTCGCCGTAAGGAATGACATGATCCCTTAATATCTCTTCAATATATCGATTCGCCGTCAAACCTACAAATCTGCCGATAATTTCGATAGACACCAATTTGATTTTTGTCTCCATTGAAATGAATGTCATCCCTCTCTAATGTGCACCATCTTCTGCCGGATCCGCTTCTTCGGTTAAACCTACCAGTCTCCTGGTATCGCCGGTATTCTCGGGGCACAGCAGACTGGCTCATGTTTATTACACGATCCACTTCTTGCTGACTATGACCTTGTTCCAATAAGGTAAACGCTTGAGCCACTTCTTCATTAGGTGAGTCCATTTTTAGGCAATATTTGTGTTTAATAATAAGGGATTAGTGGACCGAATCTTTTGACGTTTGACGACTAACTGATAAGAGTAGGTCAGGTAAATTACATTTTATAGGGCATGACAATCCCTAATTAGAGCTATTGTAAACATGTGTATAAATGGTGGATTAGCAATAACGACATGTTTTTGGGTCATATTCTTGAAAAATATAACTTTTTTTTACATTATTTAAAAGGATAAATATACAGCTTTAATAATTCATAATGGAAATTATAATTCAGGGCTCAGTTGTTTTTTTAAAGACATTCAACCTCGTTTTTGACGCTTGAATCGTTTTTTTTGCTCACGAATGTATAGTGTATAAATCTCGCTGTTGGGTTTAGGCCTCTTGTCCATTGTCCAAAGAGAGCCTTAGATTGTATTCCACAATGCGTCTCCACTGGGGATTGGTGGAATTCACACGTCTTGGAAATATTTTTCCTTTTATTTGTTTCTTAGACATGCAGGATATTTCACTACTGAGCAAAATTTCAATAAACAAATTTTATTGATGCCGGCATCGTGGATCTTACTCGTTTGTGTTACGTACCGTGAATTTAAAGCGAGCGCTTGGATACTGATTAGAGATCCTTGACGACCCCGACTTCATGGGGGAGCCGAGTTTCAATCCGTCCACAACGGACCCCGGACCATCACATACCTCCGACATCTCACCGCGTCGCCCTCGCCTTCGAGCGCGGCTTAACCTTCGCGACACCGCGTACACTAGATACACCGCTTAACAACTTCCTATTAACCAGATAACAGTTGGCGTCCGTCAGAGGCTAGGTCCACAACCTCGGACGGTCAGTAGACATCACCATCCATTCTCCACTCTGGAGAGTCTTCCGATAGCTAGTGAACTGGCAACTTACGTGGCATTCAGATAGGAACATGATCAAAGAAGACAGACACGCGCAGTGTATGAGCGCTTTGGTGTAAGTAAGAGAACCAAACTCTCTAACCAGCTCACAGACCCTCAGTTCCGTGAGCCCTGTGTCCGATGAAGCTGTAATGGCTGCATAGGCTAACAGCGTCAACATCAACAGAATCTAGATATAGATAGATTCGAGATAGATAGAGAATTCCTTTGGCATTAAGTCCGCCCTTTGTGAACCTTTTCTTTTTTAAGTTTAGCGCAATAAAGAGTAAATAAATAAATAAATATTGAGATAAAAATAAATAAGAGTTACTTGCAGGCACTCAGAGGTATAGATAAAGATTATTGATTTCCATTTTACATGATTCTGATCTTCTTCTGTCCCCTCTTATTCCAATAATTTGAAAATAATAATCTGTTACTCTAAAAGTGGTTTTTATTTAGGCATCGTCGCATATCTGGTTAAAATATTTTCGAGGAAGTTTTGCATATGACTCACTTTCTTTCATAGTGCATTTGGACTTTTACAAAAAATCAGCTGAATATTCATTAACGTATCTATATAACTTGTGATTGTATCCAGGAGTAAACACAAATTATTATGCGTTCTTCTGAAACTTTCAAAAAGGTTAATTTACTTTTACTGTGTACCTCTAGAAAGCAACTGACAAATTATAAGTTTTTCTTCGTCTCCTTCCCACCTATAGACATTCCGTTATTTAAAGTACCCGCATGTAGACAACTATAGTTAACAAGGAATTATATTCTAGTCCTTTTTGAGGATAGATATTAATACCAGGGCACGAGGTCAACATTTATCAGGAGGTAAACTATATGTTCATTTGTCATCCCTAATATTATAAAATATAGTGGTACTACTTTCTCTGATCTCTTAATTAGATCTTTAAAATGAGAAAAGACTAGGCCTCTTACGTAAGTCTTAGGTCCTTGTGGATCTGTTTACTATGAAATAGACATACAAGAGCCTGTAAAGGCTATACAGAGAAACAGAGATTTTATCGCGTTAATTTCCAGCTTTTGTATCTCGACATTTCAAGTGTATTACTGCGCTCATGGTCACAGGAGGGATTGAGGTGTTTGACATACGACGCACTACCAAGTCTCAAGTTTGTTACTATACCTTAGATCGGCCCAATCATTACATCAGATTTTCTAAACTACAAATCTTCACATCCTCCACAGGAACACCGATTAGTTTAATACAATGCCCTTCCGGATGATGTCAAGAATGCACCCAGTGAAGTTTCTTAACATAGTTATAACATCAGTTAGATAAAAACATATCAACGTATCTGGGCATTAAGTCCGCCCTAGTAAACTTGTTATTTAAGGAACCTAAAGATTAAAAAAAAATATTATTAATTTTTAATTTATTTTTCAGATGCCGTGCCGTATCCTACAATCTTTTTCACAAAACTTATATGGCTTGTTAGCTTGATAACATTTTTAACGCAAATAGTTCCGGCTTTTATAACGGATTGTTGTTTACGCCTGAAAGGAAAAGAGCCAAGGTAATGTTGCATAAACATCAAGTGATAGAAATCGTGAACGCAACTCGATGCTACACTCGGCTACATTTATTTGAATACGAATCGGTGGAAATGGCATAAGAATAACAGTGACATTTCCACGTTAACAAAAGGCAGTTTAATGGAATAGAAGAAGAATTTTGTACTTTTGTACAGCTTTTCTCTCCTGCAGGCGACAGGACAGTGTCAGGCAACAGAAAAATCATATACAATGCGTGACCTTGTGATGGACCCTCTCAAATCGGATTCAGATTATAATGTTTTTATGGTAAAATAATAGCTATAAATTTGAGACGTCACTTGATAATGATGATGTTTAGAATCCTGATTATTGCCACGTTGATAGCTTCTGATTATTGCCACATTACATAAATTGCGCAGAATACTTATAGTAACGAAAGTATTTGCGCAAACATATTAGGCACTCACTCCGATTCCGATGTTATGCGCGCTCAACAAAATCAGAGTAAGATTACGACGCAGTGTGTCACACGGGACATACATATGTACACGCAACAATCTTGTGGTACACAAATATTGTTTCTTGGCTGGGAATCGGACCCGTGACGTGCCAGCCCGGTACTATAAACACTACACCACGCGGCCGTCAGTTGAAACTGCGATATGACCTTTTTTCAGTTTATGAACAGCCCCAACCTTTGTCGCTTCATACATTCACGGGAACTGGAACAAGATCGTAAAACCCATGGCGCCATATCAATGTATTACCTTATTCTCAGGCAATACGTTACGTTGAAGGACCACGTTTTTACAGAATACTGGTGGAAATAGTCACTAAGTGTTACTGGGATTCATCTGGCGAGTGAAAGAAACTGTAGACAGTATTGACAGTACTTTAAAACCCGCAACGCGACTAATGTTAATAAGCGACGGTAATCACTTACAATCGGGTGAGCTGCTTGCTCGTTTGCTACCTAGTTTATAAGAAAAAAAAACTAGCTTTATCATCTTTGTTTTCAAGAGTGACAACACATGTGCTCTATTCTTCTATACGATGCATCAATTTAGGTGCCATGGGCCGTAGGATCCAATTATTAATAGCTGAACTATGTGGTGGTTTACCTCCTTCTCCCCAATATCCTAAAGAAATAAATACTATATCTCTGGCTATTAATGGGCAGCAGCATCTCGTGAATGGTTTGCTTCCTGCAGTGGATGTGATAGATGAAGAGGAGAATAATTAAAAAAAATGCTGTATTATATCTGCTTCTTTGTCCACAGGCACCTCAAAAAACAAATGAGAATTGTACAATTGCAGAACATTCAACGATATTTCACATGCCACACTTGGACAATTCAATCAAAGCAAACACAATCCCTCTATGCATCTTTGTCTGCTGCCGACAAAAACGAATTTCCTTGTGACCCTAGAAGTATAGTGTGGTCAGATTACATTCAAATTTACTTTAAAGGAGTCAAAACTTATCTTCTTTAATTGTTTATAATCGACTTCTTTTATATTTATGGTTATTGTTATTTCTTACAATATAAAAAAAAATTGTTAATATTAATATAATATAATTTATTAAATGATGGGCACTGGTTACATACTGATATTTATTATTATAACTTAGTAAGTTATAGAATATATTGTATAATAAGTATATATATATATATATATATAGACATACACGTGGTACAGCACAATAAAAACATAATGCCACTGTGTTTCATATGACGTGTTGAAATTCGAGGACCCAATTACTAGAACATTCCATCTCAGTCCTCGAGGATGTGCAATGTATGTAGTAAAAAAGATTCAAATTACATATACATAATTTGAATCTTTTTTGAGAATGTACTTGCATCGCATAGCTCATCTCCTTATAAAAAAAATATTTATGTCGCGTTTGTCGCCTTATAAAAAAAATATTGGTGTATTTGTTAACATTTAACCATTTATGTATTTTTTATGTTGGCGGTCTACTGACATGTTATAATTAGTTGATATAAAATTAATATTAGTTAAGGACCAACATAACAATGTTAACATATACGTTTTGGTAAATAAAAAAGGGTTATAATAGAAATTATCTCATTTCACCCGAGCTTCCACGAGATACCGTTTCATTCCGTAGAAATATGTCGGGATGTATTCTGTCCAGCTCAAATTCAACGCTTCACAGGGAAATGTATCACGGTCGCTTTCGGATTGGGCCATGAACAGTTCGCTGGTTCGCGTGGATCGTATAACCCAGGAGTGTGTTTGGAAATAATGCATGGTCTCCCGTATTATGGATTGTTTAGATTGAGCTTTCACGTAGGAAAACGAACTGCAAAATATAAAAACATTGACGAAGACCCATTAGATCTAATTAATTATCACTTTATTTATATGATCTTCCCGGTCGATTATGAACACCACGGTATCTTCTGACAACTGCGTAGGAAGTATATTGTTAGCATCCGCGGCATCAAAGGCACTCACTTCTCCTCTTATTTTATTACATTACATTGCGAGTAACAAACGAGCACACAGTTTACCTGATGGTAAGTGATTCCTGTGGCACATGATATTTACATTCATCCTTGACAAGGAATGATACTGCGGAGGCGTTATTATGCTTTGTTACGCTGGTATTCTGTGAGGCGTGGTCCTAGCCCGATCGACCTAACCCATTCATTCTGCAGCTTGAAATAAACTGAAGTGTACCTCTACCACTTTCCAAACCTACTTCTTCCATAATCCCTTGTAATGTATGCATTAAGATCGGGGGACGCTTCAGATGCAGTGCAGAGAAAACGGGAAACACACAATATAGGGTATAAATCATACAATTTGTAATATATAAATGTTGCACAGCAGTATTATCTAATTCTTGAGTCACTCAGCCGTCATAAGTGGTTCGGGGAAGGAGCACTTTCTCACTGAATACCAGTATGAATGTAGGGATCCGGCGAAACATCTACTGGTGACGAGGTTTTCCAGGTCAGTTCTTTGAGGTGACAACGTAAGTTCATTTTAATATAAGTAGATGAATAACATAAGTTGGTCTGTGTGCTTGTTTTGTTAACATTATTATTATAAAAAAAGCAAATTTTCAAAGTAGATGTTTGCAAAGTTTGACCGAGCAGCATTCTATTGAGCAGGCCAATGTTCAAACGTAGACGACAATAATGATTTTTTTTTTTAACTCACCCTTTTTTCGTCCTAGTAAACTTTGCCCAGAAATCAGCTAAGTATGCGGGTATGATTTCAAAGAGGAAGGAACATATAATGACTAATGTTTTCGATGTTGTATAGAAAAGACCAAAAAGAGGGAAATCGTCTGAAATAAGGAAATGGTTATTATTTTATTTTCTGTGAACACGGAAAATCCTTTGGCTATGGTTCAGTAAGCAGACTTTATTTTAATCATACCAAAAATAATTTCTAAATTTTTTATCCCAATCGCGTCAAACGACAAATGCCACGCTGTATATATTATTTTTAAATCTTTTTTTCTAATGTTTACTATATGTTATTTATAAAATATTTTTTATATTTTAATATTCAAATATTTGTTCACTGGTTGTTTTAAACGCATTTGCATTATGATTCCTTGTCAAGGATGAATGTAGATGTCATGGACTTAACACAGGTGATCTGTGTGCTCGTTTGCAATTCACATTGTTATAAAAAAAAAAAAGACAACATTGCAAGTTAAATATTTTGTTTACTACTGGAAGTAAGCCGCACTTACCATAAAGACGGTAAAATAAAATGATATATTTTTTAATAAAAATAAAGAGTAAATCTTGAGGACAAGGCTATGATGACTAATTCCAGGCTTCCCGTTTTCTTGCATTTAGTGAGATTCTTAGTGAGTTAAACTGGTGATTAATATTGTACCTACGTCTGCTATTTTTATATACAATTATATTATATTTTCCGTATACTATTTATTAATATATTTATATTTGCCTATTATACTTATTTATGTCATTTTATGTTATATTTTTCAGCATATAAGGGTGGCAAACGAACACATACCTTCATTTCTCCCCTGGGTCGCAGTCATAACATAAAGAAGGTAATGCTTCATATTATGTCTGCGACCCATGACATCTTTATTCATATTCAACAAAGTATCAGGATGCTTATGTCTTATCACATAGAAATAGAATGGATTGAATTCAGGTCTTCTATCTCGTAAGAAACCTCAGTGAGCAAACTTCAATATTTTCTTAAGAAATCACTGCGGTCCATACTGCCTTTTACTGAAAGAGACTTCCAATGAAGGACTGTGGTCCAAACGTGAGCAGACGCTTATTGGCCAGGAAATTCACAAACGGAAATGACGATGGATAAGCCACAATTTGAGATAGGAAGACACTAATATAACAAGTACTTACTAAATTTATGCTTTGCGCTCTCTTTCAAATATATTTTGCCTAGTAGATCTGAAGAAATTGGATTTGTTGAACTGCTACAAATATTAAAAACTGGCACATCCTTAGACCTGTGGAATAAAATGATAAGGTAGGAGTATGATAGGAGTATATACTGAAATATTACACCACAATCTTTACCTTTTACATCTGGCTGCTGCAATAATTGTTAGGTTAACGACGTAGTCCACAGGAATGAGATCAAGTACAAAATATCGGTTCCCATAAAGTACCCGAGTCCAGCCCTTGGCTATAGAGAGAAGGAAGGTTGTGATACCAAGCCAGTTGTCGATCCAGCCCCGTATTGGTTCTTTAGCAGCTGGTGTAACTGAAAAACGAAATATTCCGCAATGTTAAAAATCCTGGATCTTGGAGCTAAAGAAAATCAAAAGAGTACAGGGTGAATGTAGGCTGATAAAGTTGAAAAAAAAGTGTTTTAACATTACTTAGAAGCAATGCTATACTCTGACTATTCTATCTCCTTAACCTCTGGGTTTTGTATCAAAGTTCGTTGCACATTAGTTGATCTACGAATACCGAAGTTTCAGGACCTCCACTCATAAGGATCGGATCGAGCATAACGATGCGTTAGCAATGAGTAATATCCATTTAAGAATATCTTACCAAACTGTCACGTCACCTTATATGCAAGCAAACATTGCACAGCGTATTGATTTCTATTTTAAATCAAGGTACCTTAAAAGAGCACACAGTTCACCAGATGGAAAAAAATATTGTTTTTAGTATAATCATAATTGTTTGTGTACTTTTGAAATTAGAATTAACGTCTTAAAAGATGGGATTTTTCTCTGATTGTCTGAATATCAATCCTGTCGTATAATGTAGACACGGATCACTTCTGTCGGGTAAAATAGGAACTGATTCTGTTTTCATAAAATCAGTCATTCTCATCACCATAAGAAAAGAATCGGGTGCTGAGTTAAATAGTTGTACGCTGATAATTCGCTGAGGCCTTGTTGATTATAAGATTGTGGGCTGTATAAATATTGACATATAAAACGTTATACCAAAATGCATTTACCAATAGAAGGTCGAACTATGACAACTGGAATATCCCCGTGTTCTTCCGCGACGAGGTTCTCAGCAAGTGCTTTTGTAAAACTATACGTATTTGGCCGACCATCTGTGGAAAATAAAAAGTAAAGTAGACTGCCTAAATTGGTAATTACTATATTAGTCTTAAAGGTACAGTCTCAGGAGGACCCGGACAATGCATGTACGTCTTGAACCATTCATGATAAATTTAGATATCAGGCTCTAGTTATGATTCACTTTTAAGTCCATTGTGCCCTTACTTATCACCGCTAATATTAGAAAAAAGGTTTGCATTTGCTTCTGGGAAAACAAACTGGTTTTTGGAGCAGGTAGGAATTATTTTGTGTTAAATATTTATTATTATAATATTTATTTTTATTACTTAGACATAATTTATTTGTATTCTGACGTAGTAATTGTAAAACAAGAGTATATAGCAATTCACATATCGACTTATGCATGCATCGAGTTTTGAGTTCAGGTTGCCCACGAAAATAACACTTTTAGCGACTGCCCGTCCTATATACTACTTAAGCTCTGTGGAAATTGTATGAGTTTCCCATGGTTTCAAGTACTAATATTTTTCGAAACAAAAGTGTTTAAAAGCCACTGCTAGTATTCTTTTAAAGAAAACCTTTACGACCATGTGCTATGCCCTTGATTTCTCACACTAAATCAAACAGACCTTATTCTTCTGACGCATGTACAAGCGTCTGGTCGAGCGCACGTGCAATATGATTTAAAAGTAATTGACTTGTATTTTTTATTTGACTACTGATTTAAATAAAACAACGATAAATATAATCTAAGCAATTGCGAAATGGTTCAGCCATATTGATATTATTGAGTTCTGCGTTTCGCATGCTAATATACACAAGAGTTCAACCAATTTTGATGTAGTGGGTGGTGATGTATTGAGATACTCGTCATCTTCAACTAACATATAGTTTTTGTTTTATTTAAATCACTGGACAAATAAAAAAAGATATGTCAATTTTGAAGTATTTTCCGCGTGTACTGATGTTTCTTGTTTACGCTTATGATATCGCAGGCATAGTTATTTCAATATAAAATAACTTTGTAATAATGTTGTTTTTATTATAGATCAAAGGTTGTAATTAAATATTTTCTAAATACTAATAGCTGATGTACACCCTACCAGAACAAGAAATAAGAACAAACTTGTGTCGCCTGTTTCACTTATCTTTCTTATATAATAAAATAGCATACGACTATTTAATTAAAAAAAAACGCAATTAATAATCCATTTGCCGTTCAGTATATTTAAAAATTTTGGCAGTCAGGATTCAGTAAATATAAAAATAAGCTTTGAGCTCCGAATTCAAGAGTGGACAACTGTTGGACCTTTTGTAACTTATTTTTTTAAATCCTAGTTTCTTGGCATCTTCTCGCTAGCATATTGCTTGCGATCTTAATAGAGAAACCTACTTGTAACTTGTAACAAATTTCTTTTGAATTGAGCCAATTCAACTAAGCATAAATGCATGTACTAGGCGTTGGGTACTTGGTTCACGACGATCATCGAATGATTGAATGTTACAACGTTGCTTTTTTATCTTCTGCTTGTTAATAAACAATATCAGTAACAGTAAGCATTCGCGTAAACGTTGAAGAAGTCACTTATCGTTCCTGTCTCTAGTCTAATCTAGAGCATATATTGTATATTTGAATGTTCAGATCAGCACCACCAATCCAATACAATTCTATGTTTCGTATTTTAGTGTAGGGATATGGAGACTACATTTCATTTGGTTCCATTATTTTTTTTCCATTGTCCATTTTGTGTTTGTTCATTCCATTTCATTCATCTGGTTTACGGAGGCATTTCATATGATTTTCGTAATGATGAAATAATAGATAAGAATCTTTTAATTACTTACTAAGGAATTCAGTAATATTTTCACTGTCCATATCACCTTGATTGACTCGTTTATAAACTTCATCTAAAGGCCTGGGATGTGGGTAGATTCTTTCTTCGATCACCGATCTATCTGAATTAGAAAATGCCGTGGACATGTACACAAATGCCTGAAAGTAAAACAAAATTATTTATAATTTTTGAAGAATTTTTAGTTATAAAAAATTAAGAAAAACAGTCTGATGTCTATGAATTGTGGGTTGGGGTCATTATAAAAATTACATACCCCAAAATAATTAAATTGATTTTGATATAAAAAGAAAAGAAATAGGCTCCATTTCCAACTATCCATATAAGATAATTTTATTCCCATTATTAAATAATATTAATTTTACCGATCAATCGCGTTTAATTTTAACCTTTTTATTAAAAGATTAATTAAAACAGAAATGTAATGAAAGAATGTGTAATATTCGCGTAAGTATTAAATTTAATTACAAATCGTTACAAGTTATATTCTTACATAGAATATAACTTGTAAAGAATCCCGAAAATCTCGGTACAACAACGAAATTTCTAATTAGTATCATACAAGTCAAGCCGACTGCATGCTAAAACGGTAAAATTACTAGAAAAATATAATATCAATACACTAACCTCTAAACTGTTCAATTGTTTAGAAACTCTTAAAACCTCTCTTGTGCCTTCGACGTTCACGATCAGAGCATTTTTAAGAGGTTCGTTGAACTTTATTGTTGCAGCCAAATGAAAAACAACTGATACCTGGAAAAAATTTCGATGAAGAGATTTTAGAAAAATAATTAAGACCCACTGCCTGCCTGCCCCTTTATATCTCTAATACGCTGTGTTGTTTAAGCAGAATATAGTACAAAGTAGCTTGCTTCTAACTTAAGCATAAGCCGCTACTACCAGCGTGTAATAGCACCACTACGCCGTTGTGCTTCCCTCGGTAAGTGTAAGGATACGGAGACCCAGTTAATGGTTACGATGCATCCCTCCTCAGCCCTAACTACATATGTAGTTTAAATCTATGTTAAGCATAGATTTAGGTGTTGCATAGTAATTGTGTGCTCTTTTGTCACCCTTAGATTAATAAAAAAGAAAACAGTGGACTAGCTTCGTGACTCTAAAATTTTATTGCTCAGTCATGTTACCCATAAATATGTTCCAAACTTTGTTGTTGAAGCTACTGATATATAGATGAATATCGTCTCTTCTTTGTACACTGCTAGCAATGTTGTTGCTAGTTTTTATGAATGTGTCATAAATAACTCATTATACTGACGTGAGTGAATTATGAAACACGTTATTGGCAGCACTGTGCGCTTTACAAGATATTTTCTGTCACGCATTACTACTCTGTGGAATCAGCTATCGCCAGGGAAGTTCCCGAACCGATACGACTGAGGGATCTTCAAAAAAGGAGCTTACACCTTTCTCAAAGTCCGGCATCGCAACGACGACTAGTCTGGTGTTGCGGATGTCCATGCACGGAGGCGGTAATCACTTACCATCAGGTGAACTGATAGTTCGTTTGCCACCTATTCTATAAAACAAAACACAAGCATCTTAAGTGGTAGAGCAATGTTGAAGCGTATATGTAGCGGCAGGACTACACCCTACAAAAATACCAGCATGAAACAGCAATATAACGCTGCTTCATTTCATGCGGTGAGTGTATGGATACGAATACCCTATTACAGGTAACGTGGTGTTCCATCTCTCCTGATGGGTGACGATGACATGTGCATCAATTACCATCAGCTGAACTTAGTCATTCTCAACTCGTCATTAAGCCCTAACATAATACAAAAATACAATAACTCCAAACAATGGATTTCTCGCGGACGGTTTTTTCTTTTATCTATAGTTATTGCTAAAACAATCGTTATCGTTTAGATCTTGATGTTGAACTCGGTTTTAAGGTGATCGCCGCGTTGTCCTGTCATCAAATCATCACCGTCAAAATAGAACGCAGTTTTTTTTTATTTTCAAATCTACAAATGAGTCCACAGTTCATCCGACAGCATGTAATTCCCGCATCATCGATACGAAAATAATGAAATGGAAACGTGCTGTCCATCCATGAGGACTTGGAGGAATTCCTCATCACCAGTAAAGACATCTCAAGGACAATCCTATTTAAATCATATATATAGGATTCTATAGTATATAAATCAATATAATTTAGAATCAATATATGTATCTATGGTATAAAAATCGATATAATTTAACAGAACGCTCAAACCTTTTCCAATAACATTTCTTGTTTAGATGATAAGCCAAGGTTGTTAACAGTTATATCTCCAATAAGAGGCTTAATTTTTTCCAGACTTTGAGGACTCTCTTCTCGTAGTCTCGTAAAGACCTGTAATTTGACACTCCTAAAATAAATTTTGTAACAATTTTAACAGATAATCATCGAAAAGGAAAAAATGATTAAAAAAGTTTAAATATGAAATCATCAATCATATTCTCAATAAAAATGATGCGATATTTAATCTCGTACGTATATAAATATCAATATTGCTATGTATACCTCTTATTTTTTAAAACTGTAGTCTAGGTATACCATTAAAATTAGTAAAGAGAATCAAGAGGTCAATAGAGTCTCGAAACCACCAACTTACAACGGTGAGTCAAAAATTTCGCGGAATAGAGTAAGGAGAAAATCCCCTCTAACATATCGTTGGCCTATAACGACTCTTGCCCTGGGAGAACATTGATTTACAAGTGGGATTTCGGGGGAAAAATTATCGAATCACGATCTTGTTAAGGAGGCAATTTCTGCCTAATTTGAGTTTAATAACTAAATATGTTTTGCTTTATTCTATAATTTATTTAATATGCCAAATTCAATTTTTACCGAATTTTGATAAGCTATTGTACCTCTAATGTGAGGTCCATATGCCAGATGTTTATTTCGATATTTGTATACTATCTTATGCACTGATCCATGTCATATGTCTTCGAAATATTTCATTTATTTATTTCTCCAGTATATGAGGCTTTTTCAACGTCAAACATGTGATCAATCAACAGTTGCTGTTATCAATTTCGTTCTGGTAATGAGAATCGGTCTCATTTTGTTGCTTGCACAATGAAATTTAACCAAGCATCGACACTACTACAGCTACTACAGCTTTAGTGTTAGATTTTGGTACCTTTCATTCACTTGCTAATAAAATAAATGTTCTAAGTATTCTCTTTTGTCCTTTGGGGAAAGACGGCTTTGCAAATTATCTCAAATATGTTTAAAAAACTAAAGTATTTGAATAAAAATTTACTTACAGGGCAACTTAGCAATCTTGTTAGTCTTTCTTCGACGGTTACTCCGTTTATATCCCTTAGCAGTATATAGATATTGTTAATTTTTCGGCAACTATATAATAATTTTTCAATCAGCACCTAAAAAGAGAAATTGATGCGATATTAATTGTACTGTTTGAATATGAATATTTTCAAGAAGTATGTCAGGATAGAAAGTACAAGATATAAATTCTTCTACTATATTGACATTCCTAACCTTTATCTTTACCTGTCACTCCTGGTTACATGCGTGAATGTTTTTATATACACGTAAAGTTAACGTAATGTTTAACTTTTAAAACAGGTTAATCATGGTGATAAGGTATTTTGTATAATTATTCTAATACTCAATACAATCTAACACTACAACATATATTCACAAAGCAACGTTTCAGCTACGGATCTTTGAACCGCGTGTGGTAAAAAATAAATTTAGAATTATACTTACTAATAAAATATGTAATAGAAAAAACAGAATAACAGGTATAGATTAAATATTAATAGCCTTGCGATTTATTATTGATAAGAATCTGAGGTATTTTGCTAGAATTTCTAGTATATAATCTGACGGTGAGGGTGATTTAGACAGCAAACTTCTGAGCGTCATTCGGGAATCTAAAAAACAGTACGAGTGTACGCGCGTCATAAGTTCTAACCCTTTGATATATTTAAAAAAATATTACGCATGCAAACAATATATACAAGTAGAGAAAAATATCAAATAATTGTAGAAACATATTAAATTGATTGAATGAAGGCATGATTAAAAAACATTATTAACTAATAAAAATAATATTAACGTGGATGGTATGCGCGTGCGCATGTTTAAATCTCATTCCCATCTTTTTATCCTTTAACGCATCTTAATAATATTCTTCTCTCCAAAACGTTAAAATGAAACGGGATAGAATCTTTAATTTAGTGTGTTATTTAATTTCATTAAATTACCGTTATTGCCTACCTTTCCCAAAAAACCCGTGCCACCAGTAATGAAGACTGATTTCCCTGCGTAGAAATCAGGCACGGTTAGGTACGAAGTGACAGCCTCCGTGTCATCCATTGTTTGTTTTTGCTGCAAATTAATTATTAGTTTGATGAACCTAAAATAACTAACACTCCTATACGAAAATATACTATACAAGCATATTTAAAGTTGGTACAATCAATAGTTGGTACAGCGATAAGATCTATATAGCTTTTAAAGCGATTTCTTATAGAACAAAGTGAAGCGTTTTTTTTGAATCTTGTTTATTTTAATGTCAAATATTAATTTAGAGGTAACCTAACAAAGAATGCATGAAAAATCATAATCAAATACGTCAATCAATATATAAAGAATGGCCCATCTCTTGTCATCATCGTCTAAAAATTAAATTAAAAATGTAATTGAATTAGGTAAACAAATATTTATAATACAAAAAGACGGAACGGGAGTCTTTAGACAGGGAAGTTCAAACGGTCGTGGGTTGCACCGGAGGGCGAGGCGCGACTGCGGTCATATTTGTCCTGGGAACAACGCTCTCTTTATACTAGTACACCATCACGCTGGTATTCTATGAGGACTGCCCTACCCCAGTTGAGATAACCTATTCATTATACAGCAACCAGCTAGCTGCATCTTGGATCTACCACTGTTGGATTATTGAAGTCATAATATTAACCATTTATATGAAAGACGGAGCTATCCCTTGTGTTGGGTATTTAATATAAACATAGTAAAATACGAAAATGGAGTTGGGGCAACTGCAGTAAATTTTGATCCTTCCAAAGTTCTAAAAAGAATTGATTACCAAAAAATCAAAAGAAAAAATTAGATAATCGGCCTCATGTAATATGCGCCTGTTGAAAGATCTCAAGGAAAGATAAATATTCATAATTCTGGTAATTATATTTGATATATTGTTATATATTATTATTTATACCTATATTATTTTAAAATAACTACGTAACTTTTACAAATTTATTACGTTGGTTTTCTTTAATTTTTTTTAATTTTTTTAGATGTATGGTCAGGCGAGTTACAATGTCAACGACAATTGAAAAAAAGTTCTTACCAGATTATTCTCACTCACTTTTGTACTGACGACTAGCCTATTCAACTTGACGATTCCGAATAATTATTTATACAATTTTGTGAAATAAAATGTTTCTTTTTTGAGTTCAGTGTTTCAAAACGCGTGGGAAGAAATAAGTCCAATCGTGACTAATAAAGTAAAATATATTAGTAAAAATACTGTAAACACTGTGAAAGATAACAAATTCAGCTAATCTTTTGAATACATCTGTTTAAAACAAATGAATAAATTATTCAATACTATGAAGATTGTGACAAGATTGTAATAAAACAGCTAGGTTTACTTTTATTTAGTTTTTGGCTAATTTAAGGATACAGGGAGGAAATATGAGCACGCAGTTTTCGTGCTAGTAAATATAATTCCTGTAGGACATTTTTGAATAGTTCATAACTCGACTTCACTGATCATTGAAAGGCTTCACATGTTTTAATTTACGTTTTATTTTTTAATTTATATCTTTATAGATAAGATACGCTTCAGTTGATTCCTAGCTGCAGAATGAATGAGTCAAGCCAACTAGGGAAAGAGCACGCCCTCACAGAATTCAGTAAAATAACTAGAGTCTAGGGAACCGGAGATGCATCCTTTGACAAGGAATCATATTGCAGGTGCATTGTCACCCTAAAGTACCGAGATGAAATGCCCTGTCACCATTAATAAAGGTTTTCGGATCCCTACACTCACCAGAGGGAACATAGCAGTTGCTATTTCTGTGAGTGTTACGTACCTCGGTCGAGTTGACCTATTCATAGAAGCTAGAAACAAACCTCCGCTTAGCTCTACCACTGTTGACACGCTAATAACCTGAGCACCTACGGTCGCTGGTGCCAGCACTATCGTTTTTAAATATTTCACTATGATTATCAAAATTTTATGTACTGGAAACACTCAGAAGCGAAGGTAAAGTATGAATATAAATGTACCTTACAAAGGAGGCTTGCTTTTCTATTCGAGATAAAAATATTTTAAGGACTTGTATCAATATATGAACAAGTAATTTAATTAGTTGTTTATACTTTGCCATTGAAAGATTTTACAGTAATAAATTAATAACAAAAAGAATTAAGTATTTCAGGCTTAATCAAATCTTCAAAAAAATTAAATAAAACATTGTATTGTACTAAAAACAACTAAATATTTTTATTACCTGTAAATTTTATACTTTGAAATTTCCACTTTTTTGATAAAACTAAACCACTTTATATTATTATTTAACAACTACTTGTCCATCACTTTTGTTGTATTGATTTCTCTAGTGTTGTTTGTTACCAAAAACCACTTGCTCCAAATTATCTATTTAAAACTTACACGTCCACATGTGAATCACCGGCGTGTCGCTGATGAAGTGGCTTTAGTAATCAAGCTCTTTAACTTATATAAATATATTGTGAATATAAAGAATTGACGTCAAGACCATCGTAGTGTAACAGATGCGCCAATTTTTTGAATCCTCGTAAAAGTATTAACAGAATTGAGAAAAGTTCTTATAACCAAACCTAAACTAAACTAGACTGACTTACCTAGTGGTAGTAATTGACTACTGAACAGCAAGGAATGAGCTTGATTCACACAAACAAAATTATAAAATCATAAAAATAGTCTGCTGCGTATTCCGAATATGTTGGCTCCATCAAGGAAGGCCATATATTCACACAATATCAGCTAAACTAAAAAAAATCAAGGATGTGTTTCATCTGTTGAAAGAAAATATCTTAATAAATCCATTTCAGTCACCAAGAATACTCATCTATATAATATGTGGAAGCATCCATAACCTTCCTAACTGGGGGATTATAGGTGACGGGTCTCGGGGCTGCCTCTATCCAGGCATTCACTCAAGGAGTAACTACCCCTTCTTCGGCGCTCTAGGACGGCGAAAGTAGGCTGTGAGCATGTATACTTAATGTTTACTACGGTGCTTATAACACACCGTTAAGCTGAGAGGCATAAACAACTCTACGTCGGGCATATCTCCTCCTAACCTCTAATATTAAGGAGACACTTGCTGTACAAAAAGGAACGAAAACAAGATATCCAATCTATATAATGAAGTGACTATAATGGGCCGCATTAATATATCTCTATTTACAATCAAGTATGCCAACATAACCAGAAAGACGCCATAAGCGCGACACTGTAGCGAGAAACCTCTTCTAGTATTTTATATTTTTAAACATGTGACACGTGAAATCATTTTCACGATTGGGGAATAGTGTGCTATGGACCTCATAACTTCAGCCAAATAATAACCAATCGTCTCACTCCACATGTGGTGTTATAATTAAAATAGAGTGAACATAAATTATATATATTAATAAACACGAAGAAATTTTAATAGAAAAGAAGTAAAATAAAATATATGCAAACAAAATAATATCATTATAATGTCAAAATTATTCTCTACAATACCTAATACTACTGTAAGGACATTGCGGTGAATGGCATTTGTTGACATGAGTTGACTTGACATGATTCAATTGGAGAATATTAAATACTCCTTTTACAAAGTCACCGTTATATACTTTGAAAGCTACGAGTTAGAATTATACCAAAGCTATAATATAATAATAAAATGGAAAAATACAGTGGATACACCACTCTATCTTTCTTAATTTATTCTGTTATGATCTAAAATAAGAAATGAAATGTGTTGAAAATTAATAGGAACTTATCTAAAAATACATATATAATTAAGAATATCAACAGTGCTACGCTGCAGCTTCTAGTTGCAGAATAAATAGGTCAGTTCGACCAAGGCAGTACCACGCCCTCAAAGAATACCAGCGTGAAATAGCAGCATAATGCTGCGGTGTTTCGTCCGGGTGAGTGTAGGGATCCGGATTCCATCTCAGTTCTCTAGGGTGGCAACGTATCTGCAATATGATTCCTCTTCAAGGATGAATGTAGATATCATGGCAAGGTGGCATCATTTAGCATCAGGTGAACTGTGTGCTCGTTTGTTACTCTTAATGTATAATAATAAATAAATAAACAATGGATTTAAAGGGCTACTAAAAAGGTTCGCAATGTCCTCTGTAATAAACTATAAAGTGCACGTTCTTGATTAAGCTTCTTCAAGAAGATCTTGTGAGGCTTCTTGTTATAATGAATTTTATGGTATTTTTCACTTCTAATTCAATAATATCGTCATTGATGATGAAGTTAAACAAGGAGGTACCGACAAGACTTCCGGTATATATTCCAGCAATAATGTTTAACTTGCTACATCATGAAATGGCTATTCCTAATATATAGACAATCAATTTGTAATTCATCGATTGGTCATAATATGTATCTGACCAAAACACAGTGTGATATTTCGTGAAATGCCGAAGTTAGTATTCATAATAAAGCAAATTTTTCCAGACCACTAATTATTTACTACCTCAATTTTTTTAAAATTTTATATTTTACCAACTGTATATTAACCTGTGATCTTGTTGCCTTGTCCTACATACATAAGGTAAATTTTACTTAACCTCACTTAATTTGTCACATTTTCCTTTCTTTTTATTCGTATCACGAAATACAAATGTACTTTATATTGAAAAATCATGAAGTAAAATATATACTTTACCAATAACGACCTATTAACCTAAATAATTAAAGTTAAACTGTTAAACGATTAATCGGGATGTCTTCGCAATTTATTAAGTGAAAACATGGTGCTGTTACAAATGTATTCTAATTTATTTGGGGGCTTCGATGATCGACTTAACATTGTTAACACGAACAAGATATTAAGTTACTTGTATGTAATTTATTTTGGCGTAAAACACACGTGAATATTTTATTTTTATCACATTGGAAATTGGCAGTTCGGGTTAGTGAACTCAGTCGCGGATACCGCTCTCAAAACTTTCAACATTCATGTCGCATAAACGTTTCGGTGAACATGATGTGCTACCCATAAAATTTGATGATATATGAAATGTTACTTTCACATAAGAACCAGATGTGCTGTCAAATACAATTCAATGTCAATGTCAATTTGTGGCTCGTATTAGTAAAAATGCTGATATGGTAAAATCTGCTAATTCTTCTGCAGACATCTGGGCCCACAGCAGTTTCCATCCTTAAATTTAGTTATCCCACCCATTTGTCCAAATTTCTAATAAATAAAAAAATTCTAATTTTACGAAAACACTGACGCAATTAAACGACATTTTTATTTTTCTAGTTACTTAATTGCGTCAGTGTTTTCGTAAAATTAGAATGCACTTTCAAAACATACTATAAACGGGATTGCAGTCGAGCGCATAAAAAAAAAATAACGAGAATATGGCGTGGTATTTGCAGTATGTAATGGTTATTTCAAATGAAGAGTCCGACGAATTATTTTGATAATTTCACTTATTTAACTCTACTTTATTCTCATGACTAATGATAAATCACATGACTCTTGAAAAATTATATACATGAAAAATTAAAATGAACAACATCAATTCATATACCAACATTCTAAACACTGATGTTTGTCTATTTGTACGGGATTTTAATGATAATAGTAGATTATTAAAAGAACTATTGTAATTGTGATACAATTGTTTGTGAACAAACCCAAGTAAACTTGGGTAATAATTAGTCAGAAGCACATGTTTTCAGGAGCTTAATAATCCTAATTATTGACCAAAATGTAACAAAGCAAAGCAATTAGTAATGAGGACATTATAAAAATATTATTATGACTCTACTACCTAGCTCTGGCACAGCGTTTGTCGGTGTTTGAAATCAATAGATGTTTATTGTCCAATAACTTGAAAGTAAACAAAAGAATGACTTCTTTAAATATTCGATACTAACAATAGAATATGCAGATGTACATTTCTTTTATTTATCCAAATTATGGATAATTATGTTGTTTATGTGCGGCCTTAAACTTTTGGCCGGCAGGGTACATATGTTAGTAAAACGGGAACGTAATTCTAATGTTAGTAGTATTAAGCAGATACCAAAAAACATTATGTAATTCGTAATGCTATATATACTATCGGTCAGCCAGATGGGTGTTACAGTGCAAGTGATTAAATCGACGCACCACTGCATTATCCCATCTCGCTGCCAAAATAACCAGGAGAGAGTTTTTTATCTAATTAATACGTGTTAATAGCGAAGCGCTTCTTCTATTGCATTATAGCGAAAAAATCATAGACTTTTGCATCGGCAAATTTGCATTGCTGCAGCACTGCACAGCACACGCCTTTCAATTGCACTGGTGGTATATTGCGGAGATATTTCGAACCAGCCGTAAAAACCATAACCTCACTCTTTTTGGCATTATATTTAAGGTCATGCTTCTCAGCATACCTCTCGCATATATTTAACAACTTTCTGAGTCCTCCAATTGTTGGGCACAGAAGAACCATATCAGCATAGCTAATGGTATTAAAACAGACTCCGGCCAACACTAACATTATTGAGTTCCGCAATCTGCTGATTTACATAAAGATTAGAGAGACGGAGCGACGTCATCCCGCCCTGTCTCACTCCACATTCCAGGCGATGCTCATCAAAGTGTTCCCCTGTCCATCTGACAACATTAACCTGACAACGGCCCCAATGCTTTAAGAGCCCTATAATCTCCCTCGGAATGGTTGTTTCTTGTTCCATCTTATACAGAAGCTGATCATAAGAAACAGAGTCGAATACCTTGGACAAGTCCAAGTAACACGCTACTACAGGTGTTTTACGAGCCGTATAGCACTGGACGGTGTGCTTAAATGACAGAATTGCACTCTCGGTGGACTGGCCAGGTCTAAATCCAAACTGAGCGTCGTGTATCCGAATGTGCTTGGATTGAGTATTGGTCTGTAGTTAGATCTGTCAGAGGAGCCCCCGGTTTTGTTTTTAATTATTGGAACCACCACGGTTCTGGTTAAGTCATTAGGCAAGTATGTGTGACGGATGCAGCGCGTAGAACACACAGCCAGTATTCTAGGTAAGTGATCGTCCACGTGTTGTGGGTGTTCTTTGCTGAGGCCATCATGCCCAGGAGATTTGCCCTTCACCATGGAATTAATCAGACATCTTATCTCTTGGGCTGTGAAACCTACGTTCCCCTCCGGTACTTGGTCATCCGCAGCCGCCGCATTGACACCTATGTTGATCGCTGATTTTACCTTGAATTCTTCCTTGAATAAGTTGGCTATATTCCTACCACCCTGCACTCCACCCACATTAACAGGAAAATGCTTCTGCTATGGATTCAGTTTATTCGTATTTTTCCAAAAACTTTTAAAATCTTTTTTAATATGTTCCATCCAAATCTCCTGATTATTTACACATCATTTCAATTTCTTCTTAACTTTTTTCTTAGATTTACACATAAGTGAAATTTAAAATTATTACGTGCTTCTTGATGCACAGCTTTAAGATATTTATTCCATCCACAAATATAATTACATTTACTACGCCTAACAGTCCTAAAACTAGATACAGCGGCTTTCTTAAATACACTAATTTGACATTTTATTTAAAATATCTCTATGACCTACATTTGTATACATTCTGTCACAACATTCATTGTATTGAAAAGGACAGTCAACCTCTCGCGACATATTATTACACAAACCATAATATTTTTGTATTAGATTATAATCTCTATCACTCCAAATAACTATGTTACAAATAATTTCATGACTAAATATTTCTGTTTAATCAAATTTAAATTACAATTAACTTGTAGTGGCATGTGATCGGACCAATAGATATCGTACAAAACATGAACATTAATGAGTGGTACTATACGCCGCTTTTGACATAATACAGTGATCTAAACGTCTACTGCCGTGCGCATCACTTATATATCTACGTATATATATGCGTCCACGGGAAGTCTCTCAGTATCGACACACAACCATGATTGTTCGGTACAATAACCAGTCAGCTCATAGTAGAACGACTCCCCCAGGTGAGCATTCATGCCACCTAATATAATCACAGACTCGATATTATTACTATCTAATATAGCATTAATCTTACTAAGGCACACCGTAAATTCAATAAGATTATCGGCCGGGACGGTTGACATATACACACAAAAAATCAGTATATCGCGATCTCGTATGCTAACTCTTTTTTTTTTTTTTTTCGGGCTGATGGCCGCTGTTAGCCCCAGGGCTTTTACAGTTTCACCGGGTTGAGAGGTGACCAAGCGCTTATGGCTCTCAGTCGAGACCTCTATATATGGGTAACCAGCGCAAGGGCTCCCGAGAGGAAGCCTCGGCTTGGACCGTTACCCTGTTTCGCGAGAGCGTCTGACTCGAGGGTGCCCAAGAGGGCCGAACCTCGGCTCGGTCAGTTGCTTCTGACAGAGGATTATCTTAATTAATATCACTATTATTATTAACTACCTGTACCACCACTTCAGAATGCGTGGGCGCTGGAGAAGAAGTGGCGCAAGAAACTCCAGCAACGCTTCTATCTGTATGGACTGGAAGAACCGGCCAGTGACATGGCGGTATCGCGAATAACTTTGTTTGCGACGCCCTCGCCGTCGGCGGGGCGATATGAGGGTGCAATGTTTGTGTGTTGTGTTTTATGAAGGGCTTGGGCCCTGGTGGTTGCGTCGTCAGGGTCGTCGAGGGCGTGCCTCGGTCTCCTACGGACGCGGGTAAATCTGTGATTCGCGATGGGATTGTAAGTGGCGGCACTTACAATCAAAGGGTTTCGGTGTGTGACGGCAGAGTCGAAATATCGGCGAGAAGCCTGCTTCAGGTACTGAGCTATGGTCGGCAGCTCAAGATCTATGTGTAGATTTTCGTTACGCAAGAACCACGGCGCACCGGTGGCCTTGCGCATGAAACGATTTTGTATTACCTGAAGTCGGTGAATGTGACGCGGGGAGGCATGCGCAAAGACGGGGCTTGCGTATGTCATTATGGGTCGGATGCACGCTTTGTAAAGTGTAATTTTATTACGCAGGGACATTTTGCTATTTTTATTAAGTAACGGGTGCAAACGACCTAGGACAAACGCTGCTCGATTCCGTACGCGGTTGACATGCGGACCGAAGGTGAGTCTTTCATCTAATGTGACGCCTAAGTATTTGACTGTCTTTTCCCAGAGTTGGACGATCAAATAACTCTATAGTTTGGAGATGCGGCGTTTTGTTGCGCCGAGAAAAGTAAATGGCTGCACTTTTGGTGGGGTTAACCTCGATCCTCCATTTCCGAAACCATTTCCCTAAGGTGTTGGCTGCAGATTGGAGGCGTTTACAAATAGCGTCTGGTTTAAATCCAGACACGTAGAGGCCGGTGTCATCGGCGAAAGGGCTAGCTCTACACCGCGAGTGCGCGGTATGTCGTTGGTGTAGAGTGTGTATAAAGTAGGACCTAGGACAGAGCCTTGTGGTACTCCGGCACAAATGGGGTGAACCTCGGAGCGCGTTCCCTCGACGCGGTAACGAAAGGTTCGATTTCGGAGAAAATCTCGTATGATAAGTACGAGTCGATCTGGCACACCGAGCTCATATAGTTTGTATATGAGCCCGTTGTGCCAGACCTTGTCGAAAGCTTTCGCCACGTCGAGAAAAAGTGCCCCAGTTTGGTAGCCCTGAAGAAATTTACTGAGGATGTGCTCCGTGATGCGGTGCACTTGATGTGTGCATGAGTGTTGGGTGCGAAACCCGAACTGCTCATTGATTGGCAGCCCTCGGGACAGCATGAAGTCCTTGAGGCGGGTGAGGATGAGCCTTTCATATACCTTACCCAAGACTTTGAGTAGGCTTATGGGTCGATAGGCTGATGGATCGGTTGGATGTTTTGAGGGCTTGAGAATCCCTATGACATCGGCTTCCTTCCAGGTGTTCGGGAAGGTGCCTTTGGATATAGCCGCGTTGTAGATTATCACCAGTAGGTGTAAAATGGACATGGGTAGGAGTTTCATCACCTTGTTGGTGATACCGTCGGGGCCAGGAGCCTTGCGTGGTCGCAGGTTTTAATTATGGACTCAACTTCGGTGCATGTAACTTGAGTGACGGAATCGCGAGGTGGTTCCTTACTCCTCCGGTCGACCTCGCTGTTAACCATTTCAAGGTGAGCGGCGTCGATCGGTAGGGTGCTCGGTGAGCATTGGAGCTCGAGATTGTCAGCCAGACATTCGGCTTTCTCTTCGTCTAAGAAGGCGGGTGGTTTATTAGGACGCGCTAAGGGAGGCATTGTTTGGGCGGTGCCCCCTTTTAGGGATTTGGGAAGTCGCCAGTAGGCGAGATGGGAAGGTTCGATGTTGGAGAGGTGATTATCCCACCGATCGTTCCTATACTGGGCTATGCGTGATCGGACTTCACGCTGAAGGGTACGTAGCACCAGCCGGTTACTTTCAGTGGGATATAAGTCGTGGGCACGAGTCGCCGCATTCTTGCGCCTCATTAGGTCCTTTATGTCGTTTGGCAGGGTCCATCGGTGGTCTTCCACCGAGGGAACCTGCCTCGAACAATCCACGATTACGGTCTGGATGTGCCTAGTGAGGGCATGAACTGCGAGGTTCGTGTCGTTGACTGAAGATATGTTCCTAGGAATAGCATCTAGGTGCGGTGATGTGGCTTCCCTCAGGGCGTTCCTGAGTCGGTGCCAGTCTACAATGGTTTTGGTGGAAGGTGAGGTTGGGGCGGAGGGCCCTAACCGAAGAAGAACGGGGCGATGATCGGAAACGAGCTCATGGATTACCTCTATGCCTTGGAAGGCGAGATTGATGTTCTTACAGATGGCAATATCAAGCACGTCCGGTGCGTGACCCAATATGTATGGAAAATGGGTAGGCGTAGTAGGCGCTACGACGTCGAAGTCGAGTGCGTCGCTTAGCGAGTCTAAAGCCAACCCCCGGGGGTTGATTTTAGTTGCATTCCACCGAGTGTGCTTGCTATTGAAATCTCCTGCCAAAATGACTGAGTTTCCAAGGGAAAGGAGCACCACGAAGTCGCTTCGTAATACTTGTGCGTCACGTCTGCAAGGCAGGTAGACGGACGCGATTGTGATGGGGGCGTGGCCGGTCATGGCTAGCTGACAGACCGAGGCTTCTAGGAAGGTTAGGGTTGGCGTATCGACGGGCAGGCAGTGCAAGGACTTTTTATAGTAGATGAGAGTTCCGCCATTAGCGGCGGAAGTTCTATCATTCCTAATGATGTTATAATTCGCGATGTTGGGATTGCGAGTGTGCGGTTTGAGGAATGTCTCTTGCACTAGGAGCACGTCGACTTGGTGATCGCGAACAAAATTGAAGATTTCGTCGCGTTGATTATTAATACCGTTCGCGTTAAAAATGCGACGTTAAGGGAACGCGGTTTTACTCTGCCGTTATAAAGGCCCTCTATGCTTGAAAATTGACGATGGCTGACACTACATGTTGGTAGCGCATTGTGGCAGCAATCCTGATTTCGGGCTTGCCATTGGAGTCCCTTAGGGCTTTTGCAAGGGCTGAGACGTCAGCGCCGTTGAAAACGGCAGCGAAGCGACACACAAGGTCGAGGTCGCTTTCGTTAACCGGCCGTCCGGCTGATGGAGGGGGCTGCTCAACCGGTTGAGCGACGGTCACTACGCCAGTAGGAGGTTTCCATGCGGGACGTAGAGGACGAACAGGAGCGAGAATAGGCGCGGGAGCGGCGATCGGTGTAGCTACCTTAGGTGCGACTTTAAGTGCCGGGCGTTTCGGCAGGAGCCTTTGGGCAGCCAAGGTAATTGGCTGTGTGTCCCTCTGAGTTGCACAGGACACATGCGGGGGCCCGAAAGCAGCCAAAGGGCCTTGTCCTTGGGTCTCGGACAGTCGGTGGTGCCATGGTCACCCAGGCACTTTACGCATCTGGGTTTCCCGAAGCAGTTGCGAGCAGAGTGGCCATATAACTGGCATTTGTGGCACTGGCCCGGAGGGCCATTTTATGAGGGCGCTCTATTGTGAGCCCAGAAAGGTGGCAGCACGTTTTCAGGTTAAATACCTGCTTCCTGCCTCGGACCTTTCGAGGGCCACAATTACCATGTTGAATGGCTTTTGTTATGCCCACTGTACATCCTATGCACGGATAGGACGGGTAAATTCTGAGCCTGGAGGTCCTCTTTGATGAGGTCTGCGGGGATTTCCCGCGGAAGGTTTTTAATAACCACTCTAAGTTGGCGCTCTTCTGCCAGGGTGTAGGTGTGAAAGAATACACCTTTGTCTTGTAAGTAGCGGGTGACCGCTCTATGGTCATCCGTGGTTTCTAGCTGCAGTTTAATGCCTACAGCGGTGGGGATCGCTTGATATTTGTAGCGATTGGAAAGGGCCGATACGACAATCGGCCATTTATCTTGTGCCTGTATGAAGACAGGCGGCGGGCGTTTCGATGGCTGTGAGACAGCCGAAGTTTGGGGGGAGCCAGTAGTGGAGCGCTGAGGAGCGGCGGGGGCTTGCTGTGAGGCTGCAGAGGGGGTGCCATGGGGTTGGGCCACAGATGTCGATAGCCGGGGAGAGGGGACATCGCTTTCCCGTTTTTTCGCCTTGGGTGGCGGCGTCGGGGCGGGTGAAGCTCGCTTTTTTCGCTTCTTTTCCACCAGCGTGAAGTTGCTGGTGTCTTGCGGGAGGTCCTCGGGGGACGAAGGGCTAAGGGCTAGCTCCATTTCGGAGACCGAGGAGGACGATGAGGCAGAGGCCCTTGAGGAGGACCTTGAGGGTGATTTTTGCCCCTCCGGTAGGGGTTGCTCTTTTATAATGTCTTCGAAGACATCGGGGTATTTACTCTTCAGGCAGCTGACCAAGTGTACAAGGAAATCCATTGTTGGATTCTCCATTGTACACAAATTTTTATTAATATAACTACTATTACGCGGGATGTGTGGCCTCCGGTGGGGTTCCGGGGTGAGTAGCCTACTTCCCTCCCTGCCGGGTATAGGCAGGAGGATGTGTGCCTAGTTGTGTAGCCCTAGTGCGTCCAAGTGCCAATCTTATTTGTGCACTTGGGTGTGTGCTTAGAGCTAACTAAAAATACGCGTGAGACAATTATAAGTCTAGCGGGTTGGTCAACCTTGGCTAGGGCACTACCCAAGGCCAAGTTTACGTTGACTCCTTCCGCTATCTTGCGTTTCCCAGAAGGGGAACCGCGGGCGTACGGGGCTTGCCCTACACTAGCTTAGTTAACACCGCAAGGTATCCACTAGTATAACCACCCAGGTGGCTTTACAATAGCTTTCTTGGAAACTAAATTCCGATCACAATAGCAACAGCAATAAAAATTGCTCGGTGTATTGTTCTCGGAACAATGGATGCGCAGGTGGCTTGCTCGGGGGCAGGTAGCTCGGGACGATCGTGGCGGGGAGCCGGGCGACCGTTCTCGGCGACTGCTGAGCGTCGAATATGATGCTAACTCTTATTGCAGCTATGTGTTCACAGTTACAGTTAACGACGCACACTTTTGTAAACAACACTTTTCGCTACAACAGTGCCACGCCTCCATGCGGTCTGCCTCGGAGTATACCAGCCGCGGTTCCGACTGCCGAGTGTCCCGTGTAAGGAAACTCGGCATCTATTGAACCGAGTTTGTCTATATCGTGAGGTAGGAGCCACGTTTCTTGAAGCACAATAAAATCGGCGGACCGACATAGTCGCCTTACACACTCTGCGGATTTGTTAAGGCTCCTACAATTAAAAAAATATATTTTTATTTGTTCACAATTCATTATTATCGATTACAGATACATTCTTTTCCTGTGGGTTATTCTCGCCATTCCTGTTTCGATGTCTGTCATAAAACATCGAAATGCAATACCTTCTTTCATAAACATGCTATATTTATGTTTCGGAACAAAAAATTTAAATGAATTGTAATCTTTTTTAATCTTCATATTTATTGCTTCCACTGAAACATTTATATTGCTTTTACTGAAAATGTAATTAAAATCGCGGTGACATCCTTAGATACATTGTATATGTATAAAGGAGTATTTATATCCGCCGCTTTAAATTTGCATTCAGAGTCAATAGCCGCTTTGCCCCTATTTCCTGTAAATTTATTTACCAGTCTTTTCTTCTGAACTTTAATCCATTCTTCGCTCTGCTGTGTAACTTCCATTCATCCACACTAACGATATCCCTAGCGAATTCTTTTTAAACTTATCGCGGCGCGGCGTCGCTGTTTGTTCGCGAGCGATTTGTTTACATTGACAGTGTTAACAAGTGACACCTCTTTTCTTGGTGCTTGCTTATTTGAATCAATCGTATGTATTATAACTAATTCAGGGGTGCACATTTTTGATGTTTTGTTTACACCTTTTACCGATGGTGTACAATCCTCAATTGGTATGTGAGGCAATCCAATTGGCCCAGTGTCGTTCGCGGACTCATTATGCATAAAGGTTCCACCTCCTCTAACGGTGTTTTCATTACATTCAAAGTTATCAATAAACAACGACTCCATAAGAGTTTTAATTTCAGATTTCACCATATCAAGATCTTTCACAGTAACATAGTCATTCTTTATATTTTTTATCTCATTTTGCGTTTTAACTTTATCCTTTAAGAGACGCGTAATGTCAACATGATCGAAGGAAACGGGGGTAGCTTGTGAAGATCTCGGGCCACGAAGATGGGAATTTCGTCCGGATATAACTCTTTAATTAATGCAATGATATCATCTACTTCCCGTTTTAACTTTCTTCCTCCCTTTCGTTTTCGTTTCTTTGTTGAGGATACAGAATTGAATAACAAATCTTTTACAGTTTCAATTTCTTCTTGCGAAAAAGCACTTGTACAAATTTGACTCAGACTAACTTCGTTCATAACATCAATCTTGTTACATATAAATGCTAACACTTCATTCATCGTGATATTACACGTAGAACATTTAACACTCGTATTCTCACTCGATGCCATTGCTTTAACGCCCGGATTTACACACGGCGACACGACACGTCCCGGAATGATAAATAGTTCACCTGATGGTAAATGACATATACATCTACTTCCAACAAAGTTTCAGAATGCTCAAAGGCTGTCACCCTTGGACTGCGATAGAATGCTTCTTTACCAGTAACTGACAAATTGACAAGCGAGACAGAGTACAGTTATGCAGTTATTTTACGATGATATTCTATGACGACGCGGTCCTTCCGTGGTCGAGCCGACCCATTCAAGTTGCGACTCGACTTTATCTCCGTTAGATTATTTAAATAATTGAAAAAAATATTGAAAGGAATTTATATAAATTATTTTAAGGACACAGAAGACAAATTTTCATAAGAATTACTAAGAATTAATTAGCACACTGGTTTAATGGCTTGTAATAAGCCGTTAAAATTATTACTCGTAATGCATGCACCAGGTCAAATGTTCGTTCCTGAACAAAGCAAAATGAGATTAGATATTCACACCTACTAACATTATTTTTCATAAATAATATATATTGGCCATTATATGTTAATAATATTCTAATTGCCTTTTTGTGTCTTCCTCGATTTTTTTTTTAATATTCAACGAATAATTATAATTAATTAATTAAATAAATTAAATTAAATTTAATTATAATTATATAAGAATAATTATATGGTTAAACTGGTTTTTATTATTTCAGAGTCAAATTTTTTAGTGGGTGGTGGTAACCGTAGTTTGATAATCCACGGTAAAAGTAAGAAGAAAACCTACCGCCGACCTATGGCGTGGGACTGGCTCCTGGTGGCCGAGTGAGCACGTGAGCAGGTGGACTGCAGGGGATGGGAGTGCTGGAGTGATCCCACACAGAGCTAAGCCTGTCCTGTTTTAATGACTTACGCAGCTAAGGTCAAGGAGTCGTGTACTTGCGCCCGCAAGGGTATCTATGCTTCTGTTTATTACCGGCAGTATTAGCTATGTTAGTTAAATCCTAATGCAGACAGGAGTAGATTATATAGTGGATGTTTTTAAATTACTTAATAACTCACCGGTCCCAGTTTCTTTTGTTAGGTATGTTTTACTTTTCTACTGTAAACTTCGGTAAATAAATGCGATGGTTTTGATATATTTTTTTACAATACTGTGCTTAAAAAACTTGAAATTTAAATTATGTATAATTTGATTAATAGATGAAGTAAAAAATAATTTAAAACCTACCAGATAAATTAAAACCCCAATTTTAATAGTAGTTAGCTAGGGTGGCAGTGAGTGTGAGGGTTGTTGAAACAGAAGAAGATATATGTATGTATAGACATATACTGCCTAATCAATTTAAATTTAAAGAAAATTATATTATTTTATTTTCCACAGGCTGAAAATAAATACAGACATTTATGAACGACAAATTATCTCTTTGATTTAAAAGAAATACCTTCAATATTATATTTTAACAATAATACGACAATAATGTCTTAGAGCACTGTCCTTACGGTAAGTAAGAAAGAAAGAAGAAGTTCAGAGTCAAGAGGCCAACATTGTTTGGTTATAGACAGCGTTTGTCGTATGATTGTCGGATACGACGATATACGATGGTTATAATCACTCAATCATTGTTAACTGTGTACAAATATCATAATGAAAATAAATTGCATTATATGCATAATGCAAATGTCATTCATTAACGTGTTTTTGTTATGTTTTTTTGTACTTTTATTGTTTTTTAAATGTCTGGTGATATTAAGGATTTCAGTTATTTATTTGATCATTATTTGATTTAATCCTTTAAATAGTTTTGACACTAAGAGGAAACTAACCCTCTCTAACATAGAAATAACACTTATTAAGAAAGTAATGAATAAAAAACTAAAAACAAAATATTTTCTTTTGTAATACCAAATTATTTCGCCGAGGACGCGGTATATTAGCACAAATTGTAATTAAAATTTCCGTTTGCTCGTGAACTGTGAATAAAAAGTGAGCGCTTAGATACTAAGTTATCACGGCTCTTTAGATACTGAGCTACTCTTTAAGTCTCTTTAAAGTGAAATAATATTAAATTAATTAAAATTAATAAATAATATTATTTTGAATAATATTAAATTAATTAATATTAATCAAACTTCATTATTTGGGACTAAATGCCCACCTAGTCCTGTTACCTGTCTCCAGATCCCTACACTCCCCATACGAAACAAAGCTGATTTTCTCTGAGGACGTAGTCCACCACCAGTCGAGCCGACCCATTCAAGCTTTATCTAGAAACAAGATGAAAGTTGATGGATGTAGGAAAGTCATCAAGAACTGCTCCTAGCTTATACTTTGCCTACAGACATTAAAGGCGGTTCAATATTTAGAGAAATTATTACATTATGGAATATAACAGCAACACCTTCAGATCATAGAAACAAAGAAGATATATACATACGTTAAATGGGAGGGGCGCTCGTCACTCCATGCAAACCGATATTTGTCAACGCAGATGTGCAAAATATTATATTATTAAGAAATATTAGGGGGCAGTATCAACCAGCATGTTCAGAGAAAATTTGAAAAAAATATAGAAATAAAATAGTAAAGTTCTAAGTAAGGTGGGTACTTATCACTTATACTATACCCAATACTGGTAAATATATAATTTATTAGCTAGCAAAACATCTTTGGTTAACTAGTGAAATTCAATATTTTAAAAATTTCAATTGTAACTTAAACGTTTTAAGATGCTTTATTTAACTGCAAATTTAGCTCATAACGATGAGAGATGAGTGTGTTATTTATTTACACCTTTATAAAACCTACAAATGAATATACTAATTATGAATCCTATACCAATAAGTGGCAAAAAAAAAGACTGGCCCGTGGGATCCATGGACATGGTTACAGTATTGCATTACATATTACAACAATTTAATGTATTATTGACCTTGATGTATTTTTTTAAAAGTTATAAAAGCAAATTAAAAGTAAAATCTGTGTATGTCTAGGTGCGTTTATGTAATTGTACGTGAGCGTAGGTATACAATGTATTGTTAATACTTAGTAATTCTGTTGCATTTTAATTTTAAGACAATGGAATGGTCATTCGCCTTGGTAGATTTTTAACTTTTGTTGATTTCCTTGATTTAATTTTACACGAAACAACAACCTTATTTTAAATAAAAAGGTATAATAATGTGCTTTGTATCTTCACAAAAGCTATTCTTACTGCTGGATGGGGCACTTTGTATAACCTTTTCTTAAGCAATCTCTCACTTTTAGTTTATCGTATTAACGGTGACAAATGTGCACACAGTTGATGGTAATTGAGGACTGCGGCTCATGATATCTACATCCATTCTAAACCAATATTCAAATTACAATTGCGTTGTCACCCATAAGGACTGAGATGGAATGCCTCGTAACTGTAATTGTGGCTTGGTCCTTCCCCGGTCGAGCTGACCCATTCGTTCTATTGAACCATCTGATGAAGCGACGACGTATGCAAGTTTCGAAACGAGCTGTAGCGTAACTCTAAGGCTGTTACAATTAGATCTTAAATATAAACTATTGTGTGTGTTGTACCTAGGTACATGTTACTGGCACAATATCTGAATCAAATCAAAATTGTAGATATTTTTAATGCAATAAAAATATAAGAAGAGTATTATATTTATAGAATATTGCTAGTACACAAAAATCTTTACAAAAATATATAGTAGCTTATGTTTACGATTGCTGTTAAAGTAAAAAGTAAGTAAAACCTGTCAAATGAGTCAATTATGTTGAACTTCCTTCAACCGTACTAGATGGGTTGTACTTTTTTTTTCTTTTCTTTCGGGCTGACTTTTTTTTTTTTCGTGCTGAAGGCCACTGTTAGCCCGAGGGCTTTTACAGTTTCACCGGGTTGAGAGGTGACCGAGCGCTAATGGCACTCAGTCGAGACTGAGCTATGGTCGGCAGCTCAATATCTATGTGTAGATTTTCATTACGCAAGAACCACGGTGCACCGGTGACCTTGCGCATGAAACGATTTTGTATTACCTGAAGTCGGTGAATGTGACGCGGGGAAGCATGCGCAAAGACGGGGCTTGCGTATGTCATTATGGGTCGGATGCACGCTTTGTATAGTGTAATTTTATTACGCAGGGACATTTTGCTATTTTTATTGAGTAACGGGTGCAAACGACCTATGACGAACGCTGCTCGATTCCGTACGCGGTTGACATGCGGACCGAAGGTGAGTCTTTCAAATAACTCTATAGTTGGGAGATGCGGCGTTTTGTTGCGCCGAGAGAAGTACATGGCTGCACTTTTGCTGGGGTTAACCTCGATCCTCCATTTCCGAAACCATTTCCCTAAGGTGTTGGCTGCAGATTGGAGGCTTCTACAAATAGCGTCTGGTTTGAACCCAGACACATAGAGGCTGGTGTCATCGGCAAAAAGGGTTGTACACCGCGAGTGCGTGGTATGTCGTTGGTGTAGAGTGTGTATAAAATAGGACCTAGGACGGAGCCTTGTGGTACTCCGGCACAAATGGGGTGAACCTCGGAGCGCGTTCCCTCGACGTGGTAACGAAAGGTTCGATTTCGGAGAAAGTCTCGTATGATAAGTACGAGTCGATAATATAGTACGGGCTCATATAGTTTGTATATGAGCCCGTTGTGCCAGACCTTGTCGAAAGCTTTCGCCACGTCGAGGAAAAGTGCCCCAGTTTGGTAGCCCTGAAGAAATTTACTGAGTATGTACTCCGTGATGCGGTGCACTTGATGTGTGCAGGAGTGTTGGGTGCGAAACCTGAACTGCTCATTGATTGGTAGCCCTCTGGACAGCATGAAGTCCTTGAGGCGGGCGAGGATGAGCCTTTCATATACCTTACCCAAGACTTTGAGTAGGCTTATGGGTCGATAGGCTGATGGATCGGTTGGATGTATTGAGGGCTTGTGAATACCTATGACGTCGGCTTCTTTCCAGGTGTTCGGGAAGGTGCCTTTGGATATGGCCGCGTTGTAGATTATCACCAGTAGGTGTAAAATGGACATGGGTAGGAGTTTCATCACCTTGTTGGTGATGCATTGCATGTTTTTAATTATGGACTCAATTTCGGTGCATGTGACTTGGGTAACGGAATCGAACTCGTGGATTACGTCTATCCCTTGGAAGGCGAGGTTTATGTTCTTACAGGTGGCAATATCAAGCACATACGGTGCGTGACCCAATATATATGGAAAATGGGTAGGCGTAGTAGGCGCTACGACGTCGAAGTCGAGTGCGTCGCTTAGCGAGTCTAAAGCCAACCCCCGGGGGTTAATTTTAGTTGCATTCCACCGAGTGTGCTTTCTATTGAAATCTGCCAAAATGACTGACTTTCCAAGAGAAAGGAGTACCACGAAGTCGCTTTCGTAATACTTGTGCATCACATCTGCAAGGCAGGTAGACGGACGCGATTGTTACTCTAAGATGATTATCGTATCTATTCTATATTTATATAACATAATATTACTTTGTAACCGATTGTCTAAAATGAGGACAGGATCATTTATTTATTAAATGTTATTTTAGTTCACTTATTCTTTTTATTTCTTTTGATAGAGCATTATATAATTTTGTAAAATTTTCCATTTTAAATAGATGCTAACAAGAAACATAAACGATCATCGAGATATTTTATCGGGGCCTTATTAGAAATTATTTATATAAATTAAAAACAAAATCTGTCAAAATATTGTGTCCTGCGGAACTTCCATCAGATCAAAGAAAATCCCTTAATTTGTTGAGTCTTATCAGTCAAATATAAGAGAAGAAAAAAATTAAGATTGGATATAAGCAGATATGTTATACAGCCGAATATGTTCTGAATGCCAACGACATTACACTGGTCTTATCTTCTAATCTTAGTTAGATTATTATAAATATAGATCTAAAATATTCGTACTATAAATTTGAATAGTACTGTCAACATTCCATTTATCTACAGTCCATTTCTGGATATAGGTGAAATTGTCATGGGCAGGTAAACATTTTCTTTGCGTGAAGAGTTCTACGAGGTTGCCGTTAAATGAACTTTCATTTTTCAATTTCATTCGATCTATTGTTTTCAACTAGAATAACTTAAACAAAAGTATACTTTCAGGATTTTCTATCTTTGACTTATCCTTTTCGATGCACTGAATTGTTTTGTCTCACGGATCAACACGTAAACTTTATCTATATCCATACAACTGTACAGCAATTCATCGATGAAGGCCTGAAAAGTATTTTTATTATTACTTTAATTTCAAATACCAAATTATTTCACATGTTCTCGTACTTAACATATCTATAGATATGTTTAGTACAAGATATGATAGACCAATTCAATCTTCATTAATACTTCCCACAATCATAGTACGTACATATGCTACTCATCTCCTGGCGACAAACATTGTGGAGGAGATACGGACCCCTAATGGGTGGGGATTAGGGTGCCTAGATTGAATATGTCCTAGATTGATACCTAATCCCTCGTTCTCGTTTACGTCATGTTGAGTTGGGTCATTCGGCATTGACACTACTCATCATTACGTAAGCGGTGGCATAAAGGTGTCAAATAAAAGCTATGGTGATCACGTACAAATATAGAATGAATAAAGAAGGATACATTGAGTCTTATGCCTATGTGTTAGTGATTACAATATTAAAAAAATATGATGATACTTTTTAAGAATCAGTCAATAATGGGTATTACAAATGCTTGAGCAAGGATAACAGTGGTAGAGCTACACTGCAATCTGTTTCTAGCTGCAGAATGAATGGGGCAGCTCGATCGGGGTAGGACCACGCCCTCACAGAATATAAGCGTTAAATAGCAGTATAATATTTCTGTGTTTCGTCTGGCGAGTGTACGGATCCGGAGACCTTTATTCCTGGTGACAAGGAGTTCCATTTCTTACAACGCATCTGCATTATGATTCCTTGTGAAGGATGAATGTAGATGTCATGGGCCGAACGAATCACTTACAATCAGGTGAACTGTGTGCTCGTTTGTTACTTACAATGTAATAATATAATGATAGTACTATTGACACCGTTGATGATGGGACAGAAAAAAAATTAATCCTGATTAAAAAAAAACATATTTTTAAAACGTTTTATTAGCATTATTTACGGTCCATCATGTTATTACACCTAAATGAAACGATATTGTCATAAAAAATACCCGCGGTGTCAGCGCCGCGCGTTCGTTGATCCGAGCATCAGCTGTTTTTGATTTAATGTTTCATTACTGGTTTTTTTCTTTAGGTAATGTAATGTATTTTTTATGAAACTATCTTTTCATTTAGCTGTACTAACATGATGGACGTAATATATAGGTAAATAATGCTAATAAAACATTTACAGAAACAGATTAAAAAAAATTTAAAATATTATATTTTTTTAATCAGGATCGATTTTTTTTTCGTCCCATCATCAAAGGTGTCATTAGTACTATCGTCTGTCTTCGTTTTCGCAAGCGGTCTCCTCATACCCTGTATATATATATATATATATATATATATATATATATATATATATATATATATATATACATATATATATATATACATATATATATATATATATATATATATATATATATATATATATATATATATGTATATATGAATATATGTATATGAAATTTTTCAATAAGAAAGGTGATAAACACTTAACTGCTAACACTAGTAACTTGTTTCTTATAACATTATTGAAAATCACAGAAATTTGCAAGAGAGTACATATTTTTTGAACACATCTCCATCCCAATATAAATTGCAATGAGACAGAAGTATGATGCAAATTGCTTTACAATTAAAAACGCTTAACTTCTTAAGTGAACTTGTCCACCTCCGTGATAGCAAGTCATTAAGGAAATTCAAACTGACAATTCTGACTGACATAAATACCATGAAAGCTGACTTCGCCAAACTTACTTATGAATTAGTGATGACAGATGGGTTGGCCTAAAGTTTATTCAAAACTTCGTGGTATCAATGACATAAGGATAACAAAACTAATCAAATAAGGAGATGAAAGTGTTATTCGTTCTTGCCGGGTATAAGCGCACAGCAAAGGTTCTTAACGAATGTTGCTTATATGTTAAAGACTCTTTTATATAGTATTAGGGGTCACAAGTGGGCACACAGTTCACGCGTAGGTAAGTGACTATTTTGGTCCATGACAAACTGTAATTAAATCTTCGGATGTTGTGAGTAACAATTGTCAATTCTGTTTCAGCATTGTATTGTTATTTTATAAAAAAAAATAAAGATGGTGACGATGAAATTTGGAATACTGTAGTACTAAGGATATTTAATCTCAGCGTCTGGAATTCATCATAAAATCTTTTCGGTACGCTTCCCATGGAAAGTGCTTGGTTGTTGGGAGCCATTGTTGTCATTGATTTTTATTTAAAAAAATGTGTCAGACAGACAGGTAATTACAATATATTTAATCTCGTAAATAGCATTTCTCTCAGACAAATATTATTCGGTGGTGCACTGTGTTTCTAGGAAGCTGTAGCATGAATAGGTCAGCTCCACCAAGGAAGGGCCTTCCTTCCGTCCTCCTTCACTGAATATTAACGTGAAATAGTATAAGTACGCTGCTCTATTTTAGCTGGTTATCTGGTGAGTGTAAGAATTCAGGGACGCTTGGTGACGACCAGGTGACGATATATTCCATCTTTGTCGTCAGGGCCGACAACACATCAGAACTATGATTCCTTATCGAGCATAAATATGGGCCGCAGGAGTCACTAACCATCAGGTAGACTGTGTGACCTTTTTTTCAATCTTGTAAAAATAAACCATACGATACTTACTCGGACTAAATTTAATACGGGGTTTGATAAAAGACCCTTACAAATTTCACTTGTGTAAACGTATATACGAGTTATAGGGTTAGAGTCGCGCGTCTATGCACTAATATACGTAAAATAATTTGACATCTAATTTTTGGTCAAACAACAGCTGCATTTGCAGCAATCAGCAACAACAGAATTTTAAGGTTATTAAATCCAATAGAAGATTGATGATGATAGATCAGAGATAACTAGTTGGTATGCCTATTAAAGGTCGATACTTACAAACAATTTTCGTAAGTTGCAACGAAAAGAATCAAAATATATGTGTCAAGTAATATTCTTTTTTTACAAACTTATGTTCCACATAATAACTTAAATTATTATTATTTATAAAATATAAATCCAATTTTAATGATGTGTAATGAATATTGCTTGATGATAATTGCGAAATTGATATTTTTCTCGACCCACTACTTATATTTTGAAACATATTAATGGAATTATTCCATCAATAAAGCAAACTTATTTAATTTATTTCGTAATATTTTATTGATATGTCTTTTTTATAGTTAACTTAGTCGTTAGTACTGCTTTTTTTTATTTGATTGTTTTTATTGTACATAGTCTATTCATTTCCTGATTATTTTTTCAATTTCAGTTATGAACTGTATATACGTACCTAAACAGCAAGTATCACTGGTGTATATATGACACACACACCTGCCACTGGTGTATATATCAGAATATAATCATAACAAAGATGTATTGAATTCGGTATATAAAATAAAATATTAGTAGCGTAAAAGAAAATATTGACATAAATGTAAAGAAATAACACAATGTGATCGACACCTGGGTCGGCCATGTGGCCAGGTCGGTCATCAAGTAGGATAGCGATCATTTCGAAAGACTGAAAAGAGAGGGAGATATATAAAATCAATAACTATATATATTTGTATATTAAATTAGGATTAGGATGTTCAAATTCAAATAAGAACAACAAATTAGACAACAACAAAACAAGAGAAATAATACCACTAAAGTTTTTTATTTAGTACATTACGTTTTATTAAATTGAAAATAGATTTATATAAATAACAAAAGCGACGAATATATAATATATCATTATATTGACCCTAATTCTATTTTAATACATTTAAAAAAATATATCTTATCCTCTTACGAAGTAAATATATGCATACGCAAATATAAAAAAGAGAGTCAGATAGGTGTGAAAATTTCCGTAATATAAAATATATTTTTTAATATTTTTTTTTTGACAAGTTCTGTTTGTTCAGAATAGATACTCTCCATCCCCCGACCCCTCCTAGCAACATAATACGGAATGGCAACCCGTAGTTCATGACCATGCACCGTATTACAGACAACGTACTCACGTCCTTTCGCAATTAGTAATCATTATTGTCAGTTGAAAATGTAAAGTTTTTGTTCTGTATTTTTTATTGACCTTCTAATTTTAACGAGTAATTTAATTAAATTATTATTATTATTATTTTTTTTTTTTATTTATTTTGTATTTTTTTTTTTTATTTTTTTTTTTGTATTTTATCGTCTTGACTCATTTAGAGGGTTCACTATGTAAAAATTCTGGTAAGATCTGATAGAAAATAATCATAGTAGAAGACTTTACTATTTATAGTTTTTATGTAAAATCGCGACGGCAGTTGTGTCTCGGTAATATTTTCATTTTATCAAGTATGAATCTGAGGGCTACGATGAACAGATAATTGTTTAGATATTATAGGGGCATGTAAAAACTACGATAGACAATGTTCATATCAGACTGAGCTAAAGGGACGCTATTATGTAAGAAGGACGTTGCAGCGAAGATAAGTTTCTCTCTTCCACTTCCAATATATCCTTCAGAAATCAGTGAATCCCCAAAGTTCAGTTCAAAATCGTAGGATCAGCTGGTAATAGCCCAGATGTATCTATCTTTAGGTTTATAGTTGTATTTTTGACAGTCGGCAGGATATTAACATTTTTCTTAATTATATTATTAGCGTATTGTGAATTCGGAAAACTCAATCAACCGCTTCAAACCATGCCAATTTAGTGGACTATGTCTGTTGTGGACAACAAACCGATGGATTAGTAATGAAGAATAATTGTTCCCTACGCCAAATACAGAACAAATATGCTGTTTCCGACTTCTCATGAAATCTGAGTCAGTGATTTTCGTATTTCAGTCGCCATCCATATTTAAGCTCAGTGGATCAGTTTCTAAACAATAAAAAAAATCGAGCTGTGAATCAGTTGAAAGTCCAGAAAAGTTCCTTCGAACCTTTAATGTTCTAGCTGATGATTGATGATTTGTTGACGTCGTGAAATCACTAAATACCTTATATATTTGCAATTCACCTTAAGCTGGTACTAGATGTGAGTAGTGTGCCGAAAACTGTGCAGTAGCAGGCCGAGGGGGGTTACACCAATCGTTTGGCGTCAACTACTCCAAAGGTAAAGCATTCACACTGTTACGCTCCCAATATCCTGTATATGCAATGTACAACTTACTAATACAACCCTCATTCTTATAATGTAATGACGTAACGTCACAATTCCTTGATATTAGGATGGTTATTGTCTTGTACAAAGCCCAATGTCCGTCGACACTACGCTGCAGTTGGTTTCTAGCTGCAGATTGAATGGGTAAGTTCCACCGAGGTAGGACCACTTCATAGAATACCAGCGTGAAGTAGCAGCTAAGTTTCGTCTGGTGTGTGTAGGCATCCGGAGACCTTTATTACTGGTGATGAAGCATTCCAACTCAGTCCTCAAGGGTGATAACGCATCTGTATTATGATTCTAATCAAGGATGAATGTAGATGTCATGGGCCGCAAGAATCACTCAGGAGTAACAAACGAGCACCACCAGGTGAACTTTGCGCTCGGTTGTTACTCTCAATGTTATAAAAAAACTCGTATCATTTGGGATCTATACGAGAGTAAATACTACTTTATTATCGAAATGACACAATGAATGGTTCATACGGGTAGCCTTACCTATACCCCTCGTTATTTGCATTGGGTACGGTACGTTTGACTATGTAGACGCTAAGACGAAAACTGTTGAACTGTACATTACTATATGCTGATGTATGACAAAGTCGATAACCGGACTATTCTGAAGGAATTAAAATTATGTGTGCCAAGAAGGGGACGATCGATGACGATGCGGAGACCGCATCAGCCGTAAGAGCGTCAACGCCGGGCTGACAGTGGCAACCCCCGCACGATCGTGCTTGACTTCCGCTCGGCGATATACCCGCTCAGTTGTTTATATATTTGCTGATAGGGTGCTATTATTTGTCAAAAAAGTTTATACATACTTGAATGCAAAAGTTGGAATGAGACTCTTATTAATGGTTACGAGCAATTTCATCTTATTCCTCAAGGTTGAAAACGTATTTGTATTATAATACCTTACCGAACCATCGGGGGAACTGCGTTTATTTGTCACCCGCAATACAATTGAAAAATATATATAATCATAATTTTTCCTTTATTTACTTGGCAGAGTGTTCATCAATGTTTCGCTACATATATATTAAAAAACAAAAAAAATAGAAGGGACGTTTTTTGAGGGCGTGGTCCTTTCCGTAGAACCAACTCATTCAAGCCGATGCTACGAACATACTGCAGCGTGACTCTATCACTAATAAATATGAATAACATAAACTGATGTTATCTTTCTTATTATTAGCGGCCGCAAGACCAAATCAAACTCAAAGTTAATAATGACGAAGGTCAACTCTTAGATTAGAATTCCTACAAGAGCCAATATTTGCAGAAATAATATAAAAAATATTGTATTTTATATAATTCAATATTCTTTAGCTCAAGTAACTCTTTAATAGCATTAGGATACTAACACTATCTCTATAATTTTACCTATCTGTTATCATTTTAGCCCACTGCTGAAGAAAGCCCTCCCAAGCAGATCGCATATGATTCAAAGACACCTGCGTCTACGAACTTCTCAAAAACTTACTACTATTTCTCTAAACAACTTAATCTATATTCTCATCTTCAGATTTATAATACAAGAAAAGAAAATATATATTATTAGTAATTTAATAACTTGCTTAAGCGAATAATTCCTAAGATTCAAGGTATCCAATTTAGACGCCTACATTGTTATATTTATGTAGTACCTCGTATCTTTCAGTAACGATGTGATTGGAATAAATCGCCCAAAAGCTTATATCCGATATAACTTATTTATATAACATATAACCCATTAAAAAATTAGCGTCAATAACTTTATGGTCTAGGATAGAGTTTTGAAAACTTACTAAACTTACAAGGATTTGAATTCACCATACGACTATTGTCTCGAACCACCTCCTGTCAACAGCGTCTTAGTTGAAGTGGGTAGCGGAAATGTCAGTAATAATAATGTACTATAATATATTACTAGCTTCCTTAAAAAGATAAAAAACACCAATTGAATATTTGCACACACATTCATTTTGTGCGTTAATATTAAACTTTTAGTGTTTCTTGCCAGTTAAGATTGATTCATGTTATATTTTACGGCCAGGTACAACACTAGGTCACAACGAAAATGTAAATGAAAGTGAAAAATAATATTTAATATTTATTACAGTGACAAAAGGATCATATCTTAAAAACTAATAACAATTAATTTATGTAAAACACTTTCTTATATTATAATAATTGCATAGGTTAAGTAGTAAAACCTTATTTTACCACATCAGCTATCACGCAATACGCTCTTATCTTAGACTCGTAGATAGACAATTAGTTAGTTACTTGATGTCCGATAAATACGGCGCTTCATATCCGACATAATGCTTTAAGTGACTCCATCAAGAGGGTGGTAAATGGACATGCTACATATTTCTTCTGCAAGGGTTTCTCTATCAGGTTGTCAACGGTTGCCAACAGATGTCGTTTTTATTTTGTATTCTTGCTGCATACTTTGGGCATACCTTGTTCTATTCTCTTCAAATGTATAAAATGTATATGTATATAAGAGATCCATCTGTTCTTTCGTAATTATTTTTCGTTTAATGATACATCATTGTAAAATAATAATGAATTGTAAAAAGGTTACATCGATGAATAATAATATATAAAAAAAACCTATGACCTGTGCATATCAGAAATCGCACGAATTTTTGCATCATGAAGAATATAAATATATAGCAAGAAACTACGAGAAGTTTAATACGTATTGTATTTCACATTTCTATGTAAATGAAATATTTTTTTTGTAATATCTCAATTTCGGTAAACATGAACAACGAAATGTTCAGCATCGGCAACCATTAGAGTCACAGTCGGGCCGCTGCAGTCTCCTGCGATTCTCTTCACGTCACTGTCTCCATCTGAATGTATTGTTACACAACGCATTTCTTCAAATGACAGTCCAATCTGTACAAATTTATGGAAATTGTAACTATAAGCTTTAATAAACATATAACATCTATATCCATCTTTAACAGACAGATTTAAATAGATAAATAGAATATCAAAAATCGTTACCGATGATTAGGAGCTTTTTGGGAGCTTTTTAAACACATAAGTGTACGTGTAAGGGGAAATGGGGTATACTATCAGTCTTCAGCGGTGACAACGCATGTGCTTTTTTTTAGCTGATGGCCACTGTTAGGCCCAGGGCTTTTACAGCTTCACCGGGTTGAAAGGTGGCCGAACGCATAGGGCACTCCCGAGCCGAGACCTTTATTTATGAGGAACCAGCACAAAGTTTCCCGAGCGGTAGCCTTAGCTTGCGCATGAAAGCACCTTATTCGAGGGTCCTTATTTATTTATAATATACATAAACGGTCTATGATTCGACTATATTTCCTTGCATTATGTTATTAAATTGGATAATATATAAAATATAAGTCCAATGTACAATTATTCTTCAAATATTTTGCAAATGATCAAGAACACATTATAACTACTTACTTCTTTTAATTATATAAATCTATTGTAAACAAGAAAACTATCTATATAATATAATGTTACTGTGTTTTATATGTTGAGTATAGATTACCAAGAACCTAATTACAGGTAATGAAGTATTCCATCTCAATCCGTAGGGGTGACGAGGTGAATGCAGTCAGCATTCTGAATCTTAGTTGAGGTGAAACAGAAGAATATAAGTGAACAGTATGCTCCTTTGCTACACCAAATATAATTTAAAAAAATCTATTATTATTACCTGTACTTGTAAAAAATCATCATCAACATTTGTATTCACGTCGTTGTTTTCACTATATATTAATTTACTTTTATCTATGTTATCACATATTCCACAGTTCCACACGCTATTGGAATATACAGGATCACCACCTGTGAAAAAATTAATATCAGCTAGATTTTTAAGACAGAATCATTCTAAACATTTTTATTTATAACCTTAGACGTGCAGTAATGTCGTACACTGCAAGATAATTCAACATTTCATCTTCAACATCTCGATTGGTATCAATCGACCACTGTGGGCTTTATATGAAATTCTCAGTCACCAACTACTCTGTAGAATAAGCCTTCGCCAGTGATATTTCTCTAAACCGATACGATTTAACGCATCTGGGACTCCCATGATGTTGCGCACGTTCACCAGCTGTGGTGATCATTTACCATCAGGTGAACATACTCGATTACTACCAATGCTATAAAAACAAAAAAATAAAAGCAATGGAAGATGTTTTGCTAACGCTTGTAGTAAGGGAAAATCAGACAAATCTTATAGTTACCTAAATATGGTATGATCCATATTTAGGTAACGTTATGGGTTATGTTACATAGTACGTTATTAAGGTTATGTTATATAGCATTCCGTAAGCAATTCACTGCTGGATATACATTAAAGTTAGAAAAAAATATGTTAGCCAATATATAAATCCTACTGCTAGGCGTAGGCGACCATTCCGGAGAAGATTGTGAGTATGGTTGAAACATCTGCCATGAGTCTGCCACGCTGCTCCAATATAAATTGACGGACTTAGTTGGTGTGATTAACCGGAATAATAGTAATGTTAATAGAATTAATATATATATTTTTTTAAATAAAAAATAAGTAATGACGAAACATTTCATACAGGTTTCTACACTATGTTTTGTTACGTAACGTACTATTAATTCAGAGCGAGCGTTTAGAAACCTCAGCTACCAAGGATCTGAGTATAGTAATAGTTTGATATAAATGTTATATTTTGTTTACTAAAACTTTTTAAACGCAATTAATACAATTATTCAACGTACCATGGTCAGGATCTGCGTTTTTATCAGCATGAAGTTCAGACAGTTCTATGGAGTTACCATTCAATAAGTAATCAATGACTGGATCAAAATAATCTTCATAGCTTTCGAACATCTTTCCAGAATTCACTTCTAGAAGTGATATTGCACTCAGAACGAATATAAGTTTCATTTTTCGAATAAGAAATATTTATTGGATTACAATTATCAATAATTTATCTTAAAGAGTTGACATGCTAATATGTATAATATAATAATAATAATCCAAGTAATTGTAAGTTATTTTCGGTGAAATATTTTCAATCTCAATCAAAACACTATCACAGTCTTGTTTCGTATCAGGTGTATTTATTTTAAACTCTCTTTAATAAATATTTCCACTAACGTGTTTCATAGTTCGCATTTTCAATTTGACTAGGTTCATTTTATGCGTGAACTGGTAATAAAATTATCTACACTTTATTATCATTGAACTCTGAACTGATAAAGTGTTCAATGAACGATTTATTTACATACTGGCTTCTGTTTCCTAATTTGCTTAAATAATTATTTTATTATTAAATATATAAAATTGTAACTGACAATTAATTCTGCCTATCCGTAGATCATTGCTGGACATAGATTCGGTTCATATTTCATACAGTTAATGGTAATTTCAAGCGTTCTCACTTACGCAAACTTATACGACGGTGAAAAATAATAAACACATGAATATAGTAGAACCGCGCGTGTCGAAAAAAAAAATATTTTTAAGACATTAAACTATTTTATATTGATCAATACATGTTAGATCGTCTAAAGAGGATAGCTATGGGCAGCTGTGGTAACAATACAAAAATTATAATAATGAATTTCGTAGACGAAGAATTTTTAGAAATTTTTAGAAAGAAGAATTTTGTAGCTTATTTGTTCAATCACAGACGAGGATGAATCTTAAATAAAATTAAAAACTGTTGGTGTTCGGATCTGAGTGTATTGTATATATCATAAGTCCTTGATGCTGCAACTGATCTTATTACAGATACATTAAATCGTATGAAAGCCTATATGTCCGCCATAGATTGCCACAAGTCACGATTCCGAGCTACGTACATACCTCCGTCGAGTTCAGGTAAATTTGCGTTGCTCATCGCTCAATCTACTTAATTAACAATTATAGTTACTCTAGTGAAATCCAATAGGGTTCAATTGAACTAAATTCTCAAAGTATTAAAAACGTTATGGAATAAATAAAGCCTTTCGGTTATCGCGTTTACGTACACACTCCCAAAATTAAGACGTCCACAAAATAAATTTATCTTAAAGAGTTGACATGCTAATATGTATAATATAATAATAATAATCCAAGTAATTGTAAGTGATTTTCGGTGAAATATTTTCAATCTCAATCAAAACACTATCACAGTCTTGTTTCGTATCAGGTGTATTTATTTTAAACTCTCTTTAATAAATATTTCCACTAACGTGTTTCATAGTTCGCATTTTCAATTTGACTAGGTTCATTTTATGCGTGAACTGGTAATAAAATTATCTACACTTTATTATCATTGAACTCTGAACTGATAAAGTGTTCAATGAACGATTTATTTACATACTGGCTTCTGTTTCCTAATTTGCTTAAATAATTATTTTATTATTAAATATATAAAATTATAACTGACAATTAATTCTGCCTATCCGTAGACCATTGCTGGACATAGACTCGGTTCATATTTCATACAGTTAATGGTAATTTCAAGCGTAACTTACGCAAACTTATACGACGGTAAAAAATAATAAACACATGAATATAGTAGAACCGCGCGTGTCGAAAAAAAAAATATTTTTAAGACATTAAACTATTTTATATTGATCAATATATGTGATACTACATGTTAGATCGTCTAAAGAGGATAGCTATGGGCAGCTGTGGTAACAATACAAAAATTATAATAATGAATTTCGTAGACGAAGAATTTTTAGAAATTTTTAGAAAGAAGAATTTTGTAGCTTATTTGTTCAATCACAGACGAGAATGAATCTTAAATAAAATTAAAAACTGTTGGTGTTCGGATCTGAGTGTATTGTATATATCATAAGTCCTTGATGCTGCAACTGATCTTATTACAGATACATTAAATCGTATGAAAGCCTATATGTCCGCCATAGATTGCCACAAGTCACGATTCCGAGCTACGTACATACCTCCGTCGAGTTCAGGTAAATTTGCGTTGCTCATCGCTCAATCTACTTAATTAACAATTATAGTTACTCTAGTGAAATCCAATAGGGTTCAATTGAACTAAATTCTCAAAGTATTAAAAACGTTATGGAATAAATAAAGCCTTTCGGTTATCGCGTTTACGTACACACTCCCAAAATTAAGACGTCCACAAAATAAATTTATCTTAAAGAGTTGACATGCTAATATGTATAATATAATAATAATAATCCAAGTAATTGTAAGTTATTTTCGGTGAAATATTTTCAATCTCAATCAAAACACTATCACAGTCTTGTTTCGTATCAGGTGTATTTATTTTAAACTCTCTTTAATAAATATTTCCACTAACGTGTTTCATAGTTCGCATTTTCAATTTGACTAGGTTCATTTTATGCGTGAACTGGTAATAAAATTATCTACACTTTATTATCATTGAACTCTGAACTGATAAAGTGTTCAATGAACGATTTATTTACATACTGGCTTCTGTTTCCTAATTTGCTTAAATAATTATTTTATTATTAAATATATAAAATTATAACTGACAATTAATTCTGCCTATCCGTAGACCATTGCTGGACATAGACTCGGTTCATATTTCATACAGTTAATGGTAATTTCAAGCGTAACTTACGCAAACTTATACGACGGTAAAAAATAATAAACACATGAATATAGTAGAACCGCGCGTGTCGAAAAAAAAAATATTTTTAAGACATTAAACTATTTTATATTGATCAATACATGTTAGATCGTCTAAAGAGGATAGCTATGGGCAGCTGTGGTAACAATACAAAAATTATAATAATGAATTTCGTAGACGAAGAATTTTTAGAAATTTTTAGAAAGAAGAATTTTGTAGCTTATTTGTTCAATCACAGACGAGGATGAATCTTAAATAACATTAAAAACTGTTGATGTTCGGATCTGGGTGTATTGTATATATCATAAGTCCTTGATACTGCAACTGATCTTATTACAGATACATTACATCGTATGAAAGTCTATATGTCCGCCATAGATTGCCACAAGTCACGATTCCGAGCTACGTACATACCTCCGTCGAGTTCAGGTAAATTTGCGTTGCTCATCGCTCAATCTACTTAATTAACAATTATAGTTACTCTAGTGAAATCCAATAGGGTTCAATTGAACTAAATTCTCAAAGTATTAAAAACGTTATGCAATAAATAAAGCCTTTCGGCTATCGCGTTTACGTACACACTCCCAAAATTAAGACGTCCACAAAATAAATTTATCTTAATTTATAATGTTATAACTTTTTTATAATAGGCGTAACATATAAAATTGTGATAAATGAGCACACAGTAAACCCGATGGTAATGAATGGCCCTTACCAATATAGGTATATATGTATCCTATATACATTTATCATTTATCCTTAAATACTCGAGATGCATTTGCATTGACTGCGACGGAATGCTTCGACTTATCTGTGATAGGCTGAGCGTGAAAAAGCCAAACTCACCATTCGTGAGAGTATTACTATTTCATGTGTGTGTGTTGCTATTTAACTTAGTGAGTGTTGCTATTTCACGTGGTGATTGTTGCTATTTCACGCTGATATACTGTGAGGGTGTATTCCATCCAAGGTCGAGCCGAACCATTCATGATGTTGCCAAAATTAAGCTGAAACGTGACTCTACAGTTTTGTACTCCTTGTTGTAAAATATAAATTATATCATAATTGTTAAATATGATGAATAAACCGCATGTTTTTTTGACCGATTACAGAGTACAACATCAGGGTTCGAGAACCGAATATACAAAAACAAACATAATAATAATCGAATACAAAAAAGAATGTCAAATACAGTTAGTTATACACATCGCGTTTTTTTTGTGTTTTGTTTGATGCTGTTGGTCTTTTGACCTCTACAGCTTTAACGAAAGAGACTCGTGAGCGATGGCCCGCTGAGTAGGGAGACAACGGCGATGCTTGCACCAAGAGCGGCGGGACCGCTGCTGATATCCGACCCCTGTAAACGAAGAACGTCGACGACTACAGAGGGGGCGTTTGCGGTCCAAGGGCCCCTCAGAAGGAGGTTCGAAGCTCGTCTCGGATCGCTATCGAGAAACACATCGCGCATATCACTTTATTTTATACATTCATTTATACATTTAGTAAGTATAATTATGATGTAAAAACCGTAGGTCTAAGCCGCAATGAATGTGTTAAGTATAATTATGATGTAAAAACCGTAGGTCTAACCCGCAATGAATGTGTTAAGTATAATTATGACGTAAAACCCGTAGGCCTAAGCCGCAATGAATGTGTTAAGCCTATATGATGACATATATTCATCATCACTTCATCTCATCACTAGTCCCCTGAACAACCTCCCCGGCAGACTGACGTAGAGTACTATCCTGAGCTAACTTGCATCCAACGACCTCCCGCTGACCAGCACAGAACGGAATATTGGATATATTAGAGAAATATAAACGAAAAACCAAAAAAATATACATTTTCTTTCGTTGAATTTTTATTAGTAAAACTTACGTACTATCGTGAGGTATTCGACTTCAACTTCCTATTTATTAATAGTTATCTTAATTGTACCAAACTTCAATTTTGTCCCACATTAAAACAAAATTAATTGTGAGAAAAAAAAATAATTTATTCTCACAATTAATTTTGTCTAAATACCTATACAAACACAGATAACGTCAAATTTTACACACTTTGTAACACTGGAAAATTTCTTCCACTACTTTATTTTTTTTACCTTTGAAGCCCAAAACGTACCTATCGTATCGTCATATAGGTATCATTAATATTGTTAAAATTAAAGTCACCGAGTATATATATATATACATATATATATATATATATATATATATATATATATATATATATATATATATATATATATATAATATAGTTTTATCTGCCATTAACACACTTCAAAACGATAATGTCATTGTTCCTTGACCTTCATTGAGGACGTCACGCACAATTAAAAATTAAATGATAATTATTTTAAATTTTATACATTAAGCCGCAATTACTCGTTATATTTAATGAAACTCTCGTGTCGTTTAAATATAAAATATGATGTTTAATTTTTTTCCTATAAACCTATTGCGTCGTATAGTGTTCACTAGAGATGTTAAACGATAAGGATGGTATATAATATGTATTGTAAATTATTATTATTTACAATTATAACCCTTATGCAATAAAGGTCATTGACACATTGCATGTAAATATGCAGTGATAACCAATACGGAAATAAGCAACCTTTTTCTTTTTTTCGTGCTGATGGCTGCTGTTAGGGCTTTTACAGTTTCGTCGGTTTGAGAGGTGACCGAGCTCTTATGGCTCTCAATAGAGACCTCTATTAGTGGGTAACCAGCACAAGAGCTGCCGAGAGAGAGCCTCGGCTTGCGCTGTCACCCTGTTCCGCAAGAGCGTCTGACCCGATGGTGCCCGAGAGAGCCGAACCTTGTTCGGTCAGTTGCTTCTGATTTAGAATTATCTACAGTAATATCACTATTATTGTTGGCTATTTATGCCACCACTCGGAATGCGTGGGCGCTGGAGTAGAAAGCAACGTCACATTGTTCTAACATTGTACAGGGACATGCGTGTAGAACGTCTTCTTCCATTAACTGGGTTTATATGTAAACACCAGCATAGGTGTTTCGCAATAACAAGTAACTCCAGTTCATTCTTAAGGGGTGACAACGTGCATCTTCAATCTTTATTCATAATGGGCGTAGATATCATGGGCCGCAATTATCACTTACCAAGATGATGTGAGTATCGATCGTTAGATGCAAATATTCGTACAGGCTCTCATGACGCTTTTGTTTTTTTTATTACAATGAGAGTAACAAACGAGCTTACAATTAACCTGATAGTAAGTGAATCCTGCTGCCCATGACATCTACATTCATCCTGGACAAGGAATCACAAGACGCTTTATGCTGCTATTTTACTCTGGTATTCTGTGAGAGCATGGTCCTACCCCGATCGAGCTGACCCATTCATTCTGCAACAAGACATAAAGAACCACTGTAAAAAAAACATACAATTTCTCTTTCCGAATTTGTTCGGTTCGAAAATTTCATTAATCTGAGATCGAAAACATTACGACATTTTATTATTTTATAAAAAAATATACACATTGGTATTCAGATTTATGACAAGAACACAAAATAATGAAAGCATTCTCTTTTTCAATTTGTACTTAATAAAAAGGAAAGAGAAAAATAAAGGCTAAATAAAATTAATCCCGCCAGATGCCAGATTCGTTTGCCGTCCTAATCCCTAGATTCCGCTCAAATTGATTCGGCAAAGAGAAATACAGCCTTCTCGGATTTGCACGTACCAATACTTACAGAAAATTAAGGAATTGTAACTTAACGTATATTTATGAACAAGCTGATTTATTTTTTTGAATAACATTAGGATTTGTTTCTAAAAAAAAAAAAATAATATTATCTAAATAAATGGTTATGGTAGTAATAAATTAATATAATTAATATAAAGTTAAATTATAATAGGTATAATATTCCCAGAAATGTTCGATTTATTAGATAATGGTTTGGGTGACAACGCTTCTGCTCATTTATTACTTATTAATTGCTTTAGGTATCTATGTATAGGTATCCGCTATGTATGACGTCCGGTATGACGTCCGCTTTAGGATAACTGACTGCTGCATCGCAGGTCGACTCTCATCCAAAGAACAATATATGGTCATTACAAGTTAGAGGGTGCATTGATGTTAGAGGGCGCCGGCCTCGGTATTTTCAAAATGACCGACCAGTTGATTGAGTTACTATGAAAGTAGATTTTTTTTACAATTTCCACTTTTTAACATTGTCATAACATGTATATAGATATTTTAACATTTGTAGCTAGTTCATTTTGTCGCGCTAACTAGAGGGCGCTAGGGTAATGATATGATTGCACGCGGGGCTACATGGGCTAGATACGCCTTTGAGGAAAGGGGCCAGGTGAGTGCCACTGAGTTTGTGTGATTTTTTATGGCACTAAAATATTCTGCGTAGTTGATGTCATCTGGTAATAATAAGAAGATATTGCTGTTTTCAAAATCAGCTGGGACTTCAGATACTAATGTACAATACATACATAAGTCACATGCTTCACACTTTAATCAGGTACACGTCTCATTGAGCTTTATTTTATAACAAAAATAATTTACTTCGAATCAGTCATTCCTAATCCTCAAACCAATTTAGCTACGGCAACGATGAATGTTTACTTATGCTAAATTAGTTTATAATGGAAACATACTTTTAAATGATTTATTTATTTGCCGATTTTGTTAGCATGGAAATTGTTTATACTTTTAAATGCGAATTTATGATACCTCTGTTTCATTACACTATTTTATTTAAAGAAGAAAAAAAAACAATCTTGCAGCTCAGATGATAGGAAGTGATCACCGTCCACGTACATCCGCAGCACCAGACGAGCTGCAAGAGGGTTGCCTGGCTTTGAGGAGGGAGTTATAGTTCTTGAAGGTTCCCCAGTCGCATCGGTTAACACCTGATTCCAAAGAGTAGTGCTGAATAGTGTACAAAACTACGAACAAAACGGTCAATGGTGGATTGACTACCGACAAGATGGCGAGGACGAATCTTAAATTCTGTCGCGATGTGTAATGGTTGATTACAAGGGCTGTATTTAAACCAAACCGATGTATATCATACCGAAGCTCAACCTTCCTCCGACCTTATTACATTACGTGCCTTTGTGTTTGTGTGAATACCAACAGATCTATTATATATTCGGTGCGGTTGACGTCATCTGCTTGATAAATATATTACGTACACACTATTCCAATTTATCACGCTTAATAAATGTAGAAAGGCATTATTTCTTAGATTCCAGATGATTTCAGAGATCTGAACATACATTATTGATTGTTAACAAATGACACATTCATTATTCATCACAAGCTATATTTACTTACTGTGTGTAAGTTGAAAATATTATTAGAAGTACAAAACTAAAAGAAAGTTAAATATAAACTCTTTTGTTGCGTCAAGAAGATGTATAATGTGACTTATTATGCTTACAAAAAAGGAAAGAAGGAATTTAAGGAAAGCGCCTGTAACTTTTATAAAGCAATTATGATAGTCTTGTTAGTTTTGCTATAAAATCTACGATATGGGATTAACTCATTTCCATCAGCGGGTTATTTAAACACCGAAGAAGAGAGCATAAGCATGAGGTTTTGCGATGGTAAGTGATATAAATATCAAAGGTAAGAAGCCAAGGTGAAGTTGTTAAGTGTTTACGTCAGTGAACTGAAGTATTTGCGAAAACGCAGAAGCAATCAATGGAGATTCCCTTGTTTTTTGGGTGAAGCTGCAGCTCCCTGCTCATATCCTATTGAACATAGAACAGTCTTCTTCTGCGGCCGATTCATCCATTACTTGTTTGCAGTATAAAGTCTCGTCGCTCAACGGCATCTTGTCCTGCGGTAAATCTGAAATCTTTTTTGCTATTAAATGCTGGAGCAGGCGAAAAGATTAATATAAATCCCTTACATCCCTTTACTCAAATTATTTTTTGTTATAGGTAATTAGGGATATGGTTTAACCCCTAATTAATGGGTTACAAGCTACCAGTAAGAACCATGTCGGTTAAAAATATCCCTCCGTAATAAGTAAATAAAATATTGATACATTGTGACACCAGAAAAATAGAAGAAATATCAGACTAAAATGATGGCCTCAATTTTTCTTCACTTACCATACAAAACAAATACGTCCTACCTGCAATTCTACACGTATATTCTTCGACGAGTCCATGTCACTCATTGATGATGCAGCTATAGTGTTGAGTAGGACACGACATGAAAAAGAGTTTGTAAGAGTAGCCTCATTTTTGATGTGAGCCAGTACAATGTTCCACGTTCAAATGAGGCGAGGCGTTCGGGAGCGCAGCGACCTCATGTCTGTGCGTAACTTATCAAAATTTAAGAATTTTACACCAATAGTTAAAAAAAACAACAAAATGTAAAATACTCTAATGGTTAATAAATAAAATTATTAATACTATCTGCTGATTAGTATAAAAATAGTGTAGTATAAACTTTTATTTGAATAATTAAGTACAAATTTTTATTTTAGTTTATACAAAATTTAATTAATATAAATTGTAACTCAAAATAAAGAAACCTTAATAATTGTTTTATTACTATTTTTTAAGTTTTATTTAGTACTTACTTCATAAAAATATATTTTACTGTTATAACATAATGTAGGTAATAAAAATTAATAATAAATTATAAAAAAATCTATAAACAATTCATACTAACTACTTGTAATTAGTATTACAAACATACATAACATTACGATCGTTCTTGATTATATCTATCTAGATATCGAATTTGGCAATGGCAACATTATATTTTCTCTGTCGGTCGCACGCGATCGCATATTATTATTAAGTCCATTGAGAAAGAATTCGTAATTTGTATGCCTCGCTTCATCTCTGTCTCTCACCCTCAATTTATACGGAGAGCGAGTAACGCGACTGCCGCGAGATAAAATTTAAAGTGGTACATTTTGAAATGTTCAGCCGCTCTTACATTTTGACGTCATGTACAGGACAAAAGTAAGTCCTTGTAAGTCCTTCTCAACTTTATGCAGCTAGTTAATAACTGCAACATGGCTCGACCCAATAAAAGATGTCTATGCTACAACGTAAAAACAAAACTCTTCTCCGCCTCATATGAGCAAACCGCCATTGCTATTGTGTTTACCTTCACATATTGTATTTTCAAATCGCTAGCTTTGCTTTTGTTATACGACTGCAACAAAACTGCGCGATGAGTAAACTAGGCATTGTTTTGATTTCACCTTAGCCTAGAATTAGAAACCTAGATTATAACAAAGAATGCATTATAAAAGCGATATCATCACGTAATTATTAATCGTTTCTATTTAATAAATATTAAATATATTTTAAGGTTTTCCGTATATAAATATTTAAAAGGTTTATGTTTGTTTCGCCAATGTTTGTCACGCAATTTATATCTTTTGTTTTCATGATAAGTAAATTACATACTATAGTAATATAGAAATATAAACTGATTCACAATTTCACTTTAAACTATATTTATATATTGTGGTACTGACAATAACATTATCACAATATATAATATAACAACGACGGTGGCATGGTTTAGTGAATAGCGTACCTCGCTGCTGAAAGTCCTGTTTTCGATTCCTAGGCGAGTAACAATATGTATTTATCACGAATGTATGATGCTCAGATCTTGTTGTGTTATATGTATGTATCGTGTCTCTGACACTGCATGTTAACCTTCTTCCGATTTTATTGCATTGATATATAAAAAGGCATTTATAAAACGTTAAACAGAAATTTACTATATAATACTAAAAGTGTAAGAATTTTCCTTAGAATAAAGCGAAAGCGAGGTAAGATTTTCTATCGCCTTGTTATCGACGCTGTAAACTTGTTTGATATTTTTAATGACGCAATTGAAAGTCCCTTCGTTAGGCCAAGAGGTAAAATGGAACGTGTTTAATACTGATTAAAAAACAATTAAACATCAATACAATTGAAAATTAAAATTAAATTCATTAATTATTTTTATATATATAAATGTATTGTACATACTTGAACCGGAGCATACCAATCAGACGGATCCTGGAATAACTACATATTATGTTTACTTCAGCGGACTAAACGAGGAATGAAAACCTTTCCCTTTTTTTTAAGGCACAGTTATCTGTTATCGTTATCAGAGCTCTGATCACATACAAAACGTTTAAGTTTGACGATAATTGTTCTAAAGATGATCTACTATCTTCTTGAAGTACGATACTTACCTAACTGCATCCATAGACAGTATATCTCAATGTATAAAAATTATAGTCTAGCAGTCAGAGTAAGCCAAGATATTATTATTTGTGCACAAAAAATAATTATATTTTAAATGTGTTTGTGTTCGCGTCCCTAAAACCTGGAACCTTCTTCTACTCATATTAGATTTATGTTTACTACATTAGGACTAGAAAAAGGGACAATGTGTTAGTAGCTCTGTTTGCACGAATCCTTACGGTTTTTTATAATATATTTTTCGCAATTGCTATCTTGATTGCTGATAATTAATGATGATCATATAAGATATCATTAATTTATATGGATTGATACGGAAACATTGATAGCGCGATGTAGGCGTCGTGATCGCTGATGTTGCGGGTAATGTATCTCAAGGGGATACTTTATGTTTAATAAGTTGAGGATTTTATTTTATATTTTGTTACTACAACAGCAATTACATTGAAGCTAAAAAGTAATTCTAATTTATAGTATTTTATCTTATTTATTTTACCTAAATAATGTAAATAATTCAACTTCTTACACTAATATCAGATAGATATAAGATGTCAAATGGCGGTTTGATTAATCTCTTTATAAGGACCACGTTAAGAAATATTATTAAAAATTTTGATATTTGCTACATTTTTTATGATATAAACTAAAACGATGAAACTAATAAGGGTTTGAATGTGAATTTGGAAATATCAGAAGCAAGCACGTGCATATACAATATTATCCCATCATAGCCCTCAAGTTGACTCACTCTGTCCTTGTCATTATAGAGATAGATGGATGCATTCTATCTCTATATTCTGTGTATATAGTGTCCACTGCGGAGACAGAGATAGCGGTATTATGAGGTTTATAAGAAAACTTTTCAATATTAAAAGCATTTATTTAATAATATTAGATAACAACATTATTATCAACACGAAATAATTTATTACATATTTGGAACACAAACCTATTAATTTACTTCAATACCTTTTACAACGATTGCATTTCATTATTTGAAACAATTTTCACTACATGTTTTCATCTTATTACTATCAACAATGCATCAAATTAAGTAATTTTTAAAATGTGTACCTGAATGCTACATTCGTAAGAATCAAATTAGCTCTAACTTTCATAATTCGTTTAAAGTAGTACAAATTATAATATTTTTTTAAAAAATAATGCGATAATAACTACAAACATATTTTTACACATAAATAATTTCTTAACAGTACCTTTTAATTGGGGTTGGTAAAATGATAGTTAAATTATATTATGTATTCTTCGCTATTCAGTTGAAATATATATATATATATATATATATATATATATATATATACATATACACTAACATTGAATTATTCCCTTATATTATTATTTATGATCCATCATGTTAGTACAGTTAAATGAAACGATAGTTTCATAAAAAATATATTACTTTACAAAAAAATAAAAACCAGCAATGAAACACAAAATAAAAAACAGCGATCAACGAACGTCCGGGAGCGGCGGCGGCGCGGCCCTGTTACCGCGGAAATGATTAAAGAGCCGTCAACGGCGGGCGCGGCCCACCGCAAAAGGAGCGGTTTGTTTTGGCGGGATTGATTATTATGTTTAATATTTTTAGTTTTTGAGACAGTTTCGCCCGAACTTCAGCTGTTTTTGATTTTGTGTTTCATTGCTGGTTTTTTTTTAGTAAAGTACTGTATTTTTTATGAAACTATCGTTAGCTGTACTAACACAATGGAGAGTAAAAATGCTAATAAAACGTTTTAAAATATGTTTTTTTTAAACAGGATCGATTTTATTTCCGTTCCATCATCAAAGGTGTCATTAGTACTATCGTCTGTCTTCGTTTTTGGAAGCGGTCTCCTAATACCCTATATATACATATATATGTATATATATATATATATATATGTGTGTGTAAATATATAATATATACTGGGTAATATATATATATTTACATATAAATACTTGTTATCCAACAGAATTCAAAATACTATAATATAAGGGAACATTTCAATGTTAATTTATATGTAACAAGTCATATTTCGAATTGTATTTGATTGGTAATAAATTACGGCCATTGAACATACCCATACGGAAACAACAAATATTGCTCTTGTCCCTTTTTTACACTAACCCGATACATTTTTTATAGAAATCAATACATATTTACAATGCGGCCAGTGATTAAGTAACAATAGATTTCAACTCTAAACAATAGACAATCTATTTTTTAGAACTTTCCGTGTTAAATTAATGTTGATTTAGTATTTAGTTCTTGCTCGAAACAAATACGAGATTGTAAATAGTGTACAAACTTTGTTTCGCACGACCAAGTACGTCAGTAACTACGACACAAACTTGGCAAATGAAATAATAATTAGAACGGGAGAATGTACAAAAATGTATAAAAACATGACGACTGCATCTTTATTCGAACTGATATATAGCTCATGTCTGTTCGAAGTAATGAACACGAGCTTTCATATGACTTTCTATTTAAATAAGAATTTTCTAATACCAACCAAGTATATTGGTATGTATTTGGACCAAGCGATATGTGTAGGCTCAAATGGAAATTGAAGGCGATCTGAAATTGACAAGGAAGTGAAGAGGTCTCTTGTACGGTCACATTTCATCTCCCAGGTGCCTATTGTGAAGAACTGTAGAGCATCACAGATGGTAGATATCCTTTTATGCATCTTCATGAACCTGTCAAAATAGATAAATAAATAAATAAATTAAAGTAACACAATTTACAACAACAACCTATGTATATTTTTTTTATTACATGAGAGCAGACAGTTCACATGACGGCAAGTTATTCCTATGGCCCATGACAACTATATTCATCCTTGACAAGGAATCAAATGCAGACAAATTCATTGGTGGCGCCATCGACGTTCGATATCGTTTAGCTCGCGTACCGTGAATTAACGTCCTCCTTAGTAAGAAGGCTTATGCAGTGGGAAATTATTATATATATATATTCATATTACTACTAAGATATATAATATATATTACATAAAATAACAATTAATCAATTAATTAAAAGTAATTTATTTCTAAAGTGGTAGAGCTGCAGTTTGTTTTTAGCTACGGAATTATTGGTCAGCTCGACCCCGCAAGGACGACGCCCTCAAAGAATACCAGCGTAAATTGCAGCATAATGCTGCCGTGTTTCGTCTGGTGAGTGCAGGCATCCGGGGACTTTATTACTGGTGACGAAGTATTCCATCTCAGTCCTCAAGAGTGACTACGAATCTGCATTATGATTCCATGTCAAGGTTTAATGTAGATGTCATGGCCCGCAGGTATCACTTACCATCAGGTAAGCTTTATGCTTTCTCTGCTCGTTTGTAACTGTCAATGTAAATAAAAAACAATAATTCGTTATGTTTAATAAAATACTTCTGACTGGCAACCAAGGATAGATCTAGGAATTCGAGGATTTTCTCTAGTAAACTATGTACCCGTTTTTCACCTTTAATATCACGTGACTAAAATTAGAAACATCAGTGAAAAGTTGTCACAATATTACTATTAATATACCTTGGCGGTTTCCCTATTAGACGTAACATGAAGTCGGCAACAAAGGCTGGGACTGTGTGCATGAACAGGATTAAAAGTTTCAACAACCACTTAGACTGTGTGATAAACAACGATGCCCGTAATATATCACCTGAAAACAATAAAATACTTAATGAGGTTTAAATAAATAAAATAAATAATATAATTATCCCTATAATCGTATCTGTAAACGGGTTAATCCCAACCAGCCTGTCGAATCACCTGAGGCGGTTGGGACTCCGGGATGGCCAGTTCCGGGCTCAAATGCGGCGCTCCTCGACACTACCCGTTTTATTTATTTTTCGGGCAGATTGCCGCTGTTAGCCCGAGGGCGAGAGCTCTTACAGTTTCACCGGATTGAGAGGTGACCGAGCACTAATGGCACTCAGTCGAGACCTCTATATATGGGTAACAAGTACAAGGGCTCCCGAGAGGGAGCCTCGGCTTGGACCGTTACCCTGTTTCGCGAGAGCGTCTGACTCGAGGGTGCCTGTGAGGGCCGAACCTTGGCTTGGTCAGTTGCTTCTGACAGAGGATTATCTAAATTAATATCGCTATTATTATTAGCTATCTGGACCACCGCCTCGAAATGCGTGGCCGCTGGAGAAGAAGTCGCGCAAGAAACTCCAGCGACGCTTATATCTGTATGAACTGGAGAGAACCGGCCAGTGACATATAGTCCGTAGGTCCATCTCCCTTTCGCCCTAGGGACCGTATGGACTGCCTTGTCGGGCAAATTACCGTCTGACTGATCTTTATATATTTTTATTTTCTTGTATCTAATATATTTGATTTATTATAATTTTATTTCAATTATTATATAATTATATTAATATATTCATTTTTATGTACACTTGGTATTTATCCAAGAAAACTAAGATACGAAAAATATGTACAAAGGTGCAGCTTATTTAAAAAAATTAAATATGTTCACGCAGGACTGCTGTTGGACATATCATCAAAAATTAGAAACATAGTATTTATATACTCACAAAAAAAAATAGATAAAATAAAAAAAATACAAGCAGGTGGAGTTAGAAATAGGTAATAATAATTTACATAAATAATAGAGAGTTACATAGTTGTACTTGTTTGATACATAATGCACAATTTTTCAATAAATAGATAGTAACAAAATAGGAAAATGCAGTATGCACTAGATATAATATGTATATATTTATTATGGCTACTTTTAGAGTTCTTTTACAACATCGGGCTTAAAGGAGGCCGAGCACTTAGGACACTCAGCCGAGACATTTATTAATGAGTAACCACCACAAGGGTTCCAGAAAGGGAGCGTCGGCCTGCACTCCTACCAAGGGCGCGAAAGCAACCGACTCCAGGATGCCCGAGTGGTCCGGTCAATTACTTCTGAAGGATTAAGCATACCTTTCATCTTGTCGTGGTTACCAGATAATATTAAATATTATAAGAATGTATACCAAATATCTCAGTTACATCTCGTCTCGTCTTAGTTACGTCGGTCACGCGATATAATGTCCATCAGCTATATTTTTAATAACTGTAATTAAATGACATTATTTTCCATATTTGGCATCTTTGTACAATATATTAACTAGAATGACATCTTTGATTCCTACTACTAAAATACTGAAGACAATTATTACTTTGTATAAAATAAAAATATTTCGAATAGATCTGATATTCAATTTTTTTTTTGTGTATGTGTTGGTGTGATGCTGTTGGTCCAAAGACCTTTACAGTTTTATATAAGTAGACTCGCAAGCGGCAGGCCCGCTGAGTGATTATAAATTTAATGAGTAATGACTTACTTAAGTTGTTTTTGACACTGTCTTCAGTTATTTGCTCCGCAAGCTCACCAATGGTAAGTGGGTTTACTGCACTGGTGCAGCTATTGTAGACTAAAATCTCATTTGATCTGAAACGATGCAGAGTTACTTAATAAGAGTCTTTATATTTATAATAACAATGTGTTGAGCGAGATATAAGTGCGTTCAATGATTTATATATTGAAAAACCATTTGTACCTTATTATGGCAAATAAACTATTTGATTTTGAAGAAAACGAGATTTAAAAAAAAAAATATTTTAATTTTTCAATTTTATATTGCCCGATTATTAATAACATCATCAACAGCTCAACCAACAAATGTTGCAAAGCATGAGTCTCTCTCTCTCAACCCTTGTTTTTTTTACTTTCTGAGCATGTCCTTGACCACAATTCCACCTGATGTTAATTGGAAATGCTGTCCCGGATGGTAAGGCGCACTAGCTCAATAAATGCCTATTCACTCTACTCTTGTAAACACCCACGCTGTAATCGGAGGGAAAGACAGACGCGGGCAAATTATTCCAGTCCTTTGCTGTACGATATACCCATAATAACACTATAATATCAAGCAATAAAAGTTGTTAGTACGTTTACGTTGCACGGTAAGTGATGGAAATTACCTGTGCATTTATTGAGCTTCTAATAATATTCATTCAACGCACATACTTGTACATCCTGTTTATGCTCTCTCTTCAAAAATTTCAGCAACAATACAACATACCTATTACATTTGGCAGCCGCGACAACAGTTAGATTGGACACGTAATCAACAGGAATAAGATCTAGAACATTGCTACTCTTACTGAGAATTATTCTGGTAAGACCTTTTCCAACAGTATATATGAAAGCTGTTGCACCAAACCAGTTGTCTACCCATCCCACCAATGGTTCATTCCAGCTTGCTGCCACTGAAATGTCAAATATTTACACACACATATATATAAAGTCTTATCGTCCAGCTCGGAATGCAAAAATCTGCTGAGAAGTACAGGAGAAACTCAACAGTCGCTCTTTTAATATTTCTCTACTTATTGTTTTTGTTTTCAATCAAGATTAGTATTCCTTAACTTTTGCAGTTACACAGTCAAATGAACACCAGTTTAAAAGAAACCAGGCTTTAAAGATCAATGATCCCAAATGAACTTGAATTAATATTCACGTAGTTGGAAGTATAAATATACTATGAAGTATAAGCCTGACCATTATGACACGGAGCTTGTCGTCGAAAGCGGGACTTTTTAGTATATATAGATTATACATACTTAAAAGTTATTTATATATATATATAAGTAAAATGACACTAGTAAAATTTTGATAAATATTTTACAATAATGATTATAATATAATTAAGGATACGTACCAATAGATGGTCTAATGATTATCGTAGGAATTTTACCATGTTCTTCATTCACTAGTGATTCTGCAAGCGCCTTTGTAAATGTATAGGTATTAGGTCTGTTACCTGGAATATTGACAACAATTTTTTCACCATCTTTGATTTTTAACCGACGTCAGAAAAGGTTTCTGAAGTGTGTATGTGTTATATTGTTGAGAAATTCTAAATTAGTATGTAGTGGTATTTTATTCTTAATAAATATCTAATCAGATTTCGTATTCATGTTGATCGTTGCTGAGTAAATGAACTTAAAATCCTTTTTTATGATTTCGCCTTTTGTTTTAGTACAAATAAGATAGAACAAATTTTAAACAAGTTTTCACATTTTCCGCCATTTTACTATTGTCGTGAACTACCTAGCGTGGGCTAAGTTGGAGTGGTTAGTGGGAATGTTAATATTTAATAGTTAGCATTCTTTTGAAAAAAAACAAATCAACTCACACAACAGTTTCTTAATTTGTTCCTTGTTATTGCCTTCTTGCTCGATTAATCTATATATATCATCAACTGGAGCTGGTGGTGGATATATGATCTCCTCTAAAACTCGTTGATCTGTATTGGAATACGCTGTTGATACGTACACGAAGGCCTGCAAACCAAATGTGATATTTCATACATGTGTATTTAAAACCAATGTTTCATTCAATTAAATACTGGAGCTATACTTATAAAGTAATAAAAATAATGTTTATATATATGTATATATATATATATATATATATATATATATATATGTATATATTCTGGACATAAGCCCTAGAGGGAGTGTTGGTCCATAGATAACCGCGCGGCTTTGATTAGCGAATTTCATATTTTCAGATATTTCGTTTTATTTCAGTGACATGCAGGTTTTTCCACGATGTATTCCTTCACCGCCAAGCATGTGGTTTTAAATTTAAAAAAATGTCAAATTGCATAATAGCAAAACACAATGATGTACTATGATGACTATTTAGACCACGAATTTATCCTCTGATTATAACAAGATTACATCAACAACCTACGATTTACATATTACAGCGCCGTAATATTTATGTTAACACAGGTGCACTTACTCTACCCTGGAATACATGTCGGCGGAAAGTTCAAATACAGTTGGCCTGGACACACAAAACATATATAACATATACACGCATACTCAGACCCAAAAGTCAATAACTTTAATGCACAAATATTGTTCCACGTTAGGGAATCGATCCCAGGAACCACGCTTCACTAAAACAGTACATTACACAAAATTTCTAAATAATCGTACTCAAACCCGCAATTCAATTGTATCAGGACGCATAATAATGAACATAATAGTCTAAATAAATATGTGATAAAAAAAAAAAACGTAGTATTAATATAATCATAAGCGGATGAATATTTAAAATAAGACAATATAAATTAAGTTAGATTATAAAGATGTTCAACTTTATAGTCTAACTTAATAAAAAAGGAGATATGTGAATTGAGATTGAAATCTGAATGCAGTTAGCGAGTTCATTAATATTGGTATTGCGATGCGAAGTAATCATCCTTGCGCTCTAAAAATATTTACGGCAAGCGCCCCATTCTAAGCCGTGCTACGGTTTTATTTTATTGCATAATTGTATCTGTTTTAAAAGATATTTTATTTTTATGTATAGCAATAGCGATCCTAAGGACCGTTTTATGGGAATGGGCAAGCTAAGCTCCTGCGAGTAAGGTGGTCCAGTCCACATACTAATACATAACTTACTTCAATGTTTTTATGAGCTGACACAAATTAATCATTCTCCTTGTCCCTTCTACGTTAACATTCATAATTACTTTCAAAGTTTCATTGAACTTAATGGTTGCCGCAAAATGAAATACGTATGAAACCTGTAATATAAAGAGTAAAAAGTTATTAATATGGAAGTTTACGATATCAGTTTATCCTTAAATGGGAAATGCTTTTTAATTTTTTTTCCTTGCGATATGTCATTTTGCATTATAACGCACATATTTGAATGACATAATTATCAAATAACATCATCTTCTTACATATATAAAATATAAATGAAATATAATATAAAACGATAAAGGAGCTGCCATCCAGGCCATTAGCGTAAAATACCAGCATAATGCTGCTGTGTTTCGTCAGGTGAGTGTACGGATCCGGAGGCCTTTATCACTGGTGACGGGGCATTCCACCTCAGTCCTCAAGGGTAACAACGCACCTGGATGAATTTCTTTCATTCCTTGACCAGGATGAATGTAAATGTCATGGGCCGCAGGATTCACCTGCCATCAGGTAAACTGTGGGCTCGTTTGTTGCTCTCAGTGTAATAAAAAAAGGTAGGATGCCAGTTGCCAAATACTTTCGGCACAACACGTCTGGGATGTCAGGAAATTACGAATCAAGATAGGTGAAGTTCATGTAGCCTTTATATAAAATGAACGTCAATAGACGAGTCTGCAAGTAGAAATAGAATAATAATGAATGAATATGTACTCTTGACCTTTTCAATTAACATTTGTTCATCTTCCGCACATATTCCAAGATTGGGTAAAATTATATCACCAGGCACTGGTACAAGTTTTTTTAATTCCTCTGGTCTTTCTCTTTTAATCCTTTGGAAAATCTGTAATATACATAGATCAATGTTCCAATAGTTTGAATTAATTGATTGGAATTCCCGATATCAATCGATCGCCCTGTTGTCGGTTATCAGTAGAAGAACAGTTGAATCAAGGTGTCATAGACGCATAGAAAGTGCTGTGCATCTCCCCTTTAACAGTTTGGACTAGTAACAGAGGGTTGAGTTATGAATATTTATTTATTATTAACAAAACCTTTAAAATAGTTACTAAGGACGGTCATAATGCCTGTTGGCATTATCTTCCAGTCAAGCCGGAGCGTGGAGGAAATTTTGTCGTAGGTGTATTTCTACATTTATAGATTGTAAATTCTAGATTTCCATGAAAGATTTCAGTTCTATTGACACTTGTGCTCAAATGCTTTGCCTAGAAGATGGTTTACGACAAGTCACACTAATAGTTACACTAACCTAATCGATAGTTAGACTACTACTAAACTGCTGCCATCGCCTCGATGCTATTGTTGGAATCTGACGGGTTACTTCACATCTTTTAAACTCATAATGGCTATTTTCCTAGCTTTTTTATTTAAGTCTAGTGAATGGCTACATCATATCTGTTGAACTCTAAATCTAGATTCTGATATTTATGCTGTTAGTCTATGCTGCTCTTACAGCTTCATCGATTGCAGGGCTCACGGAACATAGGTCCGTAAACTACCTAATTTGTGGTACTCTTACCTACCCATAAAGCGCTCATTCTCTTAGCGTGTCTGTCTGTGCTGTCTTCCTCTCGGATTGCCACCTAAGATGCCAGTTCCCTAGCTATCTGAAGATTCTCCAGAGTGGAGAATGGATGGTGATGTCTTTTGACCGTCTGAGGTTAGGTATGCGGACCTAGCCTCTGTCGCCACCTGTTTTCTAATTAACGTTGGAAACTGTGGATGGTGAGAACCGCCCTGACACGCGGGTGCATCTAGTGTACGCGGTGTCGCGAAGATTAAGCCGCGCTCGAAGGTGAGGGCGGCGTGATGTGGTTATATAGTATAACGGTTCGGAATTCGTTGCGATTGCACTGGCGCTCGGCTCCCGCATAAAGTCGGGGTCGTCCAGGACTTGACGAGGTCTACGGTTCTTATTTGCCGGATTCGGTACCGGCTCGTAGGTTGTGAACTCATAATGGCTATTTTATTAGCTTCTTCTTATAATCTAGTGGTCGGGTACTTCAAATCTGTTGAACTCATAGCGGCTTGCTCCTAGTTTTTAATAGTCTTCAGATCTAGTGATCTCATAGTGGCTTGTTCCTAGTTTTTAATAGTCTTCAGATCTGGTGATCTCATAGTGGCTTGTTCCTAGTTTTTAATAGTCTTCAGATCTGGTGATCTCATAGTGGCTTGTTCGTAGTTTTTAAAAGTCTTCAGATCTAGTGATCTCATAGTGGCTTGTTCCTAGTTTTTAATAGTCTTCAGATCTGGTGATCTCATAGTGGCTTGTTCCTAGTTTTTAAAAGTCTTCAGATCTAGTGATGTCATAGTGGCTTGTTTCTAGTTTTTAATAGTCTTCAGATCTAGTGATCTCATAGTGGCTTGTTCCTAGTTTTTAATAGTCTTCAGATCTGGTAATCTCATAGTGGCTTGTTCCTAGTTTTTAATAGTCTTCAGATCTAGTGATCTCATAGTGGCTTGTTCCTAGTTTTTAATAGCCTTCAGATCTGGTGATCTCATAGTGGCTTGTTCGTCACAATGCGAAGCACAGGTGCTGAGCTTTTTTTTTGTAATCAATTTGGGTCATCTACAGTGCATACATAAAAACAATCTTAAGCCATAAATACATGAAGTCAAATCTTATGCATGTACCAATTAAAGATGACCACATAATTTGTTATAATTAACGGTTATCGTATTACAAAAAAATAATTAATGGAGAAAACTAAACAACTACTGATTCAAAATAAAAACAAAAAATAGAATTAAATTATCAATCTGAAATAAATTAAATAATATCTTAATAAAATAATTACATAAGATTTTAAAATTAAATAAGATGAAGTCACGATCAAATTCAAATTAAGTGGGAATTAAATTAAATAACAACAACAACATTATAAAATAAAGCTTAAAAAAATTAAAGAAGAATTATTGAGAATAAAAAATCTAAACGAAAGACAAAAAATAAATTTTAAAAAGTGAGATTGAAAAAAAAAAATTGTGAATTAATTTTATTTTGTGAAAGTGTAGCCTTACTACGGCGGCAATAGCCTAATGGTTTAGGGTATGGTCTGCGAAACTTAAGATCCTAGGTTCGAATCCGTAGATAACACAAGCATTTTCAGCTTATTTAAAGTGGTTAACCGGAATAATAGAAATGTTAATAACATTACTAATAGTCCTTTTAAAAAAAAGAGCTGACCTATATAAACTACACCTGGTTAATGCTTGCTCGTTTAGGGGTGGTTTTTAAGAATCAAAGCAATCTGATTTGTTACAGTATTTTTTTGATATTTATACCTAGCAAAGCAAAATACCTCTTGTGGCGCGGTTACAGATTAACTCCCGCGCAGATTTTAAATGTATAATAACATAAAGATGTGGATACAGCTTCATATCTATATCTAATTCTATTGGGAACGGAGTGAGAACAAATACTTACTGGTAGGTCCACCAGTTGCTTAATTCTTTCGACAGCATCCGATTTGTTTTTCTCTCGTATCAGAAGAAAGATTTTGTCAATATTAGGACAGCTGTATAACAACTTTTCTACAAACACCTAAAAAAAACTTAAGGTTAATAATAATATTGAATCTTGCAACATTGAAGTTAACTCGTAGTAAATAATGAGTAGTTGCAATTTTGAGTGCAGGTGTTTCAATTATATCTTCTTTTCACTTTTGTGTAATAAAATTATAAATTGTCATTTCTTCTTTCCTCAAACCCGATACATTACCTTGCTTGCATTGGCTTGCTTTAACTTTTTTTTACTACAAAAAAGACGATAGACAGAAACTGCCTGCTTTGGAGAACCAGCGATATACCTTAGGGACCTTCGATAAAATAATCTAAACGCTTCTTAAATGCCGGTAATGTACCTGCGTCTCTTGGTGGACTGCTTGCTCGTTTCCCACCTACTGTATAGAAAAAAAGTGTACGTTACCAGTAACCCCTTCATCGCTTGAAAGCGATAACCGAACCGAACTTACCGTTGAAAGTTGCCGCCACCATTGCCTGCAGTTGCAAAAGATTTAGTCCTTGATGGTAAAGTGAAATAGTATCACGTACTCCTTTTGAAGAAACCCAAATTGTATTCAAAGGAAAAGATTGACGCTGGCAAGTTATTCCAGTCCTTTGATGTGCAGAATCATCAGGTAGTCCATTAAGAAGATAACTTCACCATTACATTAAGGATATGAAGGTATGAGTCCATTAATTTTTTGTATTCTTAATGTTAAATTGGCAGTTAAATATCCCGTTAACACGGAAGCACTCGATTCCCAATCTTCTCCCCTTCGTTAGTGTTGTAACTCATGTGCAATAATGTGGTAGACATTTTCAGATGCAGCGTTAGGGATATGAGGCTTGCATACAATAAATGCAGACCCGAAAACTAAACAAACTTTTTGTTTCTCGGCTTGAATTCGAACATTATGCCAAGCGTACGTCAAGTGAAATGGTGATTCGTGAATATTCGCTAGACGTGTTATCAAAAACAAAGGTTAATAAAAATTTGATTACTTAAAATGTTATTAAATATTTTTATTTTTATTTTTCTATGGTGTAATAATTTAATTAATTAATAGTATCAATATATTAAGAGACTATGACTGATTCATAATGAGAGTCATTTTATAATGAGGTTCCTTTAAAAGTATAGAGACTTTTTTGTTATATTTTGTGTTCCCTAATTATTACATAATATATTGGATACAAAAATTTTATGTACACGCTGTTGGATAAAAAAATCTCTATTAAATATAATTTATTGCTAAATTTGTGAGAAGTTTCTCAATATTAATGTGTGGGAATATACTACTTAATGTAATTAAAGATTTCCAACTTACGAAAACAAATAACACTGTCGAGTAATTAATTAAACAAATTACCTTGCCAAGAAATCCAGTTCCACCTGTTATGAATACTGATTTACCGCTGTAGTGTTCATCTATTGATATGTAGTTTTCTTGAAAGCCGTTTGGGAACGCCATTGTCTAAAAAAAGATCATGCATTACATAAAACAAAAAAGAAGTAACTTCGTTTTAGTAACTTTTTTTAAGTAATGCGCGAAAAAGCCTTTTCTTTTATAGTTTCTTTGCTGATTTTTCCGAAAGAAGACATTCTACCTATATATTTATTAGATGTATGCAACTACTACTACTACAAAAATCGATATTATGTAAACTTATTATTTTCAAATCATTCTTTATTGTTGGGAAGGCTAGATGTCATCTGCTAGAGGCATAGGTGTCTAGCGGACGTGACTTCGAGGTGGCTCGTACCCATGAGGTTTAGTCTATCAGGTTCCTTGGTAAAAAATAATTCAGTCGTCTTGCGCTGCATTGCTTAGTTTATCCCTCAATGTCATTTGGGACATAATAAACACAGCTGAAAAGACAATCTTAATTCCGTTTGATAAAAAAGAAGCAAAACTTTATATTTAACATCGAGGTTACAACCTTTTTATCTTCAATCTATCAACCTAATACCTTTTTCCCTTCCAATTAAGTTCCTTGGTTATTAAAAAAGAGCCTTTACTGCTCAGTGGTCAAGCGTTCGCTTTTGATTCATGGTAAGCGAACAGAACCAAGTTCGATTGTGCCGACATCGATGAAAATGTTATTTACATTTTTAATACATCGATAGGAAAACTGTATGTCTAATAAATAATAAAAAAAATGTTTTGAAGGAATGATAATCCCCTAATCCGCAGTGTTAGAGCTGCAGTTTGTTTCTACCTGCAGAATGATTGGGTTATCTCGACCGGGATTTCTATCCCTCCTATTTCTATGGTTCTCCACGCTCTCACAGAATATCAGCGTTAAATAGTAGCATAAAGCTGCTGTGTTTCATCTGGTGAGCGTAGAGATCCGGAGACCTTTATTAATGGTGACGAGACATTCCATCTCAGTCCCAAAGGATAACAATGCATCTGCATTGTGATTCCTTGACAAGGATGAATATAAATGTCATGGGCCGCAGGAATACCTTACCATCAGGTGAACTGTGGGGTCGTTTGTTACTCTCAATGTAATGGTAAAAGAAAAGTGGTGTCTCGTGGAAAATTCTCTAACACAGAGACGACGCGTATGCCCAACGGTTAGATCTATAGTATATACAGGCGGTTAAATTACTTATTTTTAATTAAGTAAGAGTCCGAATAAGTTTTGTTATAATAACAGTCAATTCTCTAATATTCTTTAATGTTTACACAATATTGTAACACAAAAACGCGTTATTTCTTATTTTTCAAACTATTCAATATACATACAAAATATATTAAATTAAGTTTTTCTACTACTTTTTTTATTTATTCAAACAGGCAAAAACGTAGCTACATTGGATTTTACTTTTCCGGTAGTTGTAGAACTTTAACCAGACGTCACGGTTATCAGTGCTTAATGTGACAAAAGATGGCACTGTATACGATAATTGTGGCAGATCTTTCATGTTCGTGGTACTAAGGCTAAATATTCTGTGGGAAAGACAGGGTTTGCATGGGACTCTTACTCACTAAAATCCCCCTGTGGCCACTCGCAGTACGTTGGGAGGGGGCTCCAGGAACTATTACGGAACGCACCGATGCCCATAAGCACCAAGCCTAAATACATCCCTGGGGAAGCTTCGCCTCCTCTAGAGCCCTCGCTTTACTGAGGTAAACCGGGACCTCGCCATATTGCTGCTCTGCCCATGTTCACTTTGGTGGACGATCAAGGCCCCCACCCTGATCACCCGCGAATCCGACGTAACATAACCTTTTTTTTTTACATGGGGAAATGCCTATGCATACCCACCCCTGTGGGGCAAAGATGAATTATGTTGGACTCGCATCGACTAAAACCCCATGGTGTTCCTCCATTATCGCGTATGGCGGGGTCACGGGAACGCTTTCGCACCAGCACGTGGCCGACCAGGCGGTCCCTTCTCCGGTGGAGGACATCTCCTTCTCCACCCAAGGCCTTCTCCTCCCTCTCCGGGCAAGGAACACGGACGTGCCTTCCAACTCGGCCTCCTATGTAGGTAGGAAGCGGACTCTCCCGAGACTGCCCTCCACAGGCCATGGGGGCCAGGAAGGCAGTAAGCAATCCTAACGTACGCTAACGTAACGTAACATACCTAGCATTCATTCTAAATATATTTATTTTACTTAAATTGCGGGTCAGGTAAAATTATATAGACTTAGAACGAATCCGAAGACTTAAAAACGAATTATTATCTAAATAATATTTATCTTAAGTTGAGGGTTCTAATCTAATCTCTAATCTTAAGATGTATCGTAATAGATGGGTTGCCATAGTGAGCTACTGTCTCGTTCTATCAAACATTTTCAGTAAACTGAACGACTTTTGAGATGAATGATTATTAAAAAATTTACTACATCAGCGAAATACAATATTTAATGTTCTGCAAATACTCTGTAAGATATATGTTATTTTGATATATATTTTTAGTATTGTGGGTGACATTTAGGCACATTACGTAGACATTTAGGCCATGGTGAACTAACGAGTAACCTACTAATATTATAAATGTGAGAGTTTTTATGTTTGTTACTCGATCACACAAAAACGGCTTAACGGATTTAAATGAAATTAAGCATGTAGATTGCTTATAACCTGAATTAATATATAGTATACTTTACTTTTATCTCAGTAAATGAAAGTTTGTATGTTAGTAACTCAATCAAGTGATGAAGGTACGGATTTGAATGAAATTTGGGACACTCATAGTTCATAACCTGGATACATAAATAGGATACATAGGATACTTGTATTGACAATGCAATCACTAATAAGTCCCGGGACCAACAGCTGAATGTGGCAGGAATTCATTCAAGCAGTCAGCTTTATAACGGTTGCTCAAAAGTATCGAGTACCCAAAACTTATACGTCTTGTGGAAAATCACAAATCCTAGAATGTCTCATATATCTTTTTATTTTTCTGTGAACCCAATCCTAAAGTCCACGTTGATGAAATCGCGGGTTGCTTGTATATCATAAATATTCGCTCAGTAACATATGCGTTTTTTATCTTATTCAATATAGTAGAGAACTGTTTATTCAAAAAAATTACAAGGTCCAAAGTATGCTTAAGGTATCCATTGCATCAGAATGATGACCTAACGGCACCGACCTAGAAATGCCATTCATCCGCGCAGTAAGATAATTTATTATTGTTTTCGCAACCTTGTCAGTATGGTTTATATAAAAAAAGTTGGCTGTAATTTTGTTTGTGTTCATATATTCATTTAAGTTTGACCTTATGTAAGTTTATCTTTTACCCGACTGCCAGTTTAGGGGGTAATGTAAGTAAACTGCTTGTTGGATGATTTTAGCATACTAAGTGACTTTAGTTTCGCCTTAGCTTTATCACGTGTTTACCCACAAGAACGTGATAAAGTATAATATTTAAAGTTAAAAGAAAGGTTAAAAAAAGTAAAAGTTTCATTTTAAGCAATAAATTTTTATGATAAAAATAAAATAATAAAATTAAATAAAATAGAAATAGAATAGAAACCACAAAACATACGTTTAAGTTACGTACCATATGTTGATTCTTTGTTGGACTGCTAGTCATTGCCTATGCTCCACAAAAAAAAAAAACATCGCACTGGATCGGGCCGCTGTGGCACTTTGTTCACTAATCTTTGAAAAGGTCAAGCTTAAGTAGCCCTAAGTCCAGTAAATATTTTAGACATTGTTAATTTTAATGTTGGGTTGTTACTGTCCACAAGCTTTAAAATATAACACTTGTGTGGGTCCCGTTTACATATCCTCGAAAAGGATCAAGCGTACGTGGTTCGCAGGCGAGTAAAAACATTGGTTGGATTAGCTTTCGGTACCATTCTTGATGACAAAACGCTCGTCCGCGCGATTAAAATTCATTAAAAGACCTTTAAACAGTCTACGGGAATTTGACTCAACTAACTGACACATTAAGGTTGGCGAAACTGAACAGAATAAAATTCCTGAAAATTGAATCTAGTTACATTCATTCCTCATTTTATAAAAATCCTATTTCATTAACCTTATATTACCGTAGAGATAATCAACTTACCAATACTTAACTGAACAACTTGTTCATTAACACAAATAAAAAGTAAATTATACACTTTGCTAAAAAGATTGTACAAAGGTAATTTGTACCACGCAATTTTTTTATCTATTTAAACTAATAATAAAATATACAATAACATAAATATTACTAAAATATCAAACAGTACATGCGTTATAGGTATTTGTGCAATGATATTTATTAGATATTTGAGGGATAGTCATCTACAAAGATTTTACAATAAAAATCTTTGTAGACGAGTATCCCTGTTTCTGAATAATATAATATAATATTTAAACGATTCTAATGCCAGTTTCAAATACAAATCAATATCCAATTACAAATCCCCTGTAGAATCAGTCATCGAAACTCAGTCTAACTCTTTATATACAAAGATGTTTCATTGTTATAATTGCAAACCACAGGACCCGCCACTTGTAAGCCAGATACTATAAATATTATGACACATGGCTACAAGATTTGTTTACAAACTTATACCAGTGTATTAACAAATAAACCTGACAATATAATCATGCAATATTCTTCAATAGTTTTATTACTTCATCACGTTTTTGTCACAAAAAGGTAAGCCTGTTGTTTGTAACAATCTTGTTATACATAATAATAAGATTGTTACAAACAAAAAATACCTTAAATTATTATTAGGAGTAGATTGAAAAGAAGAGTTAATATGTACAGTTTATAATTTATTTAGACTTGGAACACAAAAGGTCTTAAGAATTGTAATAGAACCACTTTATTACTTAATCATACCCGTGATAGATAATGAGTACCTCGACTCGCACTAGTACAAACACCTTAACCTTTGTACTTTGAAAATGGGCGACGGCCAGTTTGCGAAGATGTAGGTATCTTACCTTGTATCGCACGCGGATGCAGATGACTCTGGGTTGTCGTCAATCTATGAGGGAGGCCTATGTTCGGGAGTGGATTATGGACAATCTGTGACAATGATGGTGATGTGATATCCTCTGGTAATTGCAATGAGGTTATAAAGTATTGTGACCTCATTCTTAGTATTCAATTATTCTAGTAAGAAAGGAAGCAAGTTGCTTAAGGAAATTTATCAACTTTTATATTATTTATATATTTTACAATGCTTCTTGCAACATTGGGTAAAGGGTTGGTACCTCATAATGACATGAAATGCTAAATTTAAGATTTAAAAATTTTATATCAACAAAAAGGAATTGTTCTCATGTCCACGATTGGCTTATTTAGTCAAACTGCTGCAGTATCTTTCACAATAAATAAAAAAAACATTTCAACATCATTAGTGTTGACGCACGAACACAAACATTAAAACAAATGTAAAATAACGCACGGTGACTCTAATGGAGTCTTGATTGAGGTTAAAAAAATACTTGTTACTATGTTTTTGTTATGTTAAAAATGTTTCTTTCATATTTTATTATACGTTAAAAATACGGTTTATACGATACATGTAAAGAAGTTTCATAATGTTCATTAACAACTAAATTTATCTATAAACCAAAGCTCTTCATAAAACTACTAAAATAATGTCAATAAGACGTTAGGGAGGCTAATTACCGAGCTTCCCCTAACGAATTATAAAAGCATCGCATAAAACTGTTTTAATTTTGGGGAATCTTGGAGGAATTGGATTTACGTACATAGGAAAAAAAGGAAATGAATAGATTAAATCTTTCTTTTTAAAATCGGTTAAAACGTTTCGAAAACATTAAACGACCAATTATATGACGGAGTGACCGACTGTCATATGTGAAAATCGTCAACACTTAATAACTTATTAACGAAGGCATTACGAGAATATACATTTCATAGATTTGTTTTTACTTTGTTCTTAGTACTTTTTTCTTAAAATAAATTAAGAGAAACAAACGAGCACAAATTTCATCTGATGGCAAGTGATTCCTGCGGCCCATGACATCTACCTACACATATTCATCCTTGACAAGGAATCATAATGCAGATACGTTGTCACCCTTGAGGACTGAGATGGAATGCCTCGTCACCGGTAATAATGGTCTATGATGGAAAAAATATATACTTTATAATTATAAGTGTTTATCAATGGGAATTTTGTTAATTTTTAGGTAATCTATGTCTTATTGATGCAATTTACATTTTCACTGTACTGTTCTATAATAGGTAACTACTGCATATTTTTAAATACTTCTACGTACACTATGTTAAAAATATACTCGCAAAAACAATTAAAATGTTATGATGTTTTCTTAAGTTTTGTAAGATTATCGGTACTTAACATCAATACTATGTGCATACATAAATATACATGTATTTATGAAACATATATATACATATATACATGTTTAATTCATAAATAATCTAAAAATAAGTAAATTTAAAATACATCGAAAATCTTTTAGCTTTTACCAACGTATCATCTATGTAATACATATAAAATATGTCAGTTTTATTTCACAATTATTTTATATAGAAAACTTTCCATTATTATCCGTCTGCTTAATTAGTTTTATATTTACAGGTAAGAAAAACAAAAATAAGAGACAAAACTTTTCTTACCATATCATATAATTTTCGTTCCCTATTTCTTTTTAGAACTTGTTCAGTTTAAATTATATATATATCTCCAATAATAAATTATGAAAAACATACTTGCAAAAATACATCTAGCATTCAAAGAAATATAATATTACTAAAATATTGAATAAAATACGCCCAAATCGTTTAAAATCATATCTTGAAAAATACATACCTTATAAATCGGCTAATGTACTTACGTCGGTAAAAAAAAACAAAAAAGTCTCCTTTAATACTTTTCTCCAACAACAAAACCATGTACTTCCTATGACTGACTTGATCTGTATGAAACAGTATCTCTGTACGTACTTAAATGATATAACCGACTCGGAATGTTCGTCAAAAGTATACAAAAAAACGGTATAAAATAAAAAAAACTAAGTTTGAATGGAAAACGCGTATAATTTTTCCTTTGAACATTTTTTTTAATTTCTATAAACTATTGTTGATGTTTATAACTTCTATAAATCTTGGCTATGTAATACCTATCATAGGTTCTTTTACTTACCTATAAGTAACTCAACCTTGTATTAATTAATGTCATATAGGAACCGAATTAATGTCATATATGAATATTATTTTATTTTTTAATAGAATCAATGAAAATGACGTTATTCAACTACAACAAGTGTCGATATATATTAATTCTTACACATAACTATGTGTAGAAACTAAGTTTAGTTAGTGCCAGGCAACGATCTACTCAATGATTGGTAAATTTCTTATAAAAACGATAAGAAAATAGTTATAACTCTCTAAATAGAATACTACAAAAGAAATATAAAAAGAACCTGCAAGATTATTAAGGATGTCGATCGGAGTACTGATTCATACTGAGTCACAAGAGTTTTCTTTACTTTGTCAGTGAGTTTCAATATTAACACGTTTCAAAAGTTGACAATCAGGTGGAGTAATGGTTAGAAGCTTGGCAGCTACGTCGTCCAACATTCAACATGACGTTGGACTAGGGATGGGGTGAGCAGCCCTTTAGTCCCGGGCATAAGAATACCCCCTGCCTGCCGTACAAGGGGACTTTGGGTTCGCGGTCGATCAGGGTGGGGGCTGGAAAAGAGGACCCGGGGAGGACGGCAACTCGAAGTGTTCTCGAGTTGCCGTAGCACAGCGAGGCTTGATCACCCCTTGCACGCGATAACAAAAAAAAAGGGATGGGGTGAGAAATGCTGTCTGATTGTATGATTGCTTACGGCACTATAATATATCTGGCGCAAATAAAGCCGTAGTAGAAATCGATCAGGTGGGCACCATATACGATTGACAAAATTTCCAAGATGTCTCCCAACACATTAGCGCAGTCGACTTCCCACTTCATTATAATTTACATTTCGTTTAAATTTCCTAATGTATGTTACTTGAACAATAATTACAAAAACTAATTTTGGTGAGAACTACGCACGAGAACAGGAAGTTATTAATCAATTGAATTCAAACAACCAACCTTTGAATGAAAACTTCATCAACAAGGTAGGCTGATCAAAATCATTTAGTAGTAATCAATTAACTGAAAAGTTTAATCGATTTACTGGTCGCCTTTATAACCTTGGCCATAGCCACAGGCTTAAGTTACAAACTCCTGTTAAAGTCACGAGATAAACGATAAAATAATTTGTTGTGGCTAAGAGAAATGCAAATTATGTTTTAATTTAAAATAAAGGTTTGTACGGCAAACAATCTTCGAATTAGTATAATTTAGGAATTTTTATGAGCAAACTAGACCTTTTCGTCGAGTAATTGAAGTTAATCTTTTTTAATGGATTTGAATGATTACTATTTATACCCTTTAAATCAACACGCTATGAATTTCCTACTCCTATCAACCAACATACAAATATGCCGCAAATATAATAAAACTACATGAGATCATTATGAAGTGCTGCAACGGACTCAAACATCGGATTGGTACATCACTATGTCCTAATCATTGTCCATAAGTTGGTCTAATAACTAGATAGCGTAATGTATAACGAATACATGAAGAATATTAAATAGCCTGCAGATTTTCCTGATATTGTATAATTGACAGGATTCCGGGATTCGTGTTTATGACCCTGCAAGCTTTCCTAGGCACTTGAATCCTCTTATTTTTTGTATGATACTGTACATAGTAGAGTACATAAATGTGAAAAAAACTAATACATCAAAGTACGAGTACATACCTCGGCACCTCATTGGCTCCCTTGGTCCCTTTACCCGGACAATACATTAGTTTCTAAGTTTTAGATTTAATTAAAAATTTACGTACTAATATAGTTATTAAGTTTTATTGTTACTAAGAAATTCTATGGATTAAGTAATCTGAAATAAATATTACATTATTATTATTATTAGGGAAAACGTGACGGATGAGCAAGACATATCAGATATCGTTTAAATAATTATTTTACGTATATAAATACATGTTTAAATTAATATTTTTAAGTCATTAGTTTTAGTAAAGTAAAGTGTTGTCTACCTATTTCCAAATTAATTGGTGAATAGAACCATATTGTTTTAGGGATTTAAATATAAATACGAGTTTTTTGTGTTTCGTACCTTGTGGCAACCGTTGAACTTTGAACGTGATTGGAGAAACGCGTAAGCGACGCGATCTGCACGGCGCTTACAACCTTTGGTTCACACACTCTCGACCGAACATAACGTAGTAACAGATAAGTGTTTTTATTTATCTTGACATACCCGAACTTTACATATTTGTGACCTCAAAAAACGAAAGCTACACAACCCTTTATCAAGATGAGTAATTGTAACACATGCAAAAAGAGAGTTAAAAATTCGGAAAGTATAATATGTTCACAATCCGCTTGTAAAAAACCATATCACTACCTCGGCGTTGGTTTAAATGCAAATAATTTCAAAAAGTCGTGTCCTGGAAATGTCCCAAGTGCATGTCCAAGAAAGCTGATAATGGTGATTCTCATGTAAATCCTGTTCAGTGTTCAGATGACGAAACGGAAGTGGACAACAGGGACATTTTAACACGACGTCGCCGCCGTCAATCGCCAGAAAAACCGGAACCCCTTGACTCGGAAATAGCAAACCGAATCCGCAATGATTTGCTAGAAATTATAAGAAATGAAGTACCGGTTATTCTAAAAGAACTCATTTGTAATGAATTTAAAATAATAGGTAATAAGTTAAGTGATTTGGAAAAATCTCTTCAATACATACGTGAAAAACATGATGATGCTCACATGTTGCTTTCGGAAGCAAATTATGACATTAAACGTCTAAAAATTGAATATTCAACCCTTCGTAACGATATGAAAGACATGCAGAACAAAATCTCAGCGGTTGAACACGATTTTTCTAAGCACGAACAGTGGGTAAGACAACAAAATATAGAGATTATAGGCGTACCAGACAGTATTAACCGAAACTAAAAGATATCATAACAAAGATAGCAGCAAGGGCTGGGCAAAAAATCATAGAATCCGATGTAGATTTTGCCCATAGAGTACAAACGCGACAACGATCGAACATTAAGCCGCGGTCTATTATCGTTTGATTTAAATTGCGTTCTAACAAAGATTACTTTCTCTCAGCGGTAAAGAAATGCCGGAATCTTTCTACTTCCGACATCCTACTGACAGCTGAACCAAAAGTTATTTTCATTAACGTACACCGGTGGTGGCAGGTAACAAGAAACTTCTAATAGAAGCCAAAACAAGGGCCAAAGAGTTGAATTATCGTTACGTGTGGCCAAAAAACTGTCGAATTTACACAAGACGCAGCGAAAACACGCCCCCTTGTTGATTCATACCAACGCAGACCTGTAGAACATTGTTTAGTACCTTTTTTTGTCTTTGTTAATTTTATTTTTGCTTTATTTTATCAACACGTTCATTTTTATTCTTATATTAATTACTCAGTAGATCTTACCTACGTCAGTATTCGAGACCTTCACAAAAACACACACTTAATAAAAAACGTTATCCATATTTGTTCAGAAACTGTTACATTAAACAATAAAATTATTATCGACATACTTGCGATACAATTATAATACAACAAGAAGACACGTGTACAAGATTCGAATTATCTATGCCTCAAAAAAGGTAAAATAAACACTTTAAACGTATTATACCAAAACGTTAGAGGCCTAAGAACGAAAACGTAAGAATTCTTTAAAAACATCTTGACGTGTAACAGCGATATAATAATAATTACAGAATCATGGTTACATGATGGTATTCTCGACGCAGAATTATCGGATAACCGATTTAATATATTTCGTCAGGATCGCGGCGGAAGTAGAAGAGGTGGCGGCGTTATGATAATGGCGGCAGAAAAACTATCCTAAATGCATCGACCTGAATGGGTACATGAGAACCTTGAATGTCTTTGGGTAACAGTTGTTTAAAAATTTTAGCGTTAATCAGAACCTACATATTTGTGCTACTTATTTCCTCCGGACAATGCGCTGCCGCAGGGATTGCAGAGTTTTACTGTCCTACTATCGTCTATAATATCCTCAAGTCCGGACGATTTGTTTCTTATAGGAGAGACTTTAACCTTCCTTGTCTTTAATGGTCATCTAAAGGCCCAATATTACTCAAAAAAGGAACAGTTGATCTACAAATCTCCGCAGAAGCATTATTAAATCAGACTAGTATACTCGGTCTCAAGCAACATAATCTACAAGTTAATACTTATAACAACACTCTAGATCTCATTTTTACTAACTTAACTGTAGCTGTTAATAAATCACCAATATCACTTGTACATGTTTTTCATCCAACCCTTAGAGGGTTGATACTACTGATGTATTTCTAATCAAAGTCATTTTAGATTCCAATTTCATAAAGCAGGTTATGAGAATATCTGTAAATATCTAACAGTAAACGACCGGAATTCTGTTCTTAACGTACATTGGAAACCGCTGTATCTTGTTTTATACCGTAAATAACGTAATAGCTAATTATGTGCCATGTGTATATTGTAAAGAAAAGAACCGGTATACCACTTGGTATAATGTAACTCTTATAAATATTATAAAAGAAAAAAAAACTCCATAGATTTTGGAAACTCAATCATACTCCACTTGATTACGATGCCTTTGCTCTATTGCGGACCAGAGAAAAGAAGTTAAAAAAAATCTCTATAAAACGTACTTATAAAAAATTGTGAGAGTAATATTAAGAATAACCCTAAAGCGTTTTGGACCTAGGTTAGGAACAGGCGCAAAACTAACTCTTCTGACTATCCTAAATTTATGCAAAGTGGTGATGAATCTTTACAGGATGCTCAAGAAATTTGTTCAGGTTTTGCTGATTTTTTTAAAATGATGTTTCAAGAACCAGCCTCAGGCTACTCTTATTACTTGAAAAATCTTTCTCTGCCTTTTGAATCATCTAATGTTACAAGCAACTTGCATGTCACAAAAGAAGTTGTATATAATCACCTTAAAAAGTTAGATATCAAGAAAGGGCCTGGTTCTGATAACATACCCCCTCTGTTCATAGTAAGTTGTGCGGATGTTCTTTCTATCCCTTTATGTATTCTATTTAATAGATCACTTAGAGAAGGATATCTTCCAATAATTTGGAAGCAAGCACATATTATTCCCATTCATTAAAAGGGCTAAAAACAAAATTGAAAATTATCGACCGATTCTATCCGAATCTACCTTGAATACTTTTAGCAAAGTACTAGAGAAAATTGTTTACAATAATATTTACCCCGTGTTGTCATCTTCTCTTCCGCTCGAGCAACATGGATTTGTTAAAGGTCTTTCCCTCTTTATGTCTGACGTATTACGCGAGATAGACGGTGGTTCACAAGTTGACGCAATTTATACTGATTTCGAAAAAGCTTTCGATCGTGTAGATCACATTATACTCCTTCGTAAACTACAAGCGCTTGGTATAAGTGGTGATCTACTGAGATGGTTTGAGTCATACATACAAAAACGGAGTCAAATTGTTACCATAGGAGATTTCAAATCAGATTGTCTTGAAGTTCCATCCGGTGTTCTTCAAGGATCTCTTTTATGGCCTCTTTTATATTTTAGCTTCCTTCTTTATGCAGATGATAAAAAAATATATATGAACGTGAAATCGGAAATGGACTGTCAACTCCTTCAAGACGACCTTAATAGACTCGCTATCTTCTATACCAATAACCGTATTGCTGTTAACACTAAAAAATGCACATCAATATCTTTCACTCGCAAAATGCATCCTTTGCAACACGATTATCATATAGATGGGAAATTTATGACTAAAACAAATATTGTTAAAGACCTAGGAGTGACTTTAGACAATAAGCTTACCTTTTCGTAACATGTAACACTCATAACTAATAAAGCCTACAAAAACTTGGGATTCATAATTCGAATCTCTAAAACTTTTAATGATACGAATTGTATTAAAATTCTTTATTTCGCATATGTTCGCAGCGTTTTAAAATATTGTGCTACTGCTTGGAACCCCCAATATAAAAAACATATAACAGCTATAGAAAATATACAAAAGAAATTCATACGGTATCTCAATTACCGCATTGGACATTACGAAGATAATTATGATAACTCGTGTTTTTATCATAAATTACCCATTCTGCGGGATCGTAGATGTGTAGCGGACATGTTGCTTCTATATGATGCTTGCAATGGAATAATAGATTGTCCACAATTGACACAGCGCCTAATGAGTTTTTGTACTGCCAAGACACGAACAAGAGTAACAGAATTGTTTTATTCTCCACAGACTCTTACTAAATACGCAAAAAACTCCGTAGTCAATAGAATATTACTTACGTATAATAAATATTTCTCGAATAAAGATCCCTTCCACACATCAAAAGCTATACCACTATAAAGACTCTTAGAGATTACACTCTTTGTCACCACTATCATTAGTTTCAATAGACGTTCGAACACCCACATACACACACTCATACACACACTCGCGCACGCACATACACATCGATTGCTGACGTAGATTAAGTTCCTTAAAAATCTATTTAATTGTAAAAAATGTCATTGCCGTAGTCCTGTCTAACAATGTACGCATAAGTAATGTAAATCTATAATGGCTTGAACATTGCATAAAGAAATTATAAAAAGTAGTTTTTCATATTGTAAGATGTAGATTTTATAAAATAAAAAAAATATTATTAATGTGAAAAAAACTTATACATCAAAGTACGAGTACATAAATGAATTCAGTTTCTAAGATTCTATTCTTGTACTGCGCTCGCCAATCTTTTTATCTTTGTGTGTTATGCTCTTGTTTCGTAATGAAAAAGAATCTTGAGTAATAAAAATGTTCACTTCCGAAACCTGATATGGAGTCGTTTTATAACATAATATATCTGGAAAACATATAACAAATAGTATTATGTTTTGTATTATGCGAACCAGATACCCATTTAGTCCAGCTAATTAGGTCACCAGTACACATGACACAATTCGTGTCAGTCCCCAGTTTTGACAACGCACTCGTAGCTCTTATAAACAATAGATTCTTCAGGTATTAATAATAGTAGTAGTTATTTATTTTTTTACTCTTAAACTAACTACTCTGAAAAAACTAAATGCAAACTCCACCAGTCAACCCAATGTGTGGCGAGATATTGAGATAGGTCTAGCAATAAACTAGTTAATAAAAAGAAAAGACTAAGAATAACTAATACAAAATATACAAATAAATAATAATACATACATATATACATATACAATACAATAAAGGTAGCTACTTATAAATTCTTAAGTAATTAGTCATGAACCAAAGTTATATAATTGATTATAATACTGACCTTTTATGTTAATTTATTAAAAAAAGTTCTTTATTAATTAAAAGTTAAATATTTTTAAAATTTAAAGTTAAATTAATAGATAATATTATGATAAATTTATTTGATAAGTGCTATTTAAGTTTTCATTAAGTTCCTATAACTAAGTAGGTATTTTACAAGATGTGCTCCCAAATTTATATAACCTTAAGGGCAATACCATCTACACAATAAATATCTGTACAGATGACGGCGGAGATTCAATGCTCTAGTAAAATTCCTATGATAATGAAAAAAGTAAGATAAATTAATTAATAAAATAAAATAATTTCCTTTATCCTCTATTGCAAGATATTTTGCAGTCTTCTTTTAACAATACATATATTTTAATAGCTAAAACTGTTATCTATAGAAGAATTTTGTTGTTTCCTTCATTTTATTGAGCGACAAACGAGCACACAAATTACCTGATCCTGTCTGATTCTTGCGGCTTTTGACACACAAATTCAGGAGTAATAAAGTCCATACGTTGTCACCCGCGAGTACTAAGATGGAATGCCTTATCCGATAATAAATATCTCCGGATCCCTTCACTCACGAGACAAAACACAGCAGCGTCATGTTGGCATTCCGTGACGTGGTCTGTCCCCGGTTGAGCAAACTTATCATGCCGCAGTTAGAAGCAAAGTTCAGCGTAATTCTCCAACTCGGGCATCGGGCAGGTGATTAAAATTGCCATCATAAATATAAAGGGAACTCGGGATTCGGGAATCGATTTCATTGCGCGAAGGTTATTTCGCAATACTGAATTGTAACAACTGTTTAAAAATAATATTAAAAATATTGTTTTCGGACCATATACCAGATACTTTATACTACTAATAGACTACAGGTTTTACTACGATAATATTTTCGGCATTCGACCAAAGGCTTGATATTAAAAAAAAAAGATTCTGTTTACTATCCAACGCCTACACCGATCGCAAGTGAAAATCCAATTTTCTAGGCAAATTGGATTTGATGGCAGAGGGCTGTTACTTGCGAGTTGTAGCTGTTTGCGAAACTTAGCGCTGCGATCATTGACGACAATAGATACTTAATTTTTACAACTTTTACAGTATAGTCTTTTATTTTAATTATAACTATAACAAAGATATACCCTTCTTCCATTAATTTATTGCTTAGCAATATACGAGTAATACCACATCTACAAAACATTAAGACGAGAATTGAGATTGCATTAGTGATGACTGCCTAATAATAAGGACGACGGATTAGTGGTCCCACGATTTGAATCTAAATCCCGATAAGTTTATGTTTAAAGATTTTTAGGATTCTTATATACTTTTTATGAAATTAGAGTACTTGACAAACGAACACCCTACCAAATTCACATACATCTTTAAAAGAAAAATAATACAGATACGCTTTCACATCAGGAATAAGATGCACGTCACTAGTAATAAGGTCTCCGCTTTACATCCCGTTACGAGGAAATAATAAAGCCAAGTTGGATTTCCAAAAAAACAAAAGTGCTTAGTAGTATATAAAAAAACCATTAGTAGTGCTACGATTTTTACAGCGTTATGAACAGTTAGGTTGTAGCGGAAATATAATGGATTGTCTCGACCAGGGAAGGACCACGTCCTTCCAGAATACCGGTTTAAAAAAAGGTTTAAAAACGCTTTTCATATGGTTCGTGTATAAACCTCAGTCCTCAACGGTGTAAACGCATGTGCCATCTTGAATCTTTATATATGTTGGATATAAATAACATGGGCCGTAGTTATCATATATTATCAACTCTGTGCTCGCTTGTCACTCCTAATATTATAAAAAAAAACAAAAAGAAAATAATATTGAGGTAAATTGTATATTTTACTGTACATATAGTGAATCCCTGTAAATTTTATATTCGTTAAAATTATTAATTAAATAATAAATAATAATTAAAGGCATAATTTAATGGTGTACATTTTAAATATAGTCACTAAAAATATTATACCTAAGATTACTTCGTCGATGTCTTATAAATTTGCAAAACGAGTAAATATAATATATTTAATTATAAATATATTAACAGAAATTTTACTTTACCTAAACTTCCCTATAACAATTTTAGTGATGTTTTTCAATTAATTAAATACGTCATTTTAGCAGTATTAAAGAAACTGCTTAATAATTTTCTAGATATAGCTTAATGAATCGACTTTGGGTAAAAGTTAGTTTAATAAAATCGTATTTAAAAATACTAACCAAAGCGAAATTGCTTTTAGAGATATTAAGAGCGGTTGCCATAATCACATTTAGGAACATTTTGCGCTGTCTTTTGAGGAGCCTACGGGACAGTTGAACTCTAACGTCTACGTGCTAGAAATGGTACGAAAAAAATATTGATTCATTTATGAATCTTTATTTAAAATCTAGTGTCAGTTGTTTCTTTTTATTTTCGGAAAACTTTTTATCAAATGTCATAAAGTCAAATTGCTTATAATCAAACTACCACAACTTTTACAATATACATTTAATTTATAAAAATATCTTTACAGCACAATGTAGATAATATAACAATTTATGTGAGTAACGAAAAGTTTAATTTTTTTTTTTAAAAATAAACGTCTTAAATTGAAAGAATCGAATCTATTGGCCAGTTGACTAAAAGTAAGACCTAGTTTTTATACACGAAAATAATTTCATATTTACAAAAGTTTTAACACCCTGATATAGTTGTTGGTTAATGCCATCTATACGAAAATGCTATAATTTAATATACGTCCTATTCTTAATATTTTTATGTCACTGCAATATAATATAATGTAAAGCTATGGAAAATTGATTATAAATAATAACATTACTTCCTACACATGCAGACTCAAAACCTCAAATTATTTATAAAAAAAGACATTTATAGTAAATGTGAGATTTCATTTATAAAAGAAGCTAATAGACGAATATTATCTTTCCAATTTTACTTTAGCAACATAAATATTTTAAAATAAAAAAAACATACTACGTATACATAAACGTTTACTTCGTGTTATTAAAGTACATATATCATCGTAGCGAGTACATATAACTAATAATAACTAATTACCGACCGAAACCAGACAGTATATAAAAACGTGAAAAAAGATAATCCTTTTGTTCACCACTTTAAATAATGTTTGTTTCAAAATCACAAAAATGTCAAAGTGTATTGGCATATTCATGCGTTGCAAACTCGGTCTGGAAGCCGCAATATATTACGTCCCACCTTTTGAGTTACGACCTATGAAAGTTTTCTAAATGTCCATGGTTTTTTTTTTGTGTGAGTATTGCTATTGGTCCAGAGATCTTTACAGCTTTATCTAATTAGACTCCCGAGCGGGAGGCCCGCTGAGTAGAAAGACAACGACGATGCTGCAAAGCTGGCGCGGAGACTGCCGCTGCACCACCGCCGCACTCCGACCCCTGTGGACGAAGAACGTCGACGACAACAGAGGGGGGCGATATGATAATATGATCCGAGGGCTCCTCATAAGGAGGTACGAGACCTTGACTCGGATCGCTATCTAAGGGAGAAAAGTTAAATGTCGATGGATGCGGGATCGTGCTTTATGGTAATCTATAGGGGAGTCCAATGTTCGACAGTTGACTGTTGACAAGCTGTGATGATGATGATGAAAGTATTTTTTTGAATAAGTAATGCGGCGATAGTTATTCAATAATCTGAAATAGTGTCATTCATATTATTAATTATTTGTATATAAGTAATTTTACTATAAAAATTATTATAAAAAAGGTATTAAAATTTCAATAGATGGCGTTAATATCATCGGTTGATATAATGGAAACCAAATTTACGTTTACAAAATTTATATAATTATATCATTTTCCATAATCACAACCGAAACGACCATTCGTAATAATTAGTTTAAAGATTAAGTAATTGAAGTAATTAAGAAATTTGTTTTTTGTAGTGTTTAATAGATGGCGCTATTTTACACATCGTCACGTATACCACAAGGTACATCACAAGGTTTTAATGTTTAATATCTTTTAAGAATAGTATAGTATAGTTGAGCAGCTACATCATTTACCACCTATTCTACGTTATACCTGTATAAGTGGGCTCTGCGTTATACCGCACACATTCACAGTGGTAGAGCTACGCCGCAGCTTGTTTCTATCTGCACCATAAATAGATCAGCTCGACCGGGGAAGGACCAATGTCGCAATTACAGGTAGAAGAGAGAATAAAATTAGAGACATACTATCTCAGTCCTTGAAGTTGACCAGCAAGTAAATTGGCAAATGACAGCCTATTTATCTCGTCACATATCTGTAAAATAACATGATCTTTTTTAATTTGTAATTTTAATTCGTAAGATCCAAATTCAAAGTTGACTTCAAACCTTAGACTGCATTCAAACGGATAGTTCTTGTTAACAATATTTACATAAATTAGCATAATATATATATATATATATATATATATATATACACAAATATATATATATATATACACAGACATACCTTCCCAAACACACACGTATGCTCACACTAACACATGCATACACACATGCTCAAATTTTAATTACTTCTTTTCTTTTCTTAATTTTTTATGTTACTTAAAAAGATACTGCCGAGATTTATTGCAAAACTGTACTTGAAAAAAAATCTGAGGGGTACAGGAATTATCTTAAGATTTCACGCATTTGTTGTAGGTATATCAATAAATTATAATTAAAAATACCGTCAATGACTTATAAAATAAAAATCGTTTCGAAAGAAAAGTCCTAAAGAAAATTAAAAACATAACAAATTCATGACATTTCAAAATCGACCAGAAAGACATCATCATATGTATTATGTAAATCTATTAAGAAAGATATATATAAATACATATATATATATATTATGTTCTACGACACGATGTTGACGAATTTAATGCATAGGACACGCTACGCTTCGCGATCCAGTTCATAAAGCTTCAGTATAATCGTAGCTCTCGTAGCCGATGCATGCTACGACACCTTCGAAAAACACGCTTCGCGGAAAAGTTCGTCGAAAGTCGTAGATTCAGCCATTCTTTTGTTTGTATTTCTAAGTAATTTATTATATTGTTGTTATAACTATACTCTAAAATATAGATTTTCAAAGTTCTTGGCTCATTGCTCAGCTCAGTGCGTCGAGATAAATATGTGAACATCGTGAAAATGTATAAGTGTAAGAATTAGTGGTGAGTGTGTAGAATTTGAGATGTTTTTTTTAATAATGAAAAAACAATTTTGTAATGATTTCAAAACTGAAACACAGTTGATGTCGTCATGATTGTTATGAAAGGCCCAAAAAATTTACTATTTTATATTTTTATATTATATGCATAGATTTATTTTCATTCAAGTGTATTGAATTTTAATGCCTAATAACGACGTATATTCTTTTTTTTTATAGGAATATTTTTAAAGAATATATATATATATATTATATCTATATAATATTAGTCTTTTAGGCACTACATGATTATTCGGCGTATTCTGAGTTATTCAAATAGAAGACAGATATATCTAGTCTACAATATAAAACAGAAGTTTTTCTAATTATAATACATAAAATTTGTACGTCAACACCTAAAATTTAGAATCCTAAGATAATCCCTAGATGTGAGGAGTTTTTCGCGGCATTGAAACTTTCAATATTCATACAAGCGAACTATGGTTATATCAAATCTTGGGCTATTTTTAATTATTTTGTCCATGATCTGTTCCACTGTCCTTTCTTTTAGAACTTAAAATTTTCTGACATTGTCACCGCTTATCTTAATAAAAAGAAAAAAGTTATTCAGGAAGAGAAGAGCCTTTCTTAAAGGCTGGTAGTGCATCTAACGACATCCCTGGTATTGCGGATGTCTATGGGTGGCGGTAATCACATAACATCAAGACACCTGCTTGCTCGTTTGCCAACAATATTATAAAAAAAATACCAAAAGAATTAGATAATATTTTATTCTTCGTCGGGTACTGAATTATACAATACTTTGCTCAGATATACACTGCTCAGATAATGTTATTGGATAGTAACTAGAAGATATCGCCATGGTTGCCATCGACCACAAGGACGACATTCAGACCATAAACTTGTTTACTATAAAACAAGAAATAATGATTTCTTATATTTACTTAAACACTACACAAGAAATAAAAATAATGTTACGGAATTTACATTTTTTACTTTTTACAGCACTCTTGGTCGAAAAGGATTGAGATGTTTGATGTCCTGATATCATAATTTACTTGAGCTATTGTTAATTTATAATTATATACGTAGAAATCCGTTAGATTAGTTTTATTACAAGATTTTATCTTCAAATGTATATTTATATATGGTATATTTTTTACAATCGTATTAGTTCAAGTTTATAATTCTTATTGATATATTTAATATCGAAATAACCCAAATGAATGATTAAAAATAATAAACTACAAATTTCTTTTCACATTTTTTTATTTTTTCTTTTTCTAACTTAAAAGGTTAATTAAATTCAAGTTCCCTTATATTTATTATTTAAAATATAATAATGTTAATACAACTTACTGATTCAAAGGATATTGGATAGTAAACCTAGATTATAATTTCCCTTTGACCTTTCATTTCCTTTGGAATGTAACCTAATAACATCGCTCGGCTGACCTTAGTCTTTTACCGTGTATTTCTGGAGTAATAAAGCTGATTTCTTCTAGATTTCGATAGAAACGTATTAGTTATAAGTTTGAAGTCAATTAACGGAATAAGTCAGTAATATTTTAGAGCATCATTGCTGAAAATGGGGAACGAAACCAACGAGTGGTAAACTGTCAATGAAAGCAATAAGGCTTAAAAAAATATCAAAAAATTTCACATAGTATAATAGTGAAATCTTTTGATTGTTTTTTTAACAGTGGTAGAGCTACACTGCAGTTTGTTTCTAGCTGCAGAATGAATGGGTCAGTTCGACCGGGGTAGGACAACGCCCTCATAGAATACCAGCGTAAAATAGCAGCATAATGCTGTTGTGTTTCGTTGTGTTCTGGTGAGTGTATGTTTCCGAAGACCTTTATTACTGGAGACGAGGCATTACAGTCGTTAAGGGCCAAGGGGTTGTCATCCCTGAGGAATGAGATGGAATGCATCTGCATTATCATTCCTTGTTAAGGATAAATGTAGATGTCATGGGCCGCAGGAATCACTTGAAATCAGGTGAACTGTGTGCTCGTTTGTTACACTCAATGTAATAGTAAAATATGCCTGTTCATGGTAGAGCGGACATATTCATGTTGTTGCTTGAAACTTGCTGCAACATTTCTCTATCATGTACCACGCTAAACCGTGCATTTTTCACCCTTTGTTATAGTAAAAAAAATATATCTTTATCATCGATTATTGCTTTCAATGTAAAGTTTCAGATCATCAATGACCTCTTTACTTAGTACTTTACAGTGCTGTAGAATATGTTTATTTCTCAAGATATTTCAATTTAGTTATATTCGCTTGTTCGATAGTAATTGATTACCGCCATGGGCGGCGGTAATCAATTACTATCATTACACCTGCAACACCAGAGGAGTCACAGATGCGCTGACGGCCTTTAAGAAAAGCGTATGTTCTTTTCTTAAAGGTCCCTATTATAAAATAAATCCTAAAGTATAAAAAGTGTTCATTATCTACCGTCGAGTGTTTATATATTTTCTTGAATATCGTAATGATAATATCCTCCTGGTAACCCACGTCGATGTTGCTATATAATATACTGTGCGTAATATGTGCTCTCTCTCAATAATGCGCGATCTTTTCGCCCCCTTCCCTAAAATATGCATGTGCTATAAGATCGGAGGAAGGTTCAGATGTACAGATCCAAAAACCAACAATTTGTGATACACGAATACTATTCCCCGGCTAGGATTCAAACCTAGAGCTCGACAGAGCCATAAACTCTAATCTCTATACCACGCGGTCGTCATTCCCGAATATACTATACGTACCACTACACTATTTTATATACTGCGCAATCAATGTCATCTACAAACAGCGCGACATGTAGTGGACGAAATCAATCACGATGACGTTATATCCCATGCAGTTGAACATTCTAGTAATAGGAGAAATCGTTGTTTGAGCAAATGCTTATGACATCGCCGTAGTCGTAATCCTCCAGGAGGATCTTCATATTCAAATAGTTTAAATCTAACATATTTCGTTATTTTGTGCGACGTGGATTTAATTTTATTCGTAATTTCATATATCAATTTGGGAACGTTTCCCCATTGGTACTCCAGTTGACAAATTCTATCTTATACCTTATTACTTCTGGTAAGTTAAACTTTCGAACGCCATGTAATTTGGCAGATAAAAATTTGTATTAAAAGGGGTTCGACTTTGTTATTAAAGGTTTTATAGGCGATTGAATCGACAAATTGAAAGAAAATTTTAAATTTATATTATGGACGTGAAATTGACAATTTTATTGACTCTTATAACGTAAGAATCATATAAATTTACAATAATTCGTCGAAATTTGTTCTTAAATAGTGTGCCTTTTAATTTTTAAGAATTTATGTATTTCCAATTAACAAAAGTTTATATACACGTAGCTTGCACAATATTAGAGAGCGACCTTACACTGCTGTATTTCTAGTGATAACAGAATCATGATGTAGGTCGGTTCCCACTGAGAAACCGCAGTGTTCGACACGATTATGAAACTGGAATTGGAAGCCTGGAAAGAAGACATATACGCCTTCCTTTTAAACAAGATAACTATTTCACGTGAATATTTTATGAGGGCATGGTCCAACAAAATTTAAATACAGCTCTTAATGTCAAATTTCCTTAAATATTAATTAAAATTCAACGAAAACTTTAAACTGTGTCGTTTAAATCGCATCGAAAATTACCAATGTGAATAAAATCCTTGAAGTTTAACAATGTCCTCAGAGTTTGAGAAAGTTTACGCTAGATTAACCCTTGTTCTTCATTCACGGAAGGGCCTACGTAAGATTCAGTGGATCTAATATTAACTAATCCGTGGTAGTATTTTACAAATACGATTAATAAAAGTATTTATTACGTATTATATACTTTTTTTATTGCATTGACGCTAACAAATAAGATAGTTCACCTAAGTAATACTCGCATACATTCTATAAAAGGAATCATAATGCAAATGCCTTCTTTACTCTTAGGACTAAGTTGGAATGTCTCGTCACATATCAGGATTATGCTCTTATTTTGTGTGGTTTCTTTTATTTGGCTTCGAGTAAAACTAATACTAGTCATGTCGCCCCAGTCGATTTAAAACAACGGCAATGTATTTTAATTAATACCAAATTACATCAACTATAGTATAATTATATGATATCGGAACTAATAACATTCGTGCAAACATAAAGCCACGCATTCGTAGTTCGACGTAATTCAAATGCAATAAGATCGAAGAAATGTTAAAATTCATTGTTAGGAACACGGAACATACTCGTCATAATCATACAACACACCTAGAAACCAAAACAAATAATTTGTATAGCATAAATATTATTCCTCAACTGGGAATCGACCTCAAGTTTCCCTATTTAGAAAACTTTGACAACATTGTGTTTCAAAGTTCTGTTTTTCTTTTTAAATGCTAAAAACCTAATTCGGACCATTGCAAATATATGCAAAACTTGTTGATGCGCTTATATATGCGCAACGAATAGCATTTAATTTTTATTTATAAAGATTATGCTAAAAACAGGAAAATAATGCAAATTTTCTATTAATCTAAAATAATTACCAAGCTAGCACACAATTTAACTGCTCGTTCCAAACTAATCGAGGACTGGCTTTGGACGAGATAGGCGGTTGATGGGCATGCCTAAGAATTTAGATATTAAAAAAGGAATAAAATTCACTAATGTATAATACAGAAATACCACTGTCTGCCATTGCCAACGAAGTACTACAATGATATTAGTAAGTAAGTAAATTAATTAAAAATCACGTAACAAATGTAAATTCTAATGTTAAGTAGTGACACAACACGCAGGTTAAGCTAAACCCTTAGATTCACAAAGTGGTACAGGTGGACCCCCAGGGGTCTACGGGAGACTCGACAGGGGTCTACGTTTGAGTGACAAAAATGGGGGTTCACAATCGGTAAGTGGGGGTCCACGAAAATTTATTTACTTTATATAGTTGAGAACTAAAATGTTGGTTAGATTTCAACTCTAAATGTAGGCAGATAATATTTTAAGAAGCTCAACGACCGTTACTTATAAAAACTTACATATTCCACATTTTTGTAGAGTTTTGGGAATATGGTAGAAATGTAGCTACAGGGGGTCCACCGGAACCATTATGTTTATCTAATGCACTATGTTTATCACTAAATTTTGAAAGTGGTCTATGAGAAAAAAAGTCTAGGCACCTCTGAGCTAAACCATCGTCATTGGTAAAGGAAACATTGTAAGGAAACCTTTTCTACAAATTAATTTCATCAGTGCTACCACTTCAACTAAGCTTAAAATGCTTGTGCTAGAAGATAACAGGACAATGGTCGAAAGAGGGATTTAAACCTACGACTTTAAATTTCGCAGAACGAAAAGTAAACCATTGGCCTATTGACGCTTCAATGTTCATATTTGATGCGGTTATTCATGTGAATTGTTGAAAGGCAATAAAATTGGGATTAGAATTAAAGAATATTTTTTTTATTGTTCATTTACATACGCTAGCACCAGCATAATATAACGAGACGAAAACTTATAATGATAATAGTCTTGCCTAAATAATCTTCGGAATCTAAAAAATTAAACCAATACACCATGCGTTCATCAAAAAAAAGGAATATATTTTTTAATAATATCTATACTAATATTTTATAGCTGAAGAGTTTGTTTGGTTGAACACGTTAATCTCAGGAACTACTGGTTTAAATTGGAAAATTCTTTTTGTGTTGGATAGTCCATTTATCGAGGAAGGCTATAGGATATATAACATGACGCGTCGACAAATAGGTGCAGAGCATCAATAAAAATGTTGCGAATTCGGAAGAAATATTCCTTTTCAGAGCTTACGTTGCTTAAGTTACACAGTGCAGAATTTGCTTTACATGACACATACCAAGCATCCTATAGTCTACGCGAACGAAGTCGCGGGCACAGCTAGTCAGTGATAAAGCGCACAATTTACCTGATGGGTAAGCGATGATTACGGCCCACGTCATCTACATCCATCTGACTGGGATGGAATTCCATGTTAGCTGTAATGGAGTCTCCAGACTTATCATATGAAACGCAGCATCTTCATCATGTTGGTAACTTATGAGGCCGTGAACCTATCCGGGTAGAGTCTAGACATCAGCTGCACTGTTAAATTTGCACAACAATAGAAATATGTTAAATAAATACTAAATTATTATAATAATAAATTTTATTAACAATTGAAAATATATTACAAAATATATACACTTGTGGTTTTGTCTACTATATGTGGACAACGTCATAAGTACACGCCGGAAGCCGTGCTCGAAAATAACCGCGCCAGGCTCTACTGGGACCGGCCCATCATCACGGACAGGACTATTCTTGCGAATAAATCTGATATCGTATTGATGGACCGGGCACAGTCAAGGATATTTTTGGTCGACATCACGATCCCATATGACGAGAACCTCATGAAAGCCAAAACAGATGAAAGACCAAATATCTCAACATGGCGGCACACATCCCAACCAGCCTCTCGAATCACCTGAGGTGGTTGAGACTCCGGGACGGGCAGATCCGGGCTCAAATGCAAAAGGCGGTGCTCCCTGACACCGCTCGTATAGTCTGCAGGTTTCTTTCCCTTTCGCCCTAACCCTCGAGCGTTTGGTTCCCTATCTAGAGATTCCCGTCTGGTTGGTCTTTATATATGTATTATATTGTATTGTATATAATTGTTTCTTTATATGTTTATAGATTTTTATTTATTTATTGTATTGACCAACCAGGCGGAGATGGAAAAAAAAATCACCTACATAATAATAATGTTTATTGTATTCTCTCACAAATTAGGATCAGTAAATATAGTACAATACAGATTTCACAGTGATGAACAGTATTCGCGAGAGACTGAGGTGTCTATACTAGGATGCACTGTGTGACAGATCACCAGGTCACGGATCACCACCTTCCTCCTCACCAGAACTATTTTCTGTTTGTACAAGAGTAAAATTTAAGAAACATTTTTTTTGTATTATGTATGTATATATATTAATTAGTAATTATATATACGAAACAATTAATCCGACTAAATGAAAAGGTAATTGAAGTGTGTGTTTATACAAGCACTTGTGCTAACCATGTATATAAATCCCACTACTGGGCAAAGGCCTCCTTACTAGAGAATTCATCACGTAGCTCTACTGCGGATTGACGGTTTCCACATGCCTTCAAAAAATATTTTTATTATTATTTCTTAGACATGCAGGTTTCCTTACAATATTTTCCTTCACTCAGTCAGCACTTAAAATTGCGATTAGCATTTCATTTCCGCCGGCGGTGGGGATCGATTTAGATTTGACCGCGTAACGTTAATTAAATTCCATCACTTAGACACAGGCAGTAAATTCAGTGTTACCAAATTCGACTACCAAATTAAGTAGTTAGTAATTGTTCACAATCTTATATCTCGTTATCTAATATGTACAGGTTCTGTTTATAGTAGAATTATAAAACCCGCAGACGCAGCTGGAAGTAAAGAGGCCGCAGATTCAATAGAAACGATCGGAGAATGCCCACCGTTCACAGAATCCAAACGCAAATTAGCAGCACAACGTAGATGTGTTTCGGCTCGTGAGCTTAGGTATCTTTATTATTATAATTAATATATATATTAGGCTTATTATTGTTGACGAGGCATTCTGCTTTAGTCCCCAAGGGAGACAACGCATGATCACTATGAATCGAGGATGAATGTAGTATGGGCCGCAGGAATCACTCACCGTCAGATGAACTTGTGCTCGTCGAACTTGTGTTCGACGCATCTTAGTATTGATATTCGAGTATAATTAGTTAATTATTGCAATATATGTATTTTAAATATATCGAAGCGCCCACTCATTTGGTATTTCTCCTTCTTTTTATGATCTGATTCATCTTATATTTATAATGTAATGGGACATAAAGAAAAAATCAATCATTATATTCAGCCTTTTTGTCGTCAACGCTTTTGTTAGATATATTATTTTCAACTAATACTATTATACCGCCACGCATCGCCTATATTTTACTTGCAGCGTTAATAGATTGAATTTAATGGAGAAGGATTATATAACACTAGCATGAATAGTAGCATAATGCTGCTGTAATCGTATGATAGGTAAAGAACCGAGGCCCTCAAGGGTGGGCGTTTAAGGACGGTTGTCATTATGTGAACTGCGAGTTCATACCTCTAATTTCATGAGGAAAACAATTAAAAAACCGACGATTTAAATCAATCTCTCAAATTTATAATACCGTTGACAACGTGTCCTAAATATTTTTTTTTATTTTACAGACGCAGTCATTTATATAAAAATCCAGGGTACACATACGATTAACATTTTTATTTTTATTTAGATTTTAGTTTAAAGATATTTACATAGTTTAGTTCATTATTTTGATATCGTAATTTTTACATTTGTTTGTTCTTTTTTTTAATTTTGTTATATTTTAACTACTTATATTATCAATATTAAACTTTGTAATAACTTCCTGTATTCACCTATAACTGGATTAATGAATAGCTATATGCCTTAAGCTTCTCAACATTGATGATACCAAAAACTAATAAATAAATAGATACAATAATATAACTATAGTACTCTAACGGGTGTCCTACCATACACACGCAACCATAGATTTATTAATGTATTTATTTGTATTTTTTATGAAGTCTATGGTATAGAAAAGATAGAACAAAATATTTCAAATTGTTCATTAGTATATACTACCTACGTTCACTAAATATTTAAAGTATATCATTAGGTATTTATTTTCATAATTTAAGCAAAGAAAGAAAGAAGAGATCTTTATTTTTATTTAATTGTTATAATTGGATTTTTTTTTTTATAGCATTAAGAGTAACAAACGAGCACACAGTTCACCTGATGGTAAGTGATTCCTGCGGCCCATGACATCTACATTCATCCTTGACAAGAAATCATAATGCAGATGCGTTGTCACCCTTGGGGACTGAGATGGAATGCCTCGTCTCCAGTAATAAGGGTCTCCGGATCCCTGCACTCACCAGACGAAACACAGCAGCGTTAAGCTGCTATTTTACGCTGGTATTCTGTGAGGAATGGACATATCTTTTTATTCGCCAACAAATTTAAATGAAATAAACACTAAATGTTGGTCCAAACTTATCTCAATACATCTCTGATTATAAAAGTTGCATATAATTTAACACTGGCCTTGTGAATTATCGTGCAGAAACACACGGACAAAAAGTATTATTAAGATATGTAAGATTTTTTATTTTACAGACGCAGTCATTTATATAAAAATCCAGGGTACACATACGATTAACATTTTTATTTTTATTTAGATTTTATATTTAAAGATATTTACATAGTTTAGTTCATTATTTTGATATCGTAATTTTTACATTTCTTTGTTCTTTTTTTTAATTTTGTTATATTTTAACTACTTATATTATCAATATTAAACTTTGTAATAACTTCCTGTATTCACCTATAACTGGATTAATGAATAGCTATATGCCTTAAGCTTCTCAACATTGATGATACCAAAAACTAATAAATAAATAGATACAATAATATAACTATAGTACTCCTAACGGGTGTCCTACCATACACACGCAACCATAGATTTATTAATGTATTTATTTGTATTTTTTATGAAGTCTATGGTATAGAAAAGATAGAACAAAATATTTCAAATTGTTCATTAGTATATACTACCTACGTTCACTAAATATTTAAAGTATATCATTAGGTATTTATTTTCATAATTTAAGCAAAGAAAGAAAGAAGAGATCTTTATTTTTATTTAATTGTTATAATTGGATTTTTTTTTTTATAGCATTAAGAGTAACAAACGAGCACACAGTTCACCTGATGGTAAGTGATTCCTGCGGCCCATGACATCTACATTCATCCTTGACAAGAAATCATAATGCAGATGCGTTGTCACCCTTGGGGACTGAGATGGAATGCCTCGTCTCCAGTAATAAGGGTCTCCGGATCCCTGCACTCACCAGACGAAACACAGCAGCGTTAAGCTGCTATTTTACGCTGGTATTCTGTGAGGAATGGACATATCTTTTTATTCGCCAACAAATTTAAATGAAATAAACACTAAATGTTGGTCCAAACTTATCTCAATACATCTCTGATTATAAAAGTTGCATATAATTTAACACTGGCCTTGTGAATTATCGTGCAGAAACACACGGACAAAAAGTATTATTAAGATATGTAAGATTTTTATTTATTTCGAAGTTTTTATTATATTAAGTTATAAGCGGCCACACAGTTCACCTGAAAGTAAGTGATTCCTAGGGTCTAATAGGAATCATAGTTCAGATGCGTTGTCACCATTAAAGACTAAGATAAAATGCCTCGTCACCAGCAATAAGAGTCTTTGGATGCACTCAACAGACGAAACACGGCAGTTTTATGGTTTTTTACGTTGGTATTCTGTGAGGAATGGACATATCTTTTTATTCGCCAACAAATTTAAATGAAATAAACACTAAATGTTGGTCCAAACTTATCTCAATACATCTCTGATTATAAAAGTTGCATATAATTTAACACTGGCCTTGTGAATTATCGTGCACGGACAAAAAGTATTATTAAGATATGTAAGATTTTTTATTTATTTCGAAGTTTTTATTATATATTTTTGTATTGCGATAAGAAATATGATTATAAATAACGTCGATTATTGAACGTTACTTCTGTTGTCTGAAAAACGTTATATTTAACCCATAATAAATAGCATTCTAAAAGCAACTTAGCAGTTGACAGTCAATGTATCTACAATTAAGTATTTTAATATGTACGCATACAAATACAATTATTCAATTAGAAACTTAATTAAGTAAGCAGCGATTTTGGGGAGTGCATTTATTGTTTACGTTTTTTTTCATTTATTTATGTTCAGCAATAACGACTACACCAATGCATGGTTTAACATTAACAATATTGAGGAGTTAAGTTAAATATATCCTCATTTAAAAGTAACATGCAACTATTATAGTTTAAAATAATATAAAACGAACTCAAAAAAAAAATTACATATGCATACAAACTATAAACATACTACATACTCGACATATACAAACGATAAACAATGAGTTTAGGAATAAAAATAGAGTAGAATTTTTCATATACACTATAGATGTCACCTAATTTTGCTACACAGTTGTAAATTTTGCACAATCTCCATTGGCTTTCTCGGTAATATAGCAGGTATAATTATAAATAATAATTAAATGAAATAAACACTAAATGTTGGTCCAAACTTATCTCAATACATCTCTGATTATAAAAGTTGCATATAATTTAACACTGGCCTTGTGAATTATCGTGCAGAAACACACGGACAAAAAGTATTATTAAGATATGTAAGATTTTTTATTTATTTCGAAGTTTTTATTATATATTTTTGTATTGCGATAAGAAATATGATTATAAATAACGTCGATTATTGAACGTTACTTCTGTTGTCTGAAAAACGTTATATTTAACCCATAATAAATAGCATTCTAAAAGCAACTTAGCAGTTGACAGTCAATGTATCTACAATTAAGTATTTTAATATGTACGCATACAAATACAATTATTCAATTAGAAACTTAATTAAGTAAGCAGCGATTTTGGGGAGTGCATTTATTGTTTACGTTTTTTTTCATTTATTTATGTTCAGCAATAACGACTACACCAATGCATGGTTTAACATTAACAATATTGAGGAGTTAAGTTAAATATATCCTCATTTAAAAGTAACATGCAACTATTATAGTTTAAAATAATATAAAACGAACTCAAAAAAAAAATTACATATGCATACAAACTATAAACATACTACATAATCGACATATACAAACGATAAACAATGAGTTTAGCAATAAAAATAGAGTAGAATTTTTCATATACACTATAGATGTCACCTAATTTTGCTACACAGTTGTAAATTTTGCACAATCTCCATTGGCTTTCTCGGTAATATAGCAAGTATAATTATAAATAATAATTAAATAAAATTATATATAAAAGATTAACACTATCCGTTACAAGACTAAAAATACAAGATCCAAATATTTGCAGTGGTCTGACAATTAATTTTAATTTTTTTTTTGCTTTAATCGATCATTATATGAAGGCTTTTCATTTCCTAAGCCGTGTTTGTAAGATGTGTGACGCTTTCAAAACATTTTACATAAGTAGCGAAATGTGAATAACATGCGACACTGCAGTACTCCAGAGTGCTTCAACACTAAGAAGTTATACAATTCGGCACGAGCATTTCAGAAACTTTTGTATTTCGGTTAATAAAGCCTAGCATTTTGAAACCGTGCGGATCGATAAGGTATATGTGTTTGTTCATTTGCAAGTCTAAAATTGCTTTTAACTAAGATTGCTTTTACGAATACGAGTATATAAAGACAAATAGATAAATAAAATACAAATAATCAAGTTAACGCTTTTTACGAATTAGAGGTGGACATAACAGTTCGTCTGTATTTTATAGTTGTTTCAATGCGTCCGACATTTATAGCGAAACTGAATTTCACCACGTGGGTTTTTTCGCGCGGCAAATATATTTGTGTGTTTAGTGCTCAATGGAGTAATATAACGTCGACGATATCACGTTATAAAATCGCATAATCGAGCAAATTTTAATTCATTACCTATACTGCTATGCAACTGGGAGTGATATATACAACTTCAGTCTTTTAAAGAGTACCTTAAGGATTAGTAATGCTGACACTCTATACGTATATACTACAACACTTTACAATCCCGTGATCTTAAAATTATAAAAAGAAAATAAAGAGAAATATGACAGCACAAATAAATGTATTAATTATATCATAATTACTTATATCAACATAAAATATGATATTTTTATTACAATTCAATAGGCCCGTCAGTAGCCCGCGCCGAGGACTTCAGTCAAGTAGGTCGTAGCTGGTATCCGCCCACGACTGGCGATATTACAGTTTGAATACTCTTTAAATTTCTCGAAAATTATTTTAAATTAAAAATAAAACAACGCAAAGTTAGGAGCCCTCCATATTTGTGAAATGTTGTGTGTTAAATTTTCACTTAATTAATATTTTTTTTGTTATCACTTACATAAATTTAATTGGGTATTAACGATATTTTACGTATAAAGTAGAACATAACAAATCAAAATTAAATGACAAAATTGAAATAAGAGATTCGACGTGAAATAATTACAGAATAGTAATTAATAATAAATAATTACAAAAAATAAGTTCGTATATATAAAAAACAAGTACAGATTTTATTGAAATTAATGCCATAATATGACGATATATAAATATTCATATGTTTTCTTGCGTAGACTGCAAACAAATCGTTTCTTTGTTTATTTTCATAATTTTAAACCCCACGATAACCTATATAAAATCTTTTATTTATTTTATTTTCTTTGATATATTTCACGTTCAAATATTTGGCTTCTCTTCTCGCGTATACTTTATAGGGTTTCGAAGTTTCTGCATTAACCGCCGGGCTTATGAGTTGTTACTACCTATACGACGTCGATGCCTATACGTAACGACCTATATCTATTTATTTACGGCCGCGTAGTGTAGTGATTAGTATATCTGGCTACTGCATCGCGGTTCTTGGATTAGATTCCCGACCGAGGCGAGGAACAATATTTGTGCGTAACAATTTATTGATTTCCGGGTCTGAGTAATTTGTAGTACGTCTCTCGTGTCCTTGTATTTTGTATTGTATTCGAACTTCCCTCCGTTCTTATTACATTTGCATTACATCGGACTAGGGAAGGGGATGACAAGGGAGTGCCTCTGTTGGGGCAAACGCTTACGGCACTATGAAATAAACTGCGCAGTTGATGTCATCTGGAAGTAATCAGAAGATAACACTGTGGTCAAAATTCAGGACCACAGGGACATCATCATATATTTATATAATTACCTACACTTACCTACGTATCTAGTCCGGCCATAAGTTATGTTACAAATGAAAATGCTTTTTTAATGAAGTAATTTAATATTATTAAAGTTTATACCTACATATTGATTAGTCAGTCAGCGTAAAATAAAAAAATATTCTATTCGAAATGGCCACCTTTGGCTTTTATACAGGCCTTTAATCTGTTTGGCCACGAATCTATGGATTTACGCACTGTTTCCAAGGGAAATTTTGCCACTGCTTGCTCCAAGGATTTAAGAGACCATAATTTGAAGTCTAAAGGGTTGAGGTTTAGGCTAGATGAGGGCCAGTCTTCAGCTCTTGTAAAGTCCGGCACGTTGGTTTCAAGCCAGGCCTGGGTATTTCGTACCTTGTGACCAGGTGCAGGGTCCTGATGGAAAGTCCACGGTATATTTTTAAAAAGTGTATTGCTGAGAGGTTTTACAACATGATCCAAGACTTATCTTGATACAATTTGGCTGAAGTTTTCACTCCTTTTTCACAAAAATGTGGTTTTGTGACTCCTTGATAAGACACGCCCCACCAAACCACAACTGACGCAGGATGATGACCAAGTTGTACATTTCCGACCACTTGAGCAGCTTCTTTAGAACTCTGAGCGTACGCTTTGCTTATTGTAGTGTTCTTCAATTGTGAATTTTTTTTAATCGGTAAAGAGGATATTTCATGCGTATCGCGACACAAGGCGTTTTGATCGATCCACTCCCTTTAATTGTAAAGATTGATTGAGGGCATGTCCTGTATATCGACAATAAGCACCGAGCTTCAGGTCTTGTTTTATAATACGCGTCAGAGTCCTAGCGGGAATCTTCATTTCTCGCGATAAGATTTTTTGCTTCCTAATGGGGCTTCGACGAATTCTGGTTTTAACAGCATTAACAGCCTTTCTAGTTCTAACAGCATGCTGCCGCCCCGATCTTTTCTGGTCTTCGACAGAGGAAGTGCTATTGTATCTGTTGATAGTACGATATACGAACATACGGCTGATACCAAGCTGTTGAAGTGTCTGGAATATGACCGACGGCTCCATACCCACTTTGTGCAAGGCGATCACTGCAATCCTATTTTCTTTAACACGCCATTCCATATTGTTATTTGATAATGAACACGAAAAAATATGTGAAATAGCGCAAAATCGAAAGAAGTTTCTAAAATAATATCACGTGTATAATTTTTTTTTTAATTTTTCAAATTCTAAATAATTAAAAAGTTAAAAAAAAGTTTTTATGTAACAGTATTTATGACCAGATAAGTTATATACGACTATACTTGGGAGAATAATGATGAATAAAACAATCAATTAATTTTTGTAGTCGCTTTCAGAAAGTCGCACAGGAACAAAAGCGCCGTTAACTCCTTCATCGAATTCATTTAATCTGTCTGCCAAAATCTTTGTACCTTTTTCTCGAATTTTAATTCTTTTTAAACACCCGTCCGTCTCGCCAGTCCCTGCAGTTCCATAGTGTCATTCGGAAATCCGAACGCTACACGACGTTAACCCAACCTAACCCCTAAAGGTAGCCATTTTCACTAGGAAACCTATATGTACCTATCTATCCTACCTATCTATGAAATAAATAAGTAGTCCGCTAATCGACAATTGAGTTGCCTGGTAAACTATACTGTAACACACTCTCTAGAGAGACGGACTATACCCTACAATTTTATTTATATATATTTATATATATAGGCTGTAACTTTACTAATTTTAGCAGTTTTCAAACTATATGAATGAAATACTCATTTTATTTTCAGCACTTTACAGTACAGTTTAATTAGTCACTCAGCTTCACAATGAATTGCAAGGAAATGCAATTTATGTACTGTACAAAAGTTCAGAATTAATAATGACTATTTTGACCTAGCATATTTTACGATGACAATTTCATTTTAAACTATATCTGTATGAATAAAATTTATATATTCTTTTTTTTACGTTATCAAATATCGTTATTTCTTCAATGTACTGTTATAATTGCATTTTTTTTATTTATTTTTTTATCTACAAAGGTACAGTGATGGTATAGTTTTTCGAGTCGTAATTTAATAGTTATACTTGATGAGGTGTTAAAAAAAAAGAAACGACTATATTAACTGTGCGCGCACGGTGTTCCTCATGGGAAACGCAACAAAGGGAAGGTGGGTAATCAACCAGTTTTGGTTAGTGCCGTAATCACTACTGACCAAACTGCTAATATTTAGTCCCATTGACATAGTAAAATTTAAGCAAATTGTACGAAATAAAATTAGCACATGGATTCTAGTTCAGGGTTACGTATGTAAACACTTAGCTTCCTGCCTATACCCAGCAGACATTCCTCGGTATCTCACAAAATAAAAGTTGAACAGATTGCTACCTTACGAATTGCGACAAATGAATTATTTCGAGATTTATACCTACATACTGGTGCTCTTGGTCCCTTCGACACAATTCAAAACCCTTCCGTACAACATTCCATCAGAAGCCGGTGTTATTCACTATTGTGGTTCCGGACGTGTTCTTACATCAGTGCGGTAAGGGAAGGGGTCGTCGCTAACTTACCAACTGCTTTGATCGTATACAATAATAGTGGTAAACATTGCTCGGAGTTTTGTTTATAATAAGTTACAGATACAGTCGAATAAAAAGCAGACAAACACTGACATCGTAAATAGACATACGCCGTGGTCGAATGAACCTACAAATGTGGAACGTTAGAGGTTAGTTTACAAAGTTAAAAGTTTGATAAGTAGATGAGTAGCAGGGAATGCGTAAGCTGTGATAAAAACACTGGTAGAGGAATAAGATTTAAATTTACATAGTAAATATTAGAGTTCCGTTCTTTATTTACAAGTTGTAAAAACTTTATAGATTTATACATAAAAGAACGTAAGCGACAGTGAAACTGATTGAAGTCAAGATTAAATAGCAGCAAGCAAACAATTCATAAGTAATGATGGTGTTTTGTAATTCGCTATTTTCATGGGTCAGAACTTAAAGCCGGATGGGTATGTAGCTCAAATTACTTCATACGAGTACATCTTTTTTTTATTTTTTCGAGCTGATGGCCGCTATTAGTTTAAGGCTTTTACAGTTCCACCGGATTGAGAGGTGATCGAGCGCTTATTACGCTCAGTCGAGACTTTTATTAATGAGTAACCAGCACTAGGGCTCCAAGAGAGAGTCTCGGCTTGGGCCGTAACGATGTTCCGCGAGAGCGTCCGACTCGACGCTGCCCGAGAGGGCAGAACCTCGGCTCGGCCAGTTGCTTCTGACTAAGAATTATCTACATTAAAGTCACTATTATTATTATTGGCTATCTGTACCACCACTTTTGAATGCGTGGGTGGTGGAAGTGACGCACGAGTACATCTAAAGCAATAGTTTATTACTAAAATAAAAATAAAAATAAAAATTAATAAAATAAAAACCAAAAGTTTGTTACTCAAAAACGGTTGGTTTTTTATCTCTTTGTATCGTATTCGGTAGATTCATAGATGGGGTGGCATTGGTGGTTATGATAATGATAATTATGAGTATAATTAGATATAAACCTAAAGTGTTGTATCTACGAGTACGTTATAAAATATTATTGTACCGTCTTGAAGCTCAATAACGATTCATGTGTTTTTAAAATAATAATGTTATTACCGTGTTCTTAAATTGACTTTACATGACTACCTCACAAGGGAATAAAGCCGAGTTCATAATTATTTCCAAAAAATGTTTAAGTACAAAAGTTTTATAGTATACCGCAGCCTATGATAACAAAGACTTTCTCTAAAGTATCAAAAAAATCTCTGAATTAACGTTAAAGTCGTTACTCCAAAACATTAATTAGTTTTGTATAAATTGACAAGTAATTTAAACTTTTTACTGTAATATATATTCAAAAATTAATTGCTCGCTTATTCAATACGGCGCTGTAATTTCTTTCAATAGGAAAGTATACTAACTTTTCCCTTTAAATTATAACAAAACCTTTAACGGTAAAAAAAAGCATCCTGAGGATAACTTGCATGTTTAAGGAAAAGATAAAAGAAAAAGTTTCAAGGCTTTCGTATCTTTTTAAAGGAAAGGGTCATTTTTATCTAGATCGAATAGACCTCGAAAGATACCTGGAAGACTAAAACCTCGTTAGTTGCAATGGTCAGTGCATTGGGACCTCCGAGACCTCCTACGTAACCTACCGGTGTCCTGCCGCACCCGCCAACCATGCCCAACAGTGAAACATTATAATTGTTTATAATTTTACTATTTTTAATTGAATATTACGTTATTAACACAATTCACCTTATGATAATTAATTCCTTCAGCCCATAATATCTACATTCATCCTTGACAAGGAATCATAATGCACATGCGTTGTCACCCTTGAGGACTGAGATGGAATGCCTCGTCACTGGTCTCCGGATCCCTGCACTCACCAGACGAAACACAGCAACAATATGTTGCTATTTTACACTGATATTCTGTGAGAGCATGATCCTGCCCCGGTCGAGCTGACCTATTCATTCTGCAGCTAGAAAGATACTTCAGTGTAGCTCTACAACTGTTAGACTGTATTTAATTGTTAACAATACATGTAATTGTCGTATTCAAATTCGAAGTCCCGAAGTCAGACTAATCCGCAGTGAATTACGCTCCAATACCTTCTTTTTAGAGAAGAAGCCACCGAAGTAATATTTATATATATATAAAGAAATAGTTATTATAGAACATTTCTTTAATTTGAATTTAGCCGTGACTCACTCCGTTGGTAAAGAAGTGTGGAGTTAGGCTCGGTCGACAGATGGCGGTATAAGGGATGCAATCTACTACGTTGGTAAAGCGGGGCTGTCATTGTCTGAGAGGTTTGAAAGATATAAGAGTGTAGATTATTATTGTGTTCAAGTGTAAAACAATATTGAAGAAAGGATTGAGATTGTGAATAATAAACGTTAAATGTCGTTTCTTTGATTACAGAGCAACACATGGTTTTATTCACCGACAATAATAGAAAGAAACATTATATATATATATATGTATGTAATAATAATAAATATAAAACAAAAAATAACGTAAATAGGCTATAAAAATAACGTTTTTACTTTATGTTTTAAGAGCGTTTTGTATAATCCAGCCCTAAGAATGACTCAACCGAGTTTTGACAAGCAGTCAGACCTGAAGGAGTATTTCATCGGTCTATGTGAAATATGTTCATTATATTTCAGGTTCCTTTTAAATTGTGACATACTTCAAATAAATTGGGAATAGAAAAATAAGTTACAGTATAAAAAAAACATGATATATAATGCTTAATTATATTCCCTCACTGCTTTAAACAGCGTTCCAATTTTTCTGAACAGCCATACATTACTTTTTTTATTTTAGTTTTTTACTTTAGGGTGACAAACGAGCACGTAGTTCACCTGATAGTAAATGATTCCTGCGACCCATGATTCCCACATTTCTCTTAAATAAAGAATCATAGTTTTACGTTTTTTTTCTGTTGTTTATTTCTCAGTATCGTTACAATTACACTTTCTTATAATTTCTAAATACGTCTATACTTTTATTATCTATACAATATGACGTATTCAATGGTACTTCGTTTCTCAACGAAAAAGCCACGCCCATATATTTTTTTATACCCCGCACGTTAACATTATGCATCTACAAAGTAAAAAGTATGGATTTGACTCAGTTTAAGTGTCAAATCCACAACGAATAAAGTTATAAATTAAAGAGTTTATGTAGTATTTCAATAAAATGTCATATCATAACGATAGCCATAATACTTGACTCAATATCAATTCCCCATTTAGCTATTTCAAAAAAACATAAAAGATTTTGAAGTAATTCCGATTAAATTGGTTTAGATACTCGTAAACGATATAAATGGAGTAAGGAAAAGCATTCACAAGTTGTTGAAATCCAAAATCCAATTTTAAAACAGAAAAATACATAAACTTAGATCATATCAAATCCTGATCCCATAACTTCGTTAAGTGATGTGTATCACTTTATGAAGTGTCTTGGTTTTATTTTATATTCTGACAAGCTGTAGCCGAAATTTGGCACGCATAGTCCAGTAGGGATATTTTTAGGCTTATGCACTCTCACGCAGCTTGCTCGATACTCACTTTATCATGATATATAGTTTTTTTTTATTTTCCAACTGATTTAAATGTTTGAAGCGTCAATAACCTAATGCATCGGGTCAATAGCCTAATAGATCAGGTCAAGGTTAGGATAGAATCCGCTATTCGACTATTATCCTGCGGAAGCACCGGTAACATTCTTTTTAAAAAGAGTATAAAATAAACGCAATGAACTAAATGTTACTCAAAGCCTATCTCAATACACCACTGATCCAAATTGCTTCAGCCATTGTGAAGATAAGCGTAAACCAACGCTTAAATCTATACATGTAATTTATACGTTTATCTACCTATAAATCTGTTTTTGCAATTAAGTTTATGTATTTTTACTATATATTTAGTTTATTATTTATTTATTTTAGTTTTTATATACCTAGTCTGGCCATAAATACAATATTGAATTTTGAACACGTATATTATTTTAAAAACCTCTTTCGATTTTGCACCATTTCACATATTTTTTCGTGTTCATTATCAATTCTAACCGTAATATAAAACAAGACCTGAAGCTCGGTACTTATCGTCGATATACAGGACATGCCCTAAATCAATCTTTACAATTAAAGAGAGTGGATCGATCGAAACGCCTTCACAAACGTATTTATTGTTTAATAAAATTTATTTATGATTATGTATGTAAATAATAGTATGTATTTAATTTTTATTATTAAAAAAAATATTTTTATTGTTAGCACTTAATAAGCACATATACGTTATTTTATCTCAAGTATTGGTAGCAAAATGTCAATAGGCATTTAGTTCTTCCATTATACGTACCTGTTCATGAAATAAAATATTATATTCACAATTAAAAATTAAATAAAAAAAAATATATATAAAAAACCTCGTAAAACCAATTAGAAGAACAGTAGTTATCTTTGATGACCATATTTTTGCTCACACACTTTCACAGACACGAAAAATAAATTATACAGAACACTTTCAAAAATTAATTATTGGTTAAAACTTCATAACCGTAAATCGCACGTAAGCATAAGATATAAACAAAACACAAAACAAATTGAAACATTATATCAGTCCATTAAAAATTTACTAGAATAATATTAAAAACTTTACAGTTGCAAATTCCGCAACTTTGCGATCATTAGTAGGTATTAAAATGTATACCATGTAAAATGGAAACCTGATATACAAAACATAACGTTAAAATTATCTAAATTAGTAGGCATTCATAAATTTGAAAAAGTAGAAAAAGAAATGTGTAGAAATAAGAAAAAGTAACAGCGTATATATATATATTAATAGTATTTCTTTTTTAATTGTAATCTGCTGTCTTTTGTTTTTCTTCTGTCAAAATTGCAAAATTTGTGATCGATTTAACAAACGAAGTTCGCGGTTTCCGTAGAAATGGATAAAATTGAGCACGGATCCGTCATAAAATATTTACAAAAAAGGATTAACGCCAAAACAAATTTATAATATATATATATATATATATATATATATATATATATATATATATTGTATAATATAGATATGTACGAGACTTTGGAGGAATCTGCTCCATCATATGCTACTATCAAAAGATGGGTAGCGGATTTCAAACGTGGTAGAGAAGCAGTGCAAGATGAACCTAGGAGTGGTAGACAGCCGACGGCTACCACAGACGAAAATACCAATAAAATATTAGACCTGATTTAGAATGACAGGAGATTGACAATTGCAAAGATAGCAAAAGCAATAGGCATTTCCTATGAATGAGCACAGAAAATAATTTCCAACGATCTTTGATTTTCTAAGCTGCCAGATGGGTACCTAGACTGCTTTCAGCCGAAAACAAACGCACCCGCCAAGCAGTATCACAGGATTGTTTGGATCTGTTCCAAAGTGATCCTCAAGTTTTTCGTAGCCGTTTCGTAACTATGGACGTAACTTGGGTTTACCACAATACACCAGAGTCCAAAGTACAATCCAAGCTATGGAAAAGAGCAGGGTCACCACCCCCTAAAAAAGCTCGGGCCGTTTTGTCAACCAAGAAGGTAATGTTTTAGTTTTTTGAGACTGTAGAGGGGTCATTATGGTTGACTATCTTGAAAAAGGTAAAACCATAAATTCGGACTATTATTGCACACTCTTACAACGTATGCGTGAAGAAATAAAAATGAAAAGGCCTGGTATGTTGTCTAAGAAAGTTTTGTTCCACCAAGATAACGCTCCTGTCCATACTGCGGGGAAATCAATCGCATAAATACACTGGCTTTTGTAGCTTTGAATTGTTGCCGCATCCACCATATTCGCCGGACTTGGCCCCGTCTGATTACCATCTCTACCCCAATCTAGAAAAATAGATGGCAGGACGAAAATTTTCGACGAATATCGAGGTACAAGAAGCTGTGACTGAATATTTTGATGAAATTGAAGATTCTTTTTTTTTAGAAGGAATACTAAAGCTAGAGACAAGATGGCAAAAGTGTATATATATATCATTCTGGAGACTATGTAGAGAAATAAAATAATCATTTAAAAAAAATGGTTTTTTTCAGGTTGGAATCAAAACTTTTCAATGTGCTCGAGCAATTTTCTAATTACGTTGAAAATATCAAATGTACTAAATATATTTTAATAATTTTAGTAATGATTCTTTATAAATTTTGTCTTAATTTAAGAATTTTTCAGACAACTTTTTAACAAAGCTAAACTAACGTACTTAACTAATTATCGAAATCCAGAAAAAACGTAAACGATCATAATGTAGACGTATTCTGAACGTATTCGGTGATACGTTGTCACCCTTGAGAAATAAACTACCGTCCACTCACAAACATAATATAAATACTAAAAGCGAAGTTCCGGCGCTGAGCTAACTAGGCTCTGAAGTTCCACGCCTACACAGAATACAATAATTTATACATACATTAGCAGTAAAGGGATGGCATCTTAGTTCTCTGAGGTATCAACGCCTTCCGTTTTCAATATAACTGTCTTTAAAATTCGAAGTCATGACCGTCACATTCGAAGTTCCAAACACTAGGCTAACACCAAAATTCAATTTTTGCAAAAGGGAGCCCTATGTAATGTACGCTTTTAAAATCACGCTACGCCAATAAACTTAGTTGCAATTAATATATTATAAGTGTGGATTTATCATGTACTCGGCCGTGAAGGCAAAAATCGTGAAGAAAATTGCTTGTTGAAGAAATAAGAAAAAAATCGAAAACATGTCAAGTCCACCAGTGGACTACGCTCTAACTTACTCACTAGACGGAAACTCTATGCTCATTAGTGCGATCTATATATAGGCTGTTGCTTTACTTTTTTTCTTACAAATATAAAAAACTCTATCCTTATTTAGATTTAATTTAAACTAAGAGAATCCAGAACAGAGATATTGTAGTCATGGACATTAAAACACACGCACGTCAGTTAACTTCTGGTTCAAGCCTGTGGCACCATTTTAAAAAGAGACTGTCGATATTCTATTTTAAATATTATGTAATACGCCCTTACATCATAAATAGACGTATAAAATGTAACTAGATTAACAGAATAAATATGCCATTTCAATCAGTGAAGAAACACGCTTTCATAAAATGGCAGCATAAAAGTAATTAAGAGTTGCTATGTTTTGTCTTGTCAGTGTAGTAAGCATATAACATTATTACTGGCGATAATGTTCTTAATATCCAGAAGTAACTAAACATAATTTTTTTGTGGAGGTTAAATGTGGATGCCATGCGTTGTAGGAATCGCTTACCATCTGGTGAACTATATCCCCAAAAGTCATCGCTAAGCAAAATAGTATAGTTGTAGTTTCCATGACTCAGTTAATCAGCTTAAGAAGCCCAACAACTGTATAGAACATAAAAAGGATTAAGGTTTACACGTGTCTTTACCTATACAATACAACAAAAACTAACCATTCGTTTCTTTTTTCAAACATGAAATTCGAGCAATTTGTGACTTTAGCAAATCATTATTGCTGGCGACATTTAAATTCAGGTCTCGTCATTATGTAGTCCAATATACCATTCTGAACCAGGCTTCCATGCATCTATGGCTTATACGCCTTTACCTATACAATTTAATAAACACTAATCATTCAATTCTCTTTTCAAAGATGAAAACCAGTAATTTGTAGATTTAGCAAATATTTCAGGATTCGTCATTTTGTAGTACAATATACCAAATACTGAACCACGCTCTAACTATATCTACATATTAACACATGTAGAAAAAAACTTTGTAAACTTTTTAACCTAATTGCACACACGGAGTAATATGTGATTTGACATGTTCATGTCAAATGTGTTTCATATGTAAAAGTAGTGCAGGAAGTGTAAATTTACAAATAAATTAAATTAAATTAAAATCTTTCATCGTTTCAACTTCATTGGTCGAACAAACGCACTGAGTAGAGATTAAGCATTCGTTTAGTAGAAAAATAATAAAGAAATAAATAATTCTGTTTAACAATCCTAATCCTAATAATCTTAAATCTAATCTAGTCCTAATTCTGAATAATCTAATAAAAAAATATGAACGTGACACGCAAAAATTATCTATTTTTTATGTCATATTAGAGAGCTAGCAGTGGCCCTGGGAAACTCTCTGTCAAAATTTGACAAGCGGCCAGACTCAGCGATATTTCATCCGTCCGTGTGAAATATGGTCCATTTCATTTCGGGTTCGCTCAGAATTGTATCATAATTCAAATAAATTGTGAATAAAAGAGCAGTTTAGCTTATTAAAGGCAAACTGAATGGTCTATAAACTAAACTGTCAAAATGTTGACTGTTGGTAAAGTTTGACACTAGCTTTGACAGATAAGTAACGAAACTAAGTATTTCTACATTTTCTACATTTTAAAATTTTATTTTATTTATTATAAAGGATGTATGCAAACGTGCAAACAGCTCTGCTGAAGTGATCATCGCTGCCCATAAACATTTACAAGACCAGAGGAGTCGCTGATGTGCTGCCGGCTTTTAAGAAAGTTGTTGACCTTTTTCTTTTCTTGAAGGGGTAGACTCTTTGCTAGGTCGTCCTATGTCCTTTCGGAAATAGCGCTTGTGACAGCTGAGACAGAGCAGTTGTGCGTAGTAGAAAATTTCGCGTAAAGCGTACAGTGGTTGAACCATTGCGATGACGAGGATGAAAATTTATTGATTTAAATTAATGGACTTAAAATTCTTAGACATTAACGGGCATGAATCCTTAAAATTCAAATAATAATAACACAGACGGGAAAACAGAAGAGTTCTGTTAGTCCGTCTAGTTGTATCGCTTCTTCCTTCCTTCTAATTTTCCTGTGCTTAGTGTAATGCTTAATTAGCAAAATTATCCTCCTAACACTCGTTCAATTCATTTATATTTCGTTCATAGTATTTAGTGATGTACAAAGTCTTCTGATTCTCACTCAGGGTGGACTGAATACCCACTGGGCAATTAGTCCGCCCTTGTAAATCGTCGAAAATCAAAACCATGACTCGCCACACTGGACAAAATTAACATATAACTGTCCCGTCATTTATAAAGTTTATATACTTGCATGCGAAGAACTTTAAATAGAACAATATTAAATTTAAATAATATGATTTAAAAACATGAAGCATGTGAATAAACTTTGAACATTGCAATACGTTGTTCAGTGTACCGTTAACAAATTTTAATCTAAACTTAATTTACATATACATATATATAAAATATATTTGTCTGTACGTATGCATGTCCGAATACAAAGTTTTAGCCAACTAAATAAAAACCTCAGATTATAGAAAAGATGGAGAAGATCATAGAACAGTTGGATCGCGTTTCACTTTTAGACATCACTACTGAATATATGTAGATACAGACATTCGACATGCGGATTATATTATACACGCATAATAATCACACTCGTACTAATTATGCAACCGTTTTCATCCTACAGTAATATGTATAGATAGGCTTCCTACAAACATTTAAATATCTAGGGATGTACTTAAAACTAAAATAACTTTTATCGTTGAAAGTGAAAATTTATAAATTAAAATCTTTCATCGTTTCAACTTCATTGGTCGAACAAACGCACTGAGTAGAGATTAAGCATTCGTTTAGTAGAAAAATAATAAAGAAATAAATAATTCTGTTTAACAATCCTAATCCTAATAATCTTAAATCTAATCTAGTCCTAATTCTGAATAATCTAATAAAAAAATTTGAACGTGACACGCAAAAATTATCTATTTTTTATGTCATATTAGAGAGCTAGCAGTGGCCCTGGGAAATTCTCTGTCAAAATTTGACAAGCGGCCAGACTCAGCGATATTTCTTCCGTCCGTGTGAAATATGGTCCATTTCATTTCGGGTTCGCTCAGAATTGTATCATAATTCAAATAAATTGTGAATAAAAGAGCAGTTTAGCTTATTAAAGGCAAACTGAATGGTCTATAAACTAAACTGTCAAAATGTTGACTGTTGGTAACGTTTGACACTAGCTTTGACAGATAAGTAACGAAACTAAGTATTTCTATATTTTCTACATTTTTAAATTTTATTCTATTTATTATAAAGGATATATGTAAACGTACAAACAGCTCTGCTGAAGTGATCATCGCTGCCCATAAACATTTACAAGACCAGAGGAGTCGCTGATGCGCTGCCGGCTTTTAAGGAAGTTGTTGACCTTTTTCTTTTCTTGAAGGTATAGACTCTTTGCTAGGTCGTCCTATGTCCTTTCGGAAATAGCACTTGCGACAGCTGAGACAGAGCAGTTGTGCGTAGTAGAAAATTTCGCGTAAAGCGCACAGTGGTTGAACCATTGCGATGACAAGGATGAAAATTTATTGATTTAAATTAATGGACTTAAAATTCTTAGACATTACCGGGCATGAATCCTTAAAATTCAAATAATAATAACACAGACGGGAAAACAGAAGAGTTCTGTTAGTCCGTCTAGTTGTGTCGCTTCTTCCTTCCTCCTAATTTTCCTGTACTTAGTGTAATGCTTAATTAGCAAAATTATCCTCCTAACACTCGTTCAATTCATTTATATTTACGTTCATAGTATTTAGTGATGTACGAAGTCTTCTGATTCTCACTCAGGGTGGAATGAATACCCACTGGGCAATTAGTCCGCCCTTGTAAATCGTCGAAAATCAAAACCATGGCTCGCCACACTGGACAAAATTAACATATAACTGTCCCGTCATTTATAAAGTTTATTTACTTGCATGCGAAGAACTTTAAATAGAACAATATTACATTTAAATAGTATGATTTAAAAACATGAAGCATGTGAATAAACTTTGAACATTGCAATACGTTGTTCAGTGTACCGTTAACAAATTTTAATCTAAACTTAATTTACATATACATATATATAAAATATATTTGTCTGTACGTATGCATGTCCGAATACAAAGTTTTAGCCAACTAAATAAAAACCTCAGATTATAGAAAAGATGGAGAAGATCATAGAACAGTTGGATCGCGTTTCACTTTTAGACATCACTACTGAATATATGTAGATACAGACATTCGACATGCGGATTCTATTATACACGCATAATAATCACACTCGTACTAATTATGCAACCGTTTTCATTCTACAGTAATATGTATAGATAGGCTTCCTACAAACACTTAAAAATCTAGGGATGTACTTAAAACTACGATAACTTTTATCGTTGAAAGTGAAAATTTATAATTGAAAGGTCAATTTTCAATCAGTGTTTTTATCAGATTTTATACTAAAAAGTTAAAAGAGATAAATGTACGAATGTATTTAAATATGTACCTCGTTATTGTTATTTACTTAGGTGATTGGCTTACAAAATGAAATGAAATTACACAGACAGACGAACTAAATTCAAAGTCCCTCCCTTGTATGTCCACCGTAACCAACAAGACCTATTTCACGTATGTACATAAATGACTGCACTGACTGGACTTAAAGTTAGAAATACTTTGCTGTCTCTACTTAAATTCAAAAGTAATGACCGTAAAATAACTTTCCTGCAAGTATATACAAAACAGTACAACGTATTACTATCCGATATTATAGTAAAAATGTGTCGTGCCTATAATGAATGCCAGTAGTTCTTTATTTCTGTTTAATTATTTAAAATATGCTATTTATATATATATATATATAAATACTTAGCATATTTTTAATAAATTAACGTTATGTGTTTGTATATATTTTTATTTTAAAGCTAAGTAATGTTATGTTTTCACCTATTAGTTCCAATGTATCTGGTGTAAATATATATTGTATTTTCTTTTTATTTAATATATAATATTATACTTCTGTTTTCTTTAACAATAAATATTTATGTCATTTAAATGGGTCGTTCATGGTGTAAAGATAAAACTCAAGTTTATAGTAGGGTCTCATATATATATACATATATCATATATACACTGCAGGCCAAAAGTTTAAGACCACCTTAATTAATGTAGGGAAATAAAGTAAAACTCGAATAAAATATTAAATGTGTAATTGACCTGTTTAATCATCTAACAGAACATTGATTGACAAACAATATACTTTAAAAGTGTAAAGAAATATTAACAGTCCATGTAAAAAGGCTATAGTTAGCTAAACTGATTTTTCATTGAAAAATCGTCCGTTACATTTTATGACTTTTTGGACAAGTCTCGGCATACGGGCAATCAATTTGTTAATGATGTCTTGTGATATATTGTTCCAAATTTTGCATAAAGTATTCCACATTTCTAGTCGCGAGGAGGGGCCACGATTACGGGCGTTCCTATCAAGCTCTTCCCACAAAAATTCAATGGGATTGAGATCCGGGCTCTGAGGAGGCCAAACCATGTTTTTAACACAGAATGTATCAATTAATATTCTGTTTACATTATTTGTGCCTCTTTCTCTTCTAAATATCCTCTACATAATTTTGAGCCATGCTTTGGATCATTATCTTGTTGAAAAATGAACCCATCTCTAATTTATCGCAACCCGGAAGAAACGGAATTTTGTTTTAAAATGTTTTTGTACTTTTCCATTTATAAAAAATCCTTCAATTTTAATCAAACCCAGTTCCTTGACTAGGGAAGCAACCCCAAACCATAATTGAGCCACCCCCATGCTTGATTGTGGAGTCATAATCTGACCTCATCTTTTCTTGGGCACTGCGTCGAACGTAAATTCTACGTTTTGAACCGAATAGTTCAAACTTGGATTCATCGGTCCAAAGCACTTTTTTAAAATCTTTTTCAGTTCAATCTCGATGGGCAAGACCCCACTGCATCCGTTTTTTCTTGTTTTGCCATACATAACTTGAAAGTAAACAAAATAATGACTTCTTTAAATTTTTCTTCGATACTAACAATAGAATATGCAGATGTGCATTTCTTTTATTTATCCGTATGTTATTACAATTGATGGATAATGAATTACGTTGTTTATGTGCGGCCTTAAACTTTTGGCCGGCAGCATATATAAGCTGATTTGTTCTATTTTATAATTGCATTACATGGCTCTACTTCCAACGGATGATATTAGGTGAAGAAGAATGCCAATGTAAGAAAGAAATCCGTCCATATTGATGGACTGTTCAATATTGATTGAACAGTCATGTACACATATGCAGGCCAGGAAAATAAATTCAATGTAACAATAAAAAAAACATTTATAGCACAAAAGCTGAGTACTAAAATGTTGTGTCATTCCCTTTGTAAGCAATGATTTCGAGTGTTGAATTGTGACACCGTTAGTGGTGATGCCTCGCGTTCCTATTTAAACAAGCAGTCTGTTTGATGTCTTTTTATATAACAATTAAAATTTTCAAGAAGAAAATTTCGTAAGGAAACCTGCTATCGGCAAAATAAAAATATATGATATTGAAATCATTTAATTGACAGCAGATACACATGAGGAACCATGCCTATGCAATATAAAACCTGCGTAAATATGTACCAAAACTTTAATTGTACAGATTTCATAAACAAATATAGAACAGAGGTGCAGCATGAATACTACTCGACTAGGGCAGTCACCCAACGTTAAAAGTTTAAGAAGTCCAATTGATGGTAGAAAAATAAACCAGTCTTCGAGGGCGATAACCTATTTGCATCTTGAGTCTTTGTTGAGAATGGATGCACGGTTTATGGGCCGCTATCATCACATAAAGGGGAAGTATGTGCTTGTTTGTTCTGATTTTCATTTTTAACAAACGAGCACGCAGTGTACCTAAATAAATTGATAGTAAGCAATTATTTTTGCCTCTGAAACAAACATCCATTGTACATAAATATCAATCAAATCATAAAAATCAACAGTTGCGTTGTCTCCTTTGCGAACAATTTATTTCACTCAATCTACGAAACAATGCGGTGCTAAGTCGCTTACTTATTCAGGTATTCTTAATCGACGACTGGAAAAAAAACAAGCACATTTTATTTTAAGCACAGTTGTTCCTTTTCGAATACTGATAGCTAGATAGAAAATCTGATTGAGTTTTCAAAGAACCTTTCTGTAAGTGAAAAAGGAACAAATTTTATTTATATTTGCCATGTTTAAATTCAATTACTGTATTCAATTTTATCGCCATATTAACACACATATTTTCTATATGCTGTATATTTCGAATTAGACTTATATTAAATAATAAATCTAGACATACTTGTCAGTTAATATTATTATTTATTATACATTTATATCATATATTTCGTTTTACGTTATTTTATTTTTGGTTTTTAAGTCTCTCTACCTTCCTTCGGTTGGCTGGTAGAGTCAATGCCACCATTATACAATTTTGCACATAAAGTTTTAAATAAACTTCCTTGACAATTCAAGAATATAGCTTTACCACAGTCTACGCAAGTCGCATGTATATGTACTATATATATTACTGTTGGCGACTGTACTAGACCTTGTTATTGCATTCATTTCTTTTCGACTTTTTTATACGACAGTTTATGAAGAAAGAAATCCTCTTAAAAAATCCTAAAGATTAGAACTCCGCATTTAGAAAACTTTGAATAAAATCCTAAAAAGCTTCTATTTTTACACGTGATATCTGAATAAAAGATGAAACGCATATAATGTACCGTAAAGAAATATTGGTGAAAGCGTAAAAGTGTTTTCAAACTAAATTTTTTTTTAATACTAAATTAAATTTAACATTTCACTGAATGATTTTAGAATATGAAAGATCTCTTCATTTTTCCTGATAATTAAATATCTTTTTTCGTATAAGACAACTACAGCTTTGAATATTTTGTTAAATCATCCAATATACAATAAATAAACAGACGTAGGAAGAAAAACGACAGATTTTAAAACAATAAATAAAAGGAGAAAATAAATATAAGCACCTGTAGATTGTCACAAGACAAGTATATCATCTTCATCGTGACATAGGCCTACCACATATATAACTATAAAACAAGAATTTGAACCCCTTGCATCCATCGACTTAAAGCATAGTTGCTATATATATATACGAGTACATGTTGGCTCTGTCTTATAAAGATAAGCTACTTGTGTTTAATTTAATGTTACGCGAAATACTTTAGTTTGATTCTTTGTGCGTCTTTAATATTTTTAGTGTTTTAAGTAATTATAGGAATGCTAGCAGTAACATATAATTACTAAAATTCCCGTTAACCACTCCAACTAAGCTTTAACTGCTTGTGCTAGGAGGTGGCCTACGACAATAGTCGAATGAAAAATTCGAACCTACGACCCTAAGTTTTGCAGAACGTACCCTAAACAATAAGGCTATTGACAAAATTATTATTATCTATAGTATAAGAACCCTAAAGTGGTTTATGTTTTTTATATATATTACTTATAATTGATCCCAGGTGGCACCAATCAAATTGTTATTTGCAATTATATGTGCTGGTTTGCCACTTGCTCGGCGGTTAAGGAAAACAATGACAGGAAATCTGTCAATAAATGTGAACTTCGCATTGGAGCTGGACCAGGTTCTAATACACTCTCTGGAGAGATGTAATATCCTCTCTTTGGACTTAGGTCCAGCTGTTATATATACACAGCAGTCAATATATAAAAGTTATTAGTTTACCTTTTGCTTGTATGCTGTACTGTACTGTACCACTTATATTTTGACATAATATTTTGATACCTTATAATTTCATAGCTGCATGTCTCGTTGTATCTGGCAATAACTTAGATGTTCACTGTAGAAAGGGTTGGTACCTTTACTCTATCATGCGAATACAATATGCCTCTATCTAAGAGGGGAAAACGGGGATTCAATGTCACTTTAAACACGCTTCCTAATAAGAAAGATGATCCGTTTATTAGGCATTAGGCAGTCGCACACCTTCATAAATGTTTATATCTTACTAATTATATAAAATATTAATATTAATTATATATATTTTTTTAATATAGATCTAGGGTCAGAGACTAATAAAGAATGGATTATTTTTGATGTTAACAGTAATATTATACACAAAATTTATTTATTTAAACTTTATTTGCACATAAATAAATTTGTACAAATAGGCGGATTTAATTCCAAAGGTATTCTCTAGCTGTCTACCTTTGTGTTTAGCAGAGTCACTATGACAATTTTAAAGTTCAGTTTATTTATTAATTACAAAATTAAATAGTTATCTGTACAAAAATTATTTTGGCTGAAATATTTTACAAAGAACCGTTGAAATGTTTACTCTAAAATTAACTAAGTCAATTTATACTTTTTTTTACAATACTACGTTCTTACAAAGAGCACGTAGTTCACCAGATGAAGGGCAACGACTGCCACCCATAACAATAAATCCATCCTTAACTCTTCTTAAAGATTAAAATGGAATTCCTCATCACCTCTAATTGGGTCTCCCGTACCTTATTTTATTTTATTTGGAACAACAAACAATAGTACAATTATATTACAAGGAAAGGGAAAGAAAAACTTAAGTAAGTGATAGACAATTGTACAATCAATTATGTTATTCACATCTTACTCAATTTGTGTTGTTTACAATTATTACTTGGTATATTATAAAACGATTTTACTTTGTTATTAATTAATAAGATTTCAAAGAAAGAAGAAAGAGATATTTTAGCAAATAAAGAACATGCAAAAATACAATATGAGTGAATCTGTCGTTATAAATTGATACCAATGTGTTTCCCAGCGTTAGTGTGACACGCTACTAACCGCAAAAACTGCTCGATGGCGATTACTGCTTAGTAAGCATTTCATAATTCTATTACTTCTATTTGATTTAACAGCGCTGGAGAGTCAATTTTTTTATTACATATATTATATAGAAACACGAACTACAGTCACGATATGATAACGTCACGATCTCATAAGTATGTTATATTTATCACAAAGCTGGTCGTATAGTAAATTAAAATGATTATGCCGATAATGGATGGCGTTTAAAAATTTGCTTTGGACTTTTTCAATTACTTCAATTTTATTTTACATAAAAAGGATCCCATATAACACATGCGTATTCCACCTGCGGCAGTATTAATGAATTATAAAGGTAAAAGTATGTTGAAAATTTATGTGAATATCTGATAATAAAACCGTAAAGTTAATAAGCTTTATTAACAACTTTTTCGACGTGTAAATCTAAGTGGAGTTTTTGATCTAAAGTTACACCAAGATCTCGATTCGATGTAAACTTTTGAAGCGGTTCGTTGCAATGATTGGAGTCATAATTATAAACTTTTATATTCTTTGTATAACTTAAAATTTTACACTGAATATTGAGTTTCAGTTTATTTCTATGACAGTAATATCATAGGTCATTCAGTCATTAGTCACTATTCACCATACAAAACACAGTAACATTATACCGCTATTCCAAGCTGTATTCTGTGAGGAAATGGCCCTTCCCCAGTCAAACTTACCCTTTCATATTGTCGCTAGAAACAAGCTGCTGTGTGGGTCTAGCATTGTTAATTTATTACCTAGCTCAATAAGAAAAACTGATATAAGGTAACTTTCCAAAGCCGAGGTTCCGCCCTCTTATCAGTTGCTCTTACGCGCAGGGTAACACTCCAGACCTCTGGGGAACCCTGGTGCTGGTTACCTATAAATAAAAGTCTTGGCCACTTGTTAACCCGGTCAAACTGTAAAAGCCCTTAAAAATGGTAACTACCTCAAAAAGATTACTTGAATTAGGAACCTCTTTCTCTCTTTTCTCTTAAAAAATGGCCAAAAATAAAGTGTGTACATTTAAAAAAATATAGAATTTGATCATTACGTTACTGAAAGGTGTGACATAGAAAACATTTTCTTTGTGAAAAAACGAACGTTCCCAATCAGGCACGTTACACACACAGTATTCGAAAGTGCAAATGAATTTCCGGTAACAAATTACACGCTTAAGGATTTATACACATGCGAAGTGGAGATTTTATCTGATAAAATAACAATCTTCGTCTATGACAAATTGAATGTACTAAATTATAATACGAGTAAAGTGAAGTGTCATTGAGTCGCTTATATATAGAACCGACAATGGACGGGAAAGCATGGTTGTGCTCTAATAGGAACCTCGTATAGGCGATGGTAGCATTGGACGACCCCCCATTAGATGGAGTGTAGACCTATGCAGGCCTGCGGGAAGTCGATGGATTCAGGTGACTCAGAATTGTACTCTGTGGCAGTCTGTTTTTTCAGCAGTGGACTAGTAAGGGACATAAATAATTTATTTATTTATTATTAAGACTTTTTTACATGCTTAAAACAAATAATATAAATTAAAAGGCCAATAACAGGTGTTCCTTAATCATCTAAGTGTAAGCGTGTTTTTTGAAATAAATGTGCCCTAAGTTATTTTACTCGAATAGCTAGTTGATGACCAGCTAGATAATTTAGATTCTAGATTGAAAGATTATAAATCGATCCATACATCGTGTACAGGAAGTGTTATTTACCAACTATTGTAATAATATTTTCCTTTCTGAATTTTGATTTATTGCTTTTAAACAAGTCCACGTGATAAAAAGCAGCGTACTAACAATGCGTGTCAGAACAGAATTCTTTGCGAAATTAGTGTAATGATAAGTTGTGTTTAATAAAAGCGTATGACGTGTTCGGTACGGGGGCACTCTGAAACCTATATTTTATAATAAATTATGATGATGTTGATAATGGTGATAACATGCTATGACAAGAACCACCTTTTTTGATCTTTGCATGAAAATGGCATTTGTGTAAGGAACGTGACCCAACAGTCAATTGGGTTCCAGCAATATCGATGATTAAAATCGATTCAGTGACAAACGAAGCAAAAAAAAGAATTCGATACACAGATACACATCCTTTACTACGTCTAACTAAACTGTATTCTTAGATCTCAATTCGTTTCAAAAATACCCTACGTGTGGTTTGGCTGACACTAAAGTTTTTTTTATGTTTGTAATCAAGCTAAACGGTTAGAGAATGAATTTAGGCATTAAGTCCGGTTTTGCACCTCTTTTTGTAGTATGAATAAGTTTAAATTAATAAATAAATGGCAATTTTGTTGAGTAAAGTAAAAATTAAGTCTAATCCCCTTTATAAAAGCGTGATCCACGTCTAACCGTTGTGAAATCAAATTCCATCAGTTTTGTACCAATGGGTTCCGTGTTCCGTTTTCTAACGCAATAAAGACCACTCAAATGTTTCTGCCCACTACAACAATATTTTATCGCAGTTGACAATCGTTTTCTTTTACGAACAAACGTATCGCAGACCGTACCCTAAACCATCAGACAATTGACGCTTCCTTCGATTCGATTATTTTCAATAACATATATTCAAGTCTGTAACTCAATGGATCGATGGATGGAAGTAGACTCTTCGACGAAAAATTTAGTCGTTATATACATAACAGACTTCAACTTGGACGTGGACGATTCCGGTTGAACGTGCTTCGTTATTTGCGATTCGCTTGATACATTAGCCTTTCAAAGAGATGTTGCATCTGTATGAGACTTCTATCGCATTTACCAAGGTGAGTGTTTTGAGGTATTCTTTGAATTAATTCCACCCTTTGAATTTAAGTATCATACGTCACAACAACATTTATAATTTCATCAGATGGTCAGCTCGTTCGCCTTTAAAAAAAACAAGGAAGTCATGCATCATATACATAACACTACAAAATAGGTTGATGGCAGCAAGAAGAAATGAACTGCAATAAAAACAGTAAGTGAATACACGCACGTGACGTTTAAGTAATTAAGGAAAGTTCGTGAGATAACATCACGTATCAGTTTATGGTCGAATGAAATTAGGGTGGCCTAACTTACTATCACAGGATAGCAGCAGTGTTTCAACAACACACACATAGTATTAACTATTTATTTTATATATAATAAAATATTTGGTGAATATATTTTTTTAAATAATGCTAGAATTGCTTTTAACATTTCTAAAAGCCTGGTTATCGACACCAACTAAGATTAAATGCTTTTACTAGGAGATAGTTCACGGCGATAATCAAATGGTGGATACGAACAAAAGACCTTCAGTTTCGAAGACCGTAAAATCGTGTAAATCGTAAAAGTAGAACCAGACAATCAGTTACTAGTAAACGAGTCACTCTATCTTAGTCTTCAGGGATGAAGACGTGTGTATGAGCTTTTTGAATCTTTGTCCAGCATAGGTGTAGGTGTTTATGGCCGCCCGGCAGGCAAGTAAGCTATGCGTTTATTACCCTTATTTTCGTAAAGTACGGAAAGAATAAAACAATATATTTTTTTTTTCTTCTTCATAGTAGAAATACACAAAGGATCTTTGCAAATATCCTCAAAAAATAAATAAAAGATGGAACCTATCCAAGTTACAAGGTAATATAGCGAATAGACCAAAAACATAGTTTTATATAAAATATTCAAGGGATATTATGAAATGTTTGCTCCGTTCCGTCGAAGGCAATTCCTTCATAATTTACGAAAGAGAAAGTTTGTATATTATTTTGCTGCGAAATTCTAATGAAATAAAAAATGTTTATGGTGTTAAAAAAAGCACTAGGAAATGGCAATGAATATTAGATCTTCTTTCCCTAAGCACCCCAGCATATTAGGTTAAACAGCAAAGAACGGTTAACTGGAGAACTACAAAAAAAATAGTAAAATGTCTCTACGTAATAGAATTACACTATACAAAGCGGCCATCCAACCTATTATGATATACGCAAACTCCGGCATTGCATGCCTTGCCGTGTGTCATTCGCCGACTTCAGGTAATTTGAAATAGTTTCATGCGCAAGGCCACCGATGCGCTGAGATTCTAAGAATCTACACATAGATCTTGAGCTGCCGTTAATAGCTCTGTATCTGAAGCAGGCTTCCCGCCGATATTTCGACTATGCCGTCACACACCCAAACCCCTTGATTATGATGCGCGATGGGATTGTAAGTGGCGGCACTTACAATCCCATCGCGCATCATAAACTCACCCGCGTCCGAAGGAGACCGAGGCACGCCCTCGACAACTCCAACGACGCGACCACCAGGGCCCAAGCCCTTTTTAAAAACTACACATTGCATCCTCATACTGCCCCCGCCGGCGGCGAGGGCATGGCAAACAAGGTAATTCGCGATACCGTCATGTCATAGGCCGGTTCTCACCAGACAATAACGGTAGAAGAGTTGCTGGAGTTTCTTACGCCACTTCCTCTCCAGTGCCCACGTATTCCGAAGTGGTGGTACAGATAGCTAATAATAGCGATATTTATTGAGATAGATAATCCTTCGTAAGTAGCAACTGACCGAGCCGAGCGTCTGACTCGAGGTTCGGCCCTCTCGGGCACCCTAGAGTCAGACGCTCTCGTGAAACAGTCTACTAAACTTAATAATTAATGACAGAATTATTTTTTCTAATTTCAGAATTTTAGGGGTCACCAATAGTTTACATGATAGCGATGACAGCTTCATCTTCAGTTATGACAACGAATGTGCATCTTTAATCTTTATTGGCGATGGATGTATCTTGTATCTTGTGCCGTAATTATTGCTCACCATTATGTGAAGTGTGTGCTCGTTTGTCACCCTTATTAAAAAAACTAAGATTTCGGATAACAACTTCAACTAAGCTTCAATGCTTCTGTTAGGAGACACGACAACAGTATAAAGGAGGATCGAACCTAACACTTTAATTTTCTCAAACTGTACCCTAAACCATTAAACTATTGATGCTTCGAATTGCTATAAACGTATGGTTTAAAATCTTATTCTTACAGTATGACTGTACTACCCGTATGTATAATGTTGTATGTACGTATGTACTTACATATTTTTCGATGGTGTAGCAACGTAGCAGATTTTTTAACAGCAGCATGAATGTGTCAGCTCTACCAGGTGGGTTTACAAAATACCAGGCTAAAATAGCAGCATAACGCTGTTTCGTCTGGTAAATGTAGGGATCTACAGACCCTTATCACTGGTGACGAGATTTTCCATATTTGCTGTTAGGGGGACAATGCCTTATGATTCCTTATCGAGGATGAATATAGGTAGGTGTAAATACTAACATAAATTGTGAGCTCGTTTGTAACTCCCAATTAAATAAAAAAAGTGTGGTCACAAATTTTATTGGTGAAAACTGTACGAACCTTAAATCCTTTTAGAATCAATGTATGTGTTATGCATTGTGTTAGTATTATTTGGTATATTGTTATGTATTATGTATTCATTTCAATAAAAAATGAAATATATATTTTACTTATCATAATATATTTATAATAGATTAGTCATCTCTACTTTATGCAATATTTTTCTCTTTCTCTTGTCACAAGAGAGAAAATATATAGGTATATAGACAACATTTTAATTAACCTCTCACACTCAATCTGACTTAATATTATGTTTCAAATTGTATTCTGTAAAATAAAGTTATTCGATGTACCAAACCAAGACCAATTAGAATTGTGTCAAATAAAATTTTAACAAGATTGAAATACGAATAATGCTTGGAAAACGATTTTCAAAAAATAAAACACCTAAAGCAATTCACGTAATGACATACGAACATAAATCGACGTAGTAGTTACAGTACATACCTAGCTGCTACGTCGTGGATTAGATAACCAATTGAGGAACTAAATTTATCTACCAAAGTTGTATGTATGTGTCATGTTCTTGACACTGCATCTGATGAGGGAACGAGACGACGAGTGCCTGTGTGTTTGTGCAAATGGTTACGGCACTCCCATGTCACCATGATAGACACCAGAAGATCAAGACGGAATGCCTCTTCACCAGTAATATTGGTGTCGGATGTCTATATTCACCAAATTAAACACAACGTATGCTGGTATCTCACGCTGGCATTATGTGTGGTCTCTCCCCGGCTGAATTGACGAAGCTTTATCACTGTAAAAGTAATGAGTTTCTACCTATGTTAACGTTGATTTTACATCAAGAGATTTCACTAGAGAATTTTCATTAACACGCTCGCAACGAATGTTGGATAAAAAAGCTCGGAAGTTACCTTAATATATGACGATGAACACTACGAAATGAAAACGAACGTAGTTATATCTCGATATATCTTGTATCAATAGCCAACGAAGTTGACGGATTATATTTATGTCGATTCCAATTCAGTCGAACGGGGAATAAATTTTATCATGCATTTTTCGTTTAAACGTAAAATTCATAGCTGCAATTTTTTATGCATTTATATTTATATATCTATTTTACTGTTATCCAAGTTTTGCAAAAACAATTATGTTAACTTTCCTTCACATTTAGTATTTTATTAATTATGTTTAAATGTTAATTTAAAGTGTTGTCGAGCTACGCTGTAATAATTGCTTGACGGTGAAAGAAATGTACCCTCACAAGTTACCCGTGTCAAATAGCAGCATAACACTTCCGCTTCATTTTGTGAATATAATCCGGACACCCAGTAATTGGTGTTGTCGCATTCCAGATTAGTTCTTAGGAGTAGATTGAGGATGGATGTAGAAATTAATGGAACACATTTTATTCATAATTTACCATCAGGTGAACTGTGTGTTTATTTGTAAACCTAAGTTTTTTTTAACCTTTTTTATTTATAATTTGGTATTATATGACAAACGAGGACATGATGAAGCTATTGTTCGATTTTGATCACGACGATACCTTCTGTATATTACCAGAAGACTTACTGGGCAGGATTTATTAGAGTGCATACGAATTTGCGCATTATAATATACGTAGAATATTAAGGCATTCACTCGTCTCTTTCCCTAGTCAGATGTTATGCATATGCAATAACATCTGTTGCAACTTCAGATGCAGTGTCAAGTATACGAGATATACATAGAATACAATCAGACCCGAAAACTGATAATTTGTTGCACCCAAATATAATTCATCCTCTGAGAATTGAATATACAATCCACGACGCAGCAGCCTGGTATTCTATATTATTCACTAGATTCCGCGGCAATCAGTGCGCTAATAGTCCTAAAGTATATGGTCATGGTGTTATATAACATCGAGAAGTAAACCGAACTTGCATTGATCCTCTTCAACAACAATGAAGCATGAATTTCAGTTAACTTGACACATGATTATTAGTAAATTAGCTAGTTACTAAATTTCACCATACGTAACACAGCAGGGATAAGCTAAAAGTTAGTACCTTGTATTCTCTGAATATATGATCCTTAAACATATCCATCCACGATCCTATTATTAGGCATAAAACTACTGTACCTTCAAACGTATTCGGGTAAGGGGACAAAATAACACAAAGGCCTCCTCGATAATGAATATAACGCAAAACATGGACATATCAAGAAGAATCGAATATTAGAGCAGTGAAATATGACATCTTGTTAAATTTCTTATTACTCATCAAAAAATAGTAATCAACTTTAAATATTTGTTATGCATGCTTAGATATAATGTCCTCATGGTCGATTTCAACCATGGGGATATCTTCTAGTTATTGCCATATACCTTTTTTTGTTAGGTATAGTGCCGTTGGTCTTATGTCCACTACAGCTTTAACGGAATAGACCGCTGAGTAAGGGAGGCAACGACGATGCTGGCACGAAGATGCTGCTAGATCACCGCTACGATACGACCCCTGTGGACGAAGAACGTATACGGCAACAGAGGTGGGCGATATACGATCCGAGGGCCCCTCAAAAGGAGGTACGACTCGGAACGCTATCGAAAGGGCTATATGACATCACTGCGCAGATTATATAAGCACTCACTCGTCGTCCCCTTCCCTATTTCGATGTAATGCAGATGCAATAAGATCGGAGGAAAATTCGGATACAATGTCCGGAATACGAGACAAACATACAATACAGAAAACCAACAATTTGCGACTTGGAACATATATTGTCCTGGAATCTGTACTCTAAGCACTACACCACGCGGCCGTCAATTGATATACCGACTACACCTATTCCAAATTTAATACGACAAAACCAATGGTGCAAGTTGTCAATTGCGTATTTTCACGTGCTCGACTATAACAGGCACGATATGACAGAAATACAATGGAATTAATTAATTATCTATGCAAAATGGCATTTTCATTACGGATACAATTAATTTCACGGAGGCATGTACGGAGATAGGAAAGTGTAACCATAATCATTGAACTGTAATGATGTTTTTTTTTAAATTTATTTAATTGATTTTTTTCTTCTTTATTGCCCTTAACCTTAACAAAGTTTAAGGGTCACAAAGGGTGGACTTAATGCCAAAGACATTCTCTACCAGTGAGATATTGTGCGAGCTGTAGCCATAAACTAATTTAAAAAAATTGCTATAAATTGCTATTATAAAAGATACAAATAAAAATAATACAAACATAAATATGTATTAAATACAATATACATATAAAATATATAAGCATGCATACATAAATAGATATAGAAATAAAATACATGCAGTACCTACCAAATAATTCCATATGCGGATGATGAACTTATTTACTAAACTTAATTACGGGTAACTTAAATAAAAAAAAAGAAAAGAGAAAAAAGTAATAGTTAACCTAACTTTTAAAAATTATTTTAATACAGACCTACCTGATGTCATTGGGTAATGAATTCCAGAGTAACTTATCTTGAACAGTAAATGAATTTGCCAAATAAACTAGTAAAGTGAGCTGATATACAGATCATGTTTATTATACGAAGATCGAAGAAATCTGTCATAAGATAAAGAGAGAAAATTTAATTTATTTTTAAGATAAGAAGGTGAGGTGAGAAGAAGGTGACGAGATTATTGAAAGTGGAGGAGTAAACAAGCAATATTCTGGAATATTTTACTGATTTGTAAAAATATTCCCAGTGCACAAGATCGTTGATATTCTTGAATACGTATACATAGTGAAGTGATTATATTATCGTACACGTATCTATAACTGGAGAGTAGAAAATTGTTCTTTATTTATTTAAAAAGACACCAACAGCATACTGTATGAACATGATTATATATTGATATGTACACAAATAACGGGTGTGTACAACACTTGCTATTTAAGTACGTATATCTTATAACAGCCTTAAAAAAAAGAAAAACCAAAAAGTATGTTCTGATAGGCAATGTTAGATAAAAAAAATTAACTAAGCCGGATAGGCTTCGGATTTTTTTTTATAATTCGATTATCAAGAATTTTGATTCAGTTTCAAGATTAACAATGTTGATTAGGACAAAACCAAGGTTGAACTATGAGCACACACTAAAACGTAATGTTCCACCGAAACAAAATTAGTTGCTTACTCGTAATTGTTGACGTTTTATGATGTTGAATCTTTAACACTTTACCAGACAAGAAAGAAAAAGAAAATAAGGCGACTATTGTTTCTGTAGTTTTTACATATGAGCAAACTGTTTTATTAATTTTCTCACACAATTTTCATCTACTTTTTAATTTATAAACATATATTTTACACATACACACATATAGATATATATATATGTATACAAAATATATGTTTTTCAATTTTGTTTGATAGAAATATTAACATTGATGTTTAGTTAACAAACCACGCAAAGCTTTCATTACAATTTAAAACATACAGCCTCCATAAAGAATTTTAGTTTTTTACATACGTAGCCATCTAAAGTTCCGTGTGGTTGATTTCTGTTCTCGTTTCGTCTGTTCGTTATTCGTTGCTCGTTCGTTCGTTCCATAATTTAAACACTTACGTAAGAACGACGTAAGATGAATATCTCCTAAAGTCTACTTCAGATTTACGTTCCAATTACATTAAAATTCCATTTGCGTGGCACTCAAGGATTTTAAAATGTAAGCGGAATATAATTATCCGCACAAAAACCCTGTTTATCATTTCATCTTGGTAGAAGCCAGCCCTCATTGTTTTTTATGTAAATGAGGTGACCGGCAACGCTTACTTGCTAATGAGATATTTAGGTTTAATTTTCTCTGGCGTAATACCCAGATCGGAGCAGAAAAAAACACAGAATTAAAGCTAAGATCAAAGCTCCTAAACGCTGGATATCGCATCAACTTATACATATAATACAATCATACATATGATGAAATCGTAAAACGTTTTGGTCTGTCGTCCGTGCGTTTTACACGTTCAGTTTCCCATAATGGCTGAACTAAATTAAATATAGTTTGCAGTGACGTATTCCGATTAGCTTGGGCTAAAACTTAATATTTGTTGCATATAAATAGATTGACAGATGTGGTTGGTTCAGATATATGTCAATTTTAAAGTGCGTCTCGACCGCATAGATAATACATGTTTCTGCATATGAAATAAATAATTAGTAGTTAAATAAACAAACATACTAAAGGTCGGATATTTCGTTTTAAAGTCTTTTAAGTAATCGATCATCATTGTATTTATAAAAGGTATTATACATTCTTTCTCTGCTCAAACCAAAAGAAGTTAATTTCTTCGAATTTCTACAATTCGTCTATATACAAATAAAGTTTGAATAAATAGATCAAATAAATATTCCGACATTGCTGAGCTAATATTTCAGATAATAATATATGAAATAATAAATAAAAAGCGCCTCTACTCGAATGAAATAATAATATTGAGATGGTTGTATTAAGTTACCAGAAAGGATATTTCAAAGTTGTATCAGTAGTAAAGTGAGTCACAGGAATGGAATGGAATGATTAGATGGTGAAATGATGAAATGAAAAACAAGGAATAAGAAATTAATGCTAAATACGAATGAAGGATGGAATTCTGAAGAGTGATATGAAAGTAGCAGTATGTATCCGTTGTAAATGTACCCGTTTGTACCCGTTTTATTATCTTTGGGTTTTTTTTAAATAAAATATTACATATATACATATATATATATACATAAATATATATACATATATATATATATATATATATATATATTTTGGTTTTTAGATATATATTTTAAATCTCTCCAAAGAGATTAAACTTACAAGGGCCGAAACCAAACTGTTTTTAAGGCGTTAATGATAACAAAAATTCTTATAATTCTACAGGTAATTTAAAAAACTTCTTTGAAAGTGTAGAATGATGGATGTTCAGATTGTTGTGGCTGTTTTGGAGGGTTTTATGAATTACTCCCGTACTCCGTAGTAACTTGCCATTGTGTTTTTATGTTTTAATAATAAATAACCATGTTTTTTAATTTCTATTGATAGGTCTGTGTATAATGCAATTATTATTATTAATTGAGAGAGAAAATAAATAAATTGATAACACTCAGATACTCATGGTAGTAGAGGAAGCTGGTGATGCTAATAATGAGTTATAGAAATATCACTAACGTCAGTTGTCCTTATGTTAACAAAATATTTACTTTGTTCACGTATTGCAGTCCCTCTGAATTTTCACTACGACGACATCTTGTAAGGCGTCTTATGTATGCGTTAAGTCCTATGTATGCATTTGCATTAAGTTTGGGGGAAGGTTTACATGCAGTTGACGGTACGGTCAGACCGATACGACTTATGTACAAAAATCATACCGAAGTTATATAAACTAGATGTGAAACGAAAAAATCGGCTTGACTGAGGAAGAGCAAAATTTAAAGCGTAAATTAGCTTAGTGCTTTGGGAGTGAAAGAAACTAAAGTCGTTATTGATGAAGAGGTACCGTCTTAGTCTTCACACTATAACCCCCTCCCAAAAATGCTTTCTATCAGTAAACTGCATGTTCGTTTTTTACTCCTAATTTCACAAAAATATCCTGTATAAAAATGGTTAGATGCTATCAAGGACGAAGTTAAGGCAATAAAAACAGTGAGTGAGTGTGTGAACGTGATGTTACAGAGCGTTATTAAAGAAAGATTGTCAGATGACGTCACGTGTGAACGTGGCACATTATGACTTTATGAGTAAACGTAGTAGCGAGTGATGTTCAATTTATTTCGCTAGCTATAAAAAAATCTGCTTGTTTTTATTTTGTCTAGTCTTCGAAAAGATATAAAATTATGAAATAACGAGCTCATAAGTGTGTTTATATAAAAAGCTTATTTTTATTTCAAAAAGCTGATTGAAGCCTAAATCAAGCTACACAATACAAGAATTACGCAAGTACGCTAAATTTCAAGACCAACCCGCATCTATTCTGTATTCTGACAATTAATGTATCGTGAGTCTGTTATATTAGTAAGTAGGCTAGTAAGTTGTTAAACATCCTGGACCACCCATCGAGCCTATATTTCTGCCTAAACAATAATTCATAAACATTTATAAACAACACAGAACATCAAATACCACATACCGGCGTCAATATGCCTCCATAAATACCACCAACAAATACCATTGTACAACAATATCGTACCTTAGATTTAAAGCTCGATGAAGTCTGTAAGCTACCACCATACTAAATTGTATCCTCTCGTGTATAATGAACTAGTTTTTAATTTAATTGTATTCTTAAAAAGCTCCTCCACACATCGTCGATATTTGACTAGGTAGTAAACACCGCATTGTTTCTCATGTCGATACGCTATACATTTGCATAACTGTATTGAAGGTGTTAATACGTTTAAGTTTTTTGTTTCAAATTAGGTGAAACATTTAAAGTCACCCTAACGTTTTGATGATGATATTCCATCTCATCGATTTCAATAACTACAGTGACAGTGCTTTAAGCCATAGCCCAAATACTAAAGCTCTCACTTCTTGTCCCTTTTCCTAATCTGTGCGTGCAATGTATGTACCTATATAATAATAATACAGGAAGAAAGCTCGGATGCAAGACATACATGCAATATTGATTAAATTATTTATTAGTGTTTTTTGTTTTTTATTGTTGATCCTCTAGCGTCTCCTTAAATCACTGTCTATCGATTGACTAGTAGATAACACCTTAAGAAGTTAAGTCTGACAATGTTGTGCATAAATAAGAGTAGCCGAGTAATAAGTTATAAGGTCTCTCTTGTTTTCACTCATAAGATGAAACACAATAGCGCAAAAATAGTTTATACTATTTTTGCGCTATTGTGTTTAACATACTCCGGCTGTTTTGACCTATTTTATGACTGCTGTCTGGGCTCATACCAAATGCAAAAAATGTAATTAAAAACATTTTATATTCATTTCCCTTAATGATAACTATGAAATAATAATGCAAAATGTTTATCTGCAGCTTCCTTAGCTAGTTATGAACAAGGTTATTTAAACATCTTATTTTTAAATATTAATAGTATATTTTTTATACAATAGGTGGCAAACGAGCAAGCTGCACATTTGATGGTAAGTGATTACCGTCGACCATGGACATCCGAGAGACCAGAGGAGTGGCAGACGCGCTGACGGCTTTTAAGAAAGATGTAGGCTCTTTTCTTGAAGGTACCTAATTCGTATCGGTTCGGAAATATCGCTGGCGATAGCTGATTCCTCAGTATAGTTGTGCGTTGCAGAAAATTTCGCGTAAAGCGCACAGTGGTTGATTGCCAACCATCGAGTAGTGAGTAATCCCACAAACATCAGACGATACAAGCAAAAATTTAAAACATATATATTTATTTATTTGAAAAGACACGCCCACACCATACGTTTTGCTACAAAGATAGAAACTTTACGTAATTCAATTGTGATTAGTTCTGTACATATAATGGTAGATGGGAATAGCACTTGCTAATTAGGTACCAAATAGTTAACACAAATTAAAAAAAAAACAACAGACATATTTGCTTATACAATTCATTTTATAGAAATTACGTTTTAAGGAACGAACTGAACTTGAAATGCTTGTTCTCTCCAATAGGAATAAAGTAGTTGTAAATAATAAATTTCCACTATCACTATATAAAATTAAAAAAATCTTTTACCGCGTCTGTGTACGATAAAGATTTTCCATTGCAATTGCAGGAATAATTATCTAGATTTTTTTCGAATTTCCACTAATGGAAAGATTCTAAGTTTAAATGTATCATTTACACTCGTGTTCTAAACAATTTACGAGAATTATACCACTTTCAAAGATATTTTAGATAGAATGGTCTAAATCGTAAGATGAAAATTACATAAAAAAAATCACATCAAACACATTTCCATATAATAAATACATCTTTAAATATAGGCTACAAGTATTGTTACATTCAAAGTCATTAAAAATAATAAGATTATGAATATATTATGATCACACATTTTATTTAAATGGGTCAGCTCATGACGGAATAGCAACGTGAGATTGTAGCATAACGGTCTTCTGTATCGTTTGGTGAATTCAGATCTGGCGACCCATCTCACCCTCAGGGTGACAACGCATGTATTTAATGAAACTTTATTGAGCATCCTCATCATGTATTTAGATATCATCGGCCGCAGTCATTACTTAACATGTGATGCGAGCATTGTTGTTACTTCTAATATTATAAAAATACTCTTTATAACAGGTCTGTAGACGTGCAGTCGATTTAGAGCAACATAGTCACTGTACTACCAAGCTCTTTAAACGAAGATTAAGAACGCCACAAAGCGGAGACTATTTCATTAAGTGTTGTACTGTTCAAATATCTCACTGTCTTGGTCCTAAGACTTATTATAAGCGAAAAGTAACTGTAGTTAATGTATTTGATACTATTTTAGTAGTTGTAAACAGGATGACATAAAAAACCTGATTTAAAAAATTCAAATATTTAACCAATATAATGTCGAGTTAAACAGAATAGAATAGAATTTTATTTTTTTCTATCTATGAAATATAAATTATAAGATTGCATGACAAATAAATAACATAAAATGGATGAAAACTAAATTAAAAAAAACCATTAAGTATTAATTGATTTTTTTATTTATTTATAAAGAAGGGCTTTGTAGCTGACCGCCCCGTATGAACTACAAAGAGGCACCCATCTACTTAAAAATAAGTTAGCCAACTTATACATTTACTTTTTTATTTTGCCGCGACCGACATTGGATAGGACAAGATAACGTTTAAGTGACCTACGTCACTAGAGCCACATCGACCAAAAAACGTTACTCTGACGTTCTCGTTCCGGACACATTTACACACAAAATATCTTGTACATATTCAACACACAACACATTCATCATAGTTTGGTGACGGAGGCATTCATCAAAAACATTAATTGATAATAATTTTTATTTATATATTGATATTAATTTTACATACCCGTACAATTGGATATATGAACCTCAAATAAAGCTGACAATGGTAAAATACCTTTTGTCATTCTCTACTAGTTAATACTTTAAGATAGAGATAAAAATGTGACATATTAGAACACAATTCATCTAACTCTACTCATGCTCGATTATGAGAATCATATTGTAGATACGCTGTCACACTTGGAGACTTAGTTTTAATCACCATTTCTCTCTCTCCTTCATTCACTAGACTATGCTTCTACTTTACGATTTTTTTTTAGTATATCAACGTAGTAGTAATCATTCATTCTAACTACTTCACTTGTCACTTTCGTACCACTGGTTCAAGAAACACACATGCGTTCTCATCTACGAGGTTTGAGTTGGAATACATCGTTACGTATATTTGGCTCTCAAAATCCCTACTCTCATACTCATCATGCGAAGTGGTCTTATTCTGTTATTTTACGCTGATATTCAGTGAGAGCTTAGTAGAGCCGACTCAATTTCGTTTCAATACGAATTCTCTTATTCGTGCTATCACTGTTCGAAATCAATCTGTAACCAGATCCTTGCAATGAATCGTATTCTTCGTAGTCGACTGAGTGCCTTTTTATTATTATTTGTTCAATTAACTAATACTACATTGTACGTAGACAGTAATAACTTACCATCGTTTATAGATATAATAGTTTTTCACTTAATTTCTTTAAAAATATACGAGCAAAAGTCCTCACGCAATATTCATATTTTAAAGCGTAACTCGGACGCTGTATCGTTCTAAAAGTATACAAAAGTAACTCTTTTGTTCTAGTTAATTGAATCCGCAATCAATAGACACTGGAAGGACAAAGCGGCAAATGAGAAAACAGCTTCAAGGTTTACACTTTAAATATCAAAAATGCATACAAAAGAAGTGTACAATGTATTTGACAATTGAATAAAAAAAAATAACTGGCATTAAAAATATGAAATTTACATTTCTTGGAAACAATAACGAATGTTTACAAAAAATTGTTCTACGTCATTTGTTTTCAAAACAGATCTTTATTCCGTACTTTATATATAGACTTTAATGACAACTCCCCAAGCTCTGCCCGAGGCGTAACTGTCAGATGTTATTTACTGTCGTGGACATTCACTTTATTTTCTCTACACTTGAGTTACGTGAGTAGAATGTACAACAGATCCCGTTTAAGAAATCTACCGCCTACTTTATGCTAAACAGAAATTTTTACTTGCTTTGATTTTTTTTATAATATTTGGAGGTGTTCAACGAGCACGCAGTCCACCCCATGGTAAGTATGAATACGGCCAATATTATATACAACCATCCCCAGAAAAACATGCAAGGCGTAGTCACCGCTAAATATTGGAATGGAATATGTCGCTGTTACCTGTAATTTGTAACTGTGGCGATAACAGATAAATTTTAACACGCTTTTGAAATGATGAGAGGGAAGCTTTCGAGCTTTATACTAGACATAGTATCTAAATGTTTTCAGTCTTTTCAAACAACATGACGTAAGCATATTATTTTTAAGGATTCATGGTTTTATCATTTTCAATGATTTGCGTTCTAGCTTTTTTAAAGTCCTTGTGTTGACTTAGACCACGTAAGTCCGTATTTACTGTGCACATTTATGTTTACAAATAACTTATATTATTATGCTAAAAAATAAAAATGTGATAAGTTTAACTTTTAAAGAGTCATAAGAATAATGTATTTATACAGGACACTATCTTGACTTGACGTCGTAGATATCCAGCATTCGTGAGCCTCATCTAGCACAAGCATTTAGGCTTAGTGCGACAGGTTAACGAGAATGTAAGTAATGCTAATACCATTTCTAGCATTATTTATTTTATTTTTATTTAAAAAGATAAAACCACCAAAATCTTAAAATAACCGACATATAAAATATACAGAATACAGTACTTAGAAGAATTTTTATGACCTCTCTTTATTGCCATGTTAGTAATAAGTCTGTGTACAGAGATGTAATAACAGAGGCTAAATAAATAATACGACAAATAAATGGAACATGCATTTAAACAAAAACTATTGAAAATAATGAAAAGAAGTTAGGTTATTTGTCTGTGTCAAAAGCTAGTAGCTTTTTTGCTACGCATAATGAAAAAAAATGCGTTCATATTCAAGGACTCAATTATGTTGAAACTCCCGATAGGCCAGTAAACAAAAAAAAATATTCCCACGCATCCGACCACAATGCTGTAAAGCCGTATGTTACAAAATTCAACAATAATTGAGTGAACATTTTCATGCATGTTTCACAAATATGATTGGAATTTTCACCACAGTATGATAAATTTCACAGAGTGCTTCAAAGCCTTTGATGTTTATGAAAACTACTAAATTCCTGATTAACTAAAACTTATCCTTAAAATATATTTATTATAATTAAAATATTCTATTCCAAAAAATAGCCACCTTTGACTTTTGTACAGGACTTTAATCTGTTTGGCCACTAATCTATGGATTTACGCATTATCAAAGAAAATTTCGTCATTGTTTGCTCCAAAGATTTTTAAGACTCAATGTCGCCGTGTCGTTTAGAGCAGGCGATGTCCTGTAAAACTGGCCATAATTTGAAGTCTAAAGGGTTGACCTCTGGGCTAGATGAGGGCCAGTCTTCAGCTCTTATAAAGTCTCGAACGTTGGTTTCAAGCCTGGCTTGGGGAGTTCGTGCCTTGTAATCAGGTGCAGAGTCCTGCTGGAAAGTCCACGGTATATTTTTAAAAAGTGTTTTGCTGTGAGGTTTCACAAATATGATTGGAATTTTCACCACAGTATGATAAATTTCACAGAGTGCTTCAAAGCCTTTGATGTTTATGAAAACTACTAAATTCCTGATTAACTAAAACTTATCCTTAAAATATATTTATTATAATTAAAATATTCTATTCCAAAAAATAGCCACCTTTGACTTTTGTACAGGACTTTAATCTGTTTGGCCACTAATCTATGGATTTCCGCATTATCAAGGAAAATTTCGTCATTGTTTGCTCCAAAGATTTTTAAGACTCAATGTCGCCGTGTCGTTTAGAGCAGGCGATGTCCTGTAAAACTGACCATAATTTGAAGTCTAAAGGGTTGACCTCTGGGCTAGATGAGGGCCAGTCTTCAGCTCTTATAAAGTCCCGAACGTTGGTTTCAAGCCAGGCTTGGGGAGTTCGTGCCTTGTAATCAGGTGCAGAGTCCTGCTGGAAAGTCCACGGTATATTTTTAAAAAGTGTTTTGCTGTGAGGTTTCACAACATGATCCAAGACTGTATCTTGATACACTTTGGCTAAAGTTTTCACTCCTTTTTCACAGAAATGTAGTTTTGTGACTCCTTGATAAGACACCCCCCACCAAACCATCACTGACGCAGGATGATGACCACGTTGTACCTTTCCGACCACTTGAGCAGCTTCTTTAGAACTGTGAGCATACACTTTATCATTTTGCTTTTTGTAGTGTTCTTCAATCGTGAAAATTTTTTCATCGGTAAAGAGGATATTTCTGTGCCTTTCACCTGCGTCTCGCGACAGAAGGCGTTTTGATCGATCCACTCTCTTTAATTGTAAAGATTGATTTAGGGCATGTCCTGTATATCGACAATATGCACCGAGCGTCTTGTTTTAAAATACGCTGAAGAGTCCTAGCGGGAATCTTCATTTCTCGCGATAAGATTTTTTGCTCCCTAATGAGGTACCGACGAACTCTGGCTTTAACAGCATTAACAGCCTTTGTAGTTATAACAACACGCAGCCGCCCTGATCTTTCTGGCCTTCGACAGAGGAAGTGTTGTTGTATCTGTTGATAGTACGATATAGGAACATACGGCTGATACCCAGCTTTTGAAGTGTATGGAATATGAACGACTTTGTGCAAGGCGATCACTGCAATCCTATTTTTCTTTAACACCCCATTCCATATTGTAATTTGATAATGAACACAAAAAAATATTTGAAATGGCGCAAAATCGAAAGAGGTTCTTAAAATAATATACGTGTTCCAAATTCAAAATAATTAAAAAGTTGAAAAAAAGAAAAGTTTTTATGTCATAGTATTTATGGCCAGATTAGTTATGTATATATATATATATATATATATATAAATATATATATATATATATATTTATATATATATATATATGTGTGTGTGTGCATTTATTTAGTGCGTTCTACCATCCATAACTTTAAGGAGACCTTCCATCTTAGTCCTCCATATTGACAGGGCATATAAATATTGGTTTGTCGTCGCTAGAAATTGGTGTAATGGGCTGCAGGAATCTCTTACCGTGAACTGTGTGCTTATTTGTATTCTCTGTTATACGTATAAAAAAGCGTAGTTAGTTAGTATGCGAATAAGGTTGACAAACGAGCACACGTTTTATCTTTTTTTTAAATTGAGAGTAACAAACTCACACACAGTTCACATGACGGCAAGTGATCCCTGCGTCCCACGATATCTATATTCATCCTTGACAAAGCATCATAATGTAGATGCTTTGTCACCCTTGAGGGCTGAGATGTAATGCCTCGTCAACAGTAATAAAGGTCGCCGGATCCCTGCACTCACCAAACGAAACACCGAAGCATTTTTCTGCTATTTCATGGTGGTGTTCTGTGAGAGCGTGGTCCTTTCCCTGTCGAGCTGACCCGTTCGTTCTATTGAACCATCTGATGAAGCGACGACGTATGCAAGTTTGCAGGAAGTCCATGGATGCAGGTGGTCCAGGATCGTGCTTTTTGGCAATGTAATAGGTAAAGATTTTGTTCAGCAGTAGGCTGTGATGATGATGAATGTATTCATTCATCATAACTTTTTTTTTAAATTTTTATGTCTTTAAAACAATTTTAATAAACATCCGTATCAAATAATAATAAATAGTGATAGGAAAGGAACACATTTTATCCATACCGACACAACGATACTGGGAACGAGAATGAGGAATAAGCATTCTTCTGAGTGCCCCATTTTTAGTAAGACTATCTCAGCAAAATATTTATGGAGTCTATTATAAGTATGTTCCAACGGCAAGAACCCTAGTAAAAGATCCAGATCATCCCTCTGATATTGATCTTATATAGACATTGCTATTCAATCGGACATATTTAATGCAAAATTAGGGTAAAATATTAATATAATACGAAAGGTAACAATAGACAATATCTATTTTGTCAACCTTATTCGCATACTTACTACGCTAAGAGACGCACGGTAAGAGATTCCTGCAGCCCATTACACCAATTTCCAGCGACGACAAGAACCCAAGATTTATATGCCCTGTCAATGTGGAGGACTAAGATGGAAGGTCTCCTTACAGTTATGGATTGTAGAACGCACTAAATAAATGCCTATCCACTCTTCCTAGTGGCGCACTCGTTATATTTGAATGGAAAAATTAAATTTTAACTAATTTTATGAAGGAAGCTCACAGTTTTATTCTTCAGTCAAAATAGACAGAGATAAAGGAAAGAAAAAGTCATAATGACTTTAAGCTCCCTCTAACAGGAGCTGAGATTATCGCCATACACAAATGTAAACGATTAATTAAATAAAATTTTTAAATACTGGTACTGTACAGTTAAAATTTATGAGTGGTAGTGTCACCTTGAATTCAGTTTCTAGCTGCACCCCGAATGGGTCAGATCGATCGGGGTAGGATAACACCCTAACAGAAGTCAGCGTGAAATAGCATCGTAACGTTGATGGGTTTCGTACAGCGAGTTTAGGAACAGTGGGCACAATTACAGGCAACAAGACATTCTACCAAGTCTTCAGAGGTGGAAACGAATTGATGTTAATGTCATAGGACGCAGTCATCACTTATCAACAGGTGAATTGTGTCCTGGTTTGTCATCCTTAATATTTTAAAATTCGAGCAAAAAAAATTAAAAACTTGCATTCTGGTGGTTATTCTTGCATACAATTTATTCTGTAAAATATCATAATTATGATATATATTAATACATAATTCAGGGCCATAAATTGAAATTGATTATTATTATAGCAGATTAGGTGTAATTTTGTGACTTCAAATATAAAAGATAAGATTTATCTTATTATGGCATTCGCAGTGTAGGACGATCCTTGTCTATCTTTTTTTAATTCCTTCTAGTGTATGAAACGAGCACACAGTTCACCTGATGGTAAGTGATTACTGCGGTCTATGACATTTACTTTCATCCTTGACAAGGAATCATAATGCAGATGCGTTGTCACTCTTGAGGACCGAGATGGAACGCCTCGTTACCAGTAACAAAGGTCTCCGAATCCCTACACTCACCAAACGAAACACCGAAGCATTTTTCTGCTATTTCATGGTGGTATTCTGTGAAAGCGTGGTCCTTTCTCTGTCGAGCTGACCCGTTCTTTCTATTGAACCATCTGATGAAGCGACGACGTATGCAAGTTTGCAGGAAGTCCATGGATGCAGGTGGTCCAGGATCGTGCTTTTTGGCTTTGTAATAGGTAAAGATTTTGATGAATGTATTCTTTCATCATAACTTTTTTTTAAAATATTTATGTCTTTAAAATAATTTTAATAAACATCCGTATCAAATAATAGTGATAGGAAAGGAACACATTTTATATATCCATACCGACACAACGATACTAGGAACGAGAATGAGGAATAAGCATTCTTCTGAGTGCCCCATTTTTAGTAAGACTATCTCAGCAAAATATTTATCGAGTCTATTATAAGTATGTTCCAACGGCAAGAACCCTAGTAAAAGATCCAGATCATCCCTCTGATATTGATCTTATATAGACATTGCTATTCAATCGGACATATTTAATGCAAAATTAGGGTATAATATTATTGATTAATTTGAAGACTGTATAGTGAACTGTTTATAATACGAAAGGTAACAATAGAGAATATCTATTTTGTCAACCTTATTCGCATACTTACTACGCTAAGAGACGCACGGTAAGAGATTCCTGCAGCCCATTACACCAATTTCCAGCGACGACAAGAACCCAAGATTTATATGCCCCGTCAATGTGGAGGACTAAGATGGAAGGTCTCCTTACAGTTATGGATTGTAGAACGCACTAAATAAATGCCTATCCACTCTTCCCTAGTGGCGCACTCGTTATATTTGAATGGAAACACTAGGGCTGGTGAATAATGCTAGCGCTTTACTTTACGCATTAAAAACGACGAAGCATTATATCGAATTCAGGGAAAACGAATGAATGGATGGAAACCTGCAACTTGAGGAGGTTCTAAAGTGTGAAAGGGCGGTGAAATCAAATTATATAACTTATGTACGAGTAATTCTAGTTATCAATCTGCCTTTATATTTCTCATAACATATATATATACATAACATAGATTTTTTTACAAATAATAATATTTTAAAAAGGATAATTTTGTTGTAAAATTGTACCGTTCCAAAATATATGAAATAGCTTTGCCACACTTTTTGATTTGTTTACAAATTTATTTAGGTAATTCAAACAAATATAAGACTATTATAAATGTAATTACAGTCAAACAAAAAAGGTTAATTGTTAACCTTTACGAATCACTTAGCTCTTCGAGGCAATAAGTTGAACTAACTACTCCAATGTCAGTTAAATTAAAGCTTTCGTGATCATTTGCAAAGGAAAACCGTCTCTATTGAAGAAACATTAAGGTAGAGGATCGTAAATTACTTTTAGAAGTCTAAATATCTTCCGATACTATATAACTTTTAAGGACAGTCGAGCCTGAAATTGAATTGCAATAGAGCCAACGTCAAGTGCACCGTAATTGCGTTTTACTTTAACTAAAATGTATTTTCCTGACGGAGAAGCAGTGGCATCCGTGGTGTAGCTACTTAATAGTTACAGGGTGAGCAAGTTGGTTCGAACAGAGAAGTACTGCGCTCTCATGAAATACCAGAATGAAGTAGCAGCATAATGCCGCTGTGTTTCGTTTGGTAAGTGTAGGAAAACGGAACCTCAGTAGTGGTAATGAATTGATGTACAAGTTTATGGACTGTCTGTCACTCTTATTTTCATTAAAAAAAAGAAAATAGATCTCTTTAGATCTCTTTACTCTAGATCTTAGGTTTTATTCTATTTTTTTTTTAAATCAGAGTGAATTGGGAGCTCATTGAGATCTACAGTCTTACAGACACCCATAAACATAATCATATATTCATCTTCTTCATTATTCACACATAATCTAGACGCCTTTACGATGTTGTCAAGGAATAATAGGAATTTTAACCGTTCGTACCGATTCAGACGTTAAGAACAATTGTATCACCGAATCACTACCTACCGATTAGGTTTGGTCCTAACCTAACCAAAACGTAGAGAGATAATTTGCTATATTCAGATTTCAGACGCACGTTAAAAGGAAATAACATCCGAATACGCTCGACGAAAAAAATTGAATTGTCCACGAGTATTCGTGTGAACAAAATTGCACTTTTATTGGACTCAAATGGACCTGAAATAAGTGACACCGGTAATGATTATATGGAAGAATCATTACATGCGTGAACGATTGAATTAAAAAAGAGAGAATCATCACATTTGTGTGAACGAGTGATTTAATATATTGTCGTTCCTGTTATATTTTTTATTGTATTGAGAGTGCCAAACAAGCATATTGTTCAACTGGTCAGTGAAATTCTGGGGCCAATGACATCCAATTTAAGTTATGTCACGTCACTCTTAAACACTAAAATCGAACGTTCACTAATAATTTGTTACCACACTTTTTTTTTATTTATTTCATTGGGCGATTTCATCACCCCATGACACATAAGGTCATCTTCAAAGCATTGTCACCGCAGAGGACAAAGATGGATTACCTCGTCACCAGTGATACCCTCCGGATCCCTACACTCATCAGACGAAACATGAAAGAAACAAGAAGCGTTATCCTGCTATTTTGTGCTGGGATTTTGTGAGACCATGGTTTACCCGGACAAACCTAGCATCAATGTAATAAAAAGCTTGATGATCTCTCAACTCAACTTGTTATTATTGTGGTTACTTTTAGATAATAATCTTCGGGTAGATTCACGTACCTTATCAATAATATATATGATTGTTATAGCTCTAGTGGAATATCCCTCGCTCGTATATACTAGGTAAGATATACAAGCGTGAGGTGTGATGAATGCGGTGCAAAATCGGGTAGACTTCACCGCTTCGTGGAAAGTGCATCTTTCTCGTACATCTTACTCGGTCCGCTACACCATCTAGCTTTAGTAGAAACGGACGGAAGCTACGAAAAGCTTAACCTTGCCCTCGCGTACCGCTTAACTACCTCGCACGACTCTGGTTTAAGACGTCTTCTGCTACTTAAATACTCAAATATAACTAATATAATTCGCAACCGCGTTATATCCACCGTAATCTTATCTTGAATATTCTGTATTCTTTTAAAAATATTTATTTCTCTAATAAAATGATTTTACTTAAGAAGATATAACAGAATTTTAATGGGTTTATCTCACTTTACTCTCGGGTCCAATCGACAAATAATAAACGGCCTAATAACGCGGGAGCTCATAATGATGCTTAACGCCTCTTAAAGAGACATAAGTACTGTTAACCTCGGTCTATTATGTCAAGGGTAGTCAAAAATATGATGAGTCGTCCTTAGGTTATTTTTTGAATGTTATTTATATAACTTAATAGCTACTAGTTCATATAAATTGATATCATCGTCATTCCAATTATCACTTGTCCAATGCCGAATAGACCCCCAGCACTACCACAAATCACAATCTCGAGCCACCTGCATCACCTGCACTCCTTCGAGTGGAGAATCTTTCTAAGCCACGTTTGACAAGATTTCCACAAACCTCCCATTTTTTCGTTATCTATGGAAATTTAGATAAATGAGCATACAGTTCACATTCAACATGCACATGTCTTGCCCCCTTTGAGGACTGAGTTGGAATTACTCGTCACCACTCTGGGTCTGCGGACCTCGACACTGATCAGACAAACACAGCAATGATCGATCGAGGCATCAAGACATTTTTCTAATACTAGACATTAATCACTTTACATCTTTTCATGCAATCTTAATGCTCAAAATATTCGTATTTTTACATACGAATTGGAAACTATATTTCATTACAATAGTTTATTCAATAGCAAAGCTCAGTTTAGTGCAGCGAGTTCAAATGAAAAAATAAGATTACAAAACTATGTACGTTTTACAATGAAATGCATTCATGGAACAAATTGAAACGCATTCGACCATCTATCCGACAGAGTTGATAGTTGATTTGTGTCTACAAACTTTTGTCGTTTTAACTCCTATATTGATTTTATACAACAAAATAAAATTTATCCTTTTTCGTCTTTCCAAATCCGTAGTATGTTAATTCTTGCACAGGTGTCTATCTCCACATGTTATTTAAATGTTTCAATACTAATGAAAGCAAGGCATACTCGTTACTTATAATTATGCGCATGAAAATGTTACATTATTTCCTACACGCGTAGTGATGTTTTCCTGACTGATTTCGACAACAGAAATATATATTTGTACTTTTTATGTCAATTAAAATACTGGGCATATCAGTCATAATGAGTAAAATAAATTTCCTACGGTATGAGCGTGAGCATTTAATCAAACTCTATCAAATTCGACAGACGTTGTCCTGTTCAAATTTCAACAAAATTTGTTTGTGATTGTTTTGTGAATTTGTGATATTTATCGAATGTTTTAATCTGATTTATGGGTCTCGAGCATTTACAAATTCTAATTCTAACGGAAAAAAGAAATTTCTGTTCGCAAAGTTTCCGGGCAAATTTAGCAATTTTTCAGCATCATAAAAATATTTTTTAAAAACAACAAAAAGCAACCAAATCGGTCCACTCGTTTCCAAGTGATGCACTTAACCATGAACCTTTAAATTTTATTTATTTAAACAGGACAATAAATACACCAGTCTACCTACAATCATCTTAGCTAATTAATGTTCCACTTATTAATAGGTTATTTCTAGTATTTACATTTTGTTAAAAATACTAGAAATAAGGATAAACTTATATAGCCATGTTTTCATTTACGCAAAAATAGTGAATCATTTATGAGGTTAGGTTAAGTATTCGCATCTATGATCCCAAGATTTCTTTAAGATATGTCACTTCAACAATTTAAAACGCAAATTAAAAAATTGTAACTTAGTACGTCATACTATTCTGTTTAGATTTTTGGACGACACAAATGCTTGGAATTAGAAAATGTCGATTGTCCGTTAGGGTTATTAACTTTAAGTATTTTGTATATTACAACATAAACAGCAATGACAACAGTTCAGCTGATAGTAAGTGATTCCTGCAACCCATGACATCCACATTTATCTTCGATAAGGAATTATAAAGATGATGCGTTGTCACCGGAATAATAGATACCAGACAAAACACAGCAATGTTATACTGCGTTTTTACGCGGTGAGGTTCCGTCCCTAGTCGAGAGGATTATTCATGCCACAGGCTAAGAAAGAACTACATTGAGAACCTTTAAACTATATTAAAAACAAAAACATCTAAAATAATTATTTAAAGGAACTACGGAGTTTCTTGCTGTACTTAGTAGATTGCTGCATTCCTAATTCCGGGCGATAGCTTGTAAAAATTTGAAATGTCAATAGTGTTTTTGGAACATTTTATATGAAATAAATGAAACTGAATAATACTCTGTTGCTGCTGGCTTAAACGTAGTGTAGAGTAGCTACAGAGAGACTCGAAGCCAGACTCCCAGATATCAATTATCACCGCTTAAGACCTAAAAGGGTCCGTCACTTCAACGAGAACGTGCAGTCTTCAAAGTTCTACATTGGTGACAATAAGAAGAGAGTACTTTTACATGTCAGGTTCCTCTGAAATTATCATGAATACGTATAAAAACAGTGGTAGCTCAGTGTCTATAGGTGCTCGCTTATAATTTTATGGTATGCGAACAAACTGAGTTCGATCCCCGGTGTCGATCAATTAAATTGTTAAATTTTTTAAGTACGTACGTAAGTAGTTACGTTGATTTACCTCGTTATCGGCGATGAAAACCTGCATGCCTTACAAAGAATTAACAATAAAAAATCAAAACATGGACAGTCCATAAAACAACAGTGGAACTGAACTGAAGTGGAAAAAAGCCTATCACAAAGCGACATGCCTTCACATATATGGGATTGAGATTTCTGGCTCGTTTGATACCATTAAGTAGATGACATTTTAAATAAAAAAAAACAGAAAAATAAAAAGTAAAGCGGTTTCCCGCCATTTTCTATCTTTTTTTTTTTATCACATTGGCAGTAAGAAACGAGCACAGATCACTGTGTGTCCGGCCCATGATATTCAAGGAATCATAATGATCAGATGCATTGGCACCCTTGAAGACTGGGGTGGAATGCCTCGTCACCAGTAATAAAGGTCAATAAAGGAAACAGCAACATTATGCTGCTATTTTACGTTGGTATTCTGTGAGGGCGGAATCCTACCCCGGTCGGGCTGACCCATTCATTCTGCAGCTAGAAACAAACTGCCACTGATAACCCCACAGAGCATCTTTCGTGTATTCATCTATTCGAATAACATTGATCGAATTATCTTAGGGATTAGATCAAATATACGTTTTTATTATATATATTTCCCTGCGATATATATACTTGTATATGAACACAACTGTGGTCCCATAATTAAAGACACATTCTATTTACCTACATACTACTTTATTTACAGTTTCGTCAATAATTAACATAAGTATTAATTCTACTTTAATTACTATTAATCGTTACACTAACGCTACATTATTAAAATGAACACAAAAAAGACTTAGTAATAGCTGAGACCTTTTTTTTTTAAAAGAAATCTATAGCTTTTTTAATATTTTGTTGCTGGCCACCTACATAAAGACTCTAATTCAAGTTCTTAATGAAATAATAAAAAAAATAAACAGTATTATTTTTTCCATTTCGGGCATTTTCAAGAAATCCGCTTAAAAAAAGCAAACTTCGTTATCTCAATATTAATTTCAAAAACAAAACCAAAACTGTTTTTTTCCCTGTGACATAAATATTATATAAACCCTAAACAACTAAATAAATTCCGTTAGCAGTTTTAAGATTGCTTTATATATCTTGTGTCCTTCTGGTAGAATTCTACCACAACCTTCTGGTTATTATCATATGACATCAACTGCGCAGTATATACATATATTAATGTCCTAAGAATTCATACAAATAGAGGGACACTTAGTCACCCCTGCCCTATTCTGATGTAAAGTCCAGTGATCTGGGTGCTGTATCAGACACCAACACACCGTTTATTCTGAAAAACCGACAATTTGTAATATTGTTATATTCTTCCTTGACTGAGAATCGAATCGCGATGCAGTAGGAACGTGACGTAGAAAAACGGAAGTTCAATAAATTGAACGTTGAAACATATTGTTTTGCTATACGTATTACGTAACTGAACGTACTCGTGGTGAAAGGAATAGAGTGCGATTTTGAACCTAGAAATAATGGTCTAGATGAAATTTCAGCATCATATGGCTGCGATGTAATTCATAACGTTAATTACATAACGATTTCATTACATGTCAATAGTGTTAAACAAACACGCTCGCTCATTAACTACACAAACACGCAATGGACACAACTGGTTTAAACAGTTGGTATAATCCTATGCGTCATCACGTCCGCCCGTAACCGCTGACCGCCACAGATTTGTGGCCGTCCTGATTTGTTTGCACAACACTAATTCGGTATTCAATGGCACAATTCGTTTATGTTATCATTAAGGATATTGTTTATTTTATTAGGAATTTAAGGGTTTTTATTATTAAATACAACGATATTGATGTCCTCATCCATATCATTCGATTTCAGTTGATTAAACCCACGGCAATAACTTCTGTATTGTTGCCAGATATTTCAACTGCACAGAATATTTTATAGCGCAGTTTGTATGTTTGTTTTTTTTTCGGCCTTATGGCCGCTGTTAGCCCGAGTCCTTTTACAGTTTCATCTGGTTAAGAGGTGACCGAGCGCTTATGACACTCCTCTAGTCGAGATCTCTATTAGTGGGTAACCAACACAAGAACTCCCGAGAGGGCACCTCGACTAGGACCGTCACCCTGTTTCGCGAGAGCGTCTGACTCGAGGGTGCCCGAGAGGGCCGAACCTCGGCTCAGTCAGTTGCTTCTGACTAAGGATTATCTATTTCAATTTTTAGATATTGTTATTAGCCATCTGTACCACCACTTTGGAATGCGTGGCCGCTGCAGATGAAGTGGCGCAAGAAACTCCAGCGACGCTCCTATTATTGTTGTCTGGTGAACATTATCTGGTGTGTGCAATATCACGGAACTGAGGGGTCCGTGAGCTGGGAGTGACGACCTATGCAAATCGGCGGAAGTCGATGGATGCAAGAGGCTCGGGATCATGCTTTGTGGCAGCCAGTGGACTAGGGATGGGCTGAGATAATCGTGATGATAAATGATCCCAGAACAAAACATTCAAAGGAAGAACAGTAATAATAAAAGTTCTATACAATTAATAATAAATTTATTTACTTTTTTCCCCGTTTTCAATTCAAGTGAAAGCGCTTTGTGTGCCGAAGTCTACTTTAGATGAATCCTAATTGGCGGCCGAATTGCCTACAAATAGACATTTATTATAACGAATCCTATTTGAAGAGACCGAGTGCTTGGTATTTATTTTGTTTGAATGCCAGATTATGAATGGTAAGGAATTTTAAGGGTTTGTTAAGGTTTTAGATATTTTTTTCTGGATGACAGCTTTCAGGATTCTATTTTGCGGTAAACTCCAACATTACACATATTACCATAGCTTGCTGAATGAAAGATTCATTCTATCGAGGTAGTTCAGGAACATGCCTTCTAGAAACCTTTTACCTTCACATTTTAAGTCAATAACAATCGAAATCACTAGATAAAAGTATACTGATAGACAGCGTGACTAACAGACCAACAGCGAAACCTCACTACAAGTGTTGTTTTTCTGTTTTTTATTGGTTAACTGCGCACTAAACTGAGAATGTAACAACTCATGGTCACTGATTCTTTCTACCTGAAAGACAAGCTTTTTTGGAAAATTTATTAAAAAATATATTTTATTAATTTATGTATATTTCTAAATATATTACATACAATTTTATAAATATATGTAACGTCTAGAACCTCAATAAAAATATAGATTCTCCATTAAAAGTAAATAATAGATTTTTATGGATCTGACATAAAAACAAAAACCCTTAAGTCTGGATTTCACTGAAATGGAAAATTAAACACACGCCTGAACGGGCATTCCACAGAAAGGTATCTATAACTACATCAGAAAGAGTATTAGTTATTAGTTACTATGTCTAGGTACATATGTCTAACATTCTTTCTGATTTTTTCGAAATTTATGATGAAACGTTGACAACACCTTATATATTGTTCTTTTTCTCAAATACGACAAATGATTGTGTCTTTTCATACGCATATTTACATATTTAAGTATAACTTGAAACTGAAACAGATAGATTAATCACCAGAGAAGTACGTACATAGTATGTTCTCACTGAATACCAGTTTCGAATAGTAGCTTAGCATTGCTGTCTAATTAATGAAAGAAACCTGAGAAGTTATCGGTGATTGCATTTACTTCCTTATGGAGGGGAAAAAATGTTTTAGATTATATGAATAATTTAGTTCATCTAATGGTAAGTAATTCCTATAGCAAAGTAAATTAAATCATTGCATTATTTTATTTTCCAATAATTTTTATTGTTCTTGTCTCTATGTTGTTCTGCACTACGTTTTCTAAAACGAGGTTGCCCTCGACTTTTACAATATAATTCCCTATATATAACCTACTCGTATGTTCTTTTCATTGTTTCTTAAATATGTATGTTTGGTTAGTATCTTTTATTGCATTTTATATTTATTAGAGAAATAATACAAACATCTTTCGTTCTAATCGGATATGTAAGTAATCCTCGTATTGACTCACAACTGCAATACAGTTAGGCATAAAATCCAAACGAAAGCGGATCCTATCGGCTTAAATGTCACTAAATTGAATATACTGAAATCAATGCATATTAGTGAACAGGGGTGAGAATTGAAACGTTAACATGGAAACAAAGCAAAAATATATACTAATACATTAAATCAAATATACACCGAATGACTTAACCAATTCCCAAATTTACACGCAATTTAAAAAGAACAAATCTAGATCACTTCTCCCTAATACCCTTAGTAAGATTGTAAAAGGATTTTGTCAATAAGGATAAGTCTATTGACTTGTTTAATGAGAAATTAGAAACATTTAAGTCTGAAATTATTAAGACTCTGAACACTCCTGTCTAAAGTGCCCGGAAGTAAACTGTAGAGGCGAATTAACGGACTTTATATGTCTTTGAAATATTTTCATTTATAACTTCTTATATACGGCACATGGTAAATCAGCAAATGAAATTGCGATTAAAAACTTTATTGGTGTCGTCACCGGGGATCGAACCGGTATCCTCACGTACCTTAAGAGCGAGTGCTTAGACACTAAGCTACCATGGGTGGTTTAGTTTATTAGTTATATAAGTTTAATTTAAATTTTAATTTTTATTAATTTACTTTATTTTTCAATTTTTATCGTATAACTAGCTTCAATCTGCATGATGTAACTACCTGTAGTTGGAATTATGTGTATTTAGCAACCTAAGACTATTTTGTTGATAGATCAAGTTGCGTATAATTCTGTTGGTAGTTCTATTAAATTGAACAAAGAAGAACTTTCATACATTACTTAATATAGCATAATAAGACTGAAAATATTTTTAGAGTACTTTCGAAAATATTTTTAGAATCTTACTTCCAATTCTAAAAGCAGTGGAGACACGTTGCAACTCGATTCTGGCTGCAGTATGTACGGGCTACCTCGACCAGGCAAGGTGCACGCCCTCACACAATACCATCGTATAAGAGCAAACATACTAAAACTAAAATAGCATAGTAACACTGATGTACAGGCTGTGTAGCCATGTGTAAGATATGTGGAAAATAACTCTCGTTTGTCACCCCTAAATAATAAAAAAGTTAACCAGAAAGTGGGCGAGCCCCTTCCCAATTCCAACGTGATGCATGTAGAATAAGATCGGTGAAATGTTCAAATGCAGTCTCAAAGACACGGGACATAGTACAGTACATCTGGACCACATTTTTTTTATTACATTAATAGTAACAAACGAGCACACAGTTCACCTTATTGTAAGTGATTCTTGCGGCCCATGACATATACATACATCCCTGACAAGGAATCATAATGCAGATGCGTTATCACATTTGTGGACTCACATGGAATGTCTCGTCATCAGTACTAAAGGACTCCGGCTTCCCTTCACTCACCCGACTAAATAGAGCAGCATTATGCTCGCTATTTTACGCTGGTATACTGTGAGGGCGTGGTCCTACCCCAGTCGAGCTGACCCATTCATTCTGCAGCTAGAAACAAACTGCAGTATAGCTCTACCGCTGAAGGTTTACAATTAATGGTAGCACGATGCAGGAGTCGCGGTTGTCGGTACATATATAATAGTATGATTTACTAATAATTATTTTTTTATGTGAATTTTAAGTTTATAGATGTACAATATTTGAAATCAAATATTGCTATAAATGTATTATGATTGAACCGTAAGAACACTTTTTCTTAAATTTTCCTGTGAGAAGCACTGGCTGCAGATGTCCCGAATAACCCTTACACCGTTTATGGCAACCCTCTGAACCCCTTTGATTACGGTATATAGCAATGAATGTGCCGTGAATACCATAAAAACTGAGTTTATGTAAAAATGTTTCATGCTCTATAAAATCAAAAACTTTTGAGAACGCACAAAATAAACTGCGTTTTGGAAATTCTCTCATACGTCAAAAATATGTATTAGAAGCTCTTGATGATTCCATTATTATCATTATTATTATTTTTTTTATTACATTGAGAGTAACAAACGAGCATACAGTTCACCGGATGGTAAGTGATTCCTGCGGCCCATGACATCTACATTCATCCTTGAAAAGGAATCATAATGCCGATGCGATGCCACCCTTGAGGGCTGAGATGGAATGCCTCGTAACCAGTAATAAAGGTCTCCGGATCCCAACACTCACCAAACGAAGCACAGCAGCATTATGCTAAAATTCTGCAGAAAAAAAATGCGTAACATACATAAAACACATAAGTAAATAATAAAATCAATATTTTTATAAAGGTTATTCCACAAAAGTTAATTATTGGCAAATCGAATTAAATTACAAAAATTATTTCCTTCGAAATTATATAAAAGATTCTTATAGCAAAGTTACATTTTTAAGTTTTATTTTATAACATTAACAGTATTTACAATTAAAAATATCCTTGATACATCGGTTATCCGGAAAGAAAAATCTTTCAAAATTAAATTTTTGAAGTATCGTCGAACAGTAGCAGACCATTAATTTTGTTTAATAAACTTTATGGTATTGTAATGTGCAACTCAAAGGCATTGACATATTAATTACGTGGACAGTGTCGGACTTGGGAGAAAAAACTACTCAGATTACACAACAAAATACAACTCTGTTGCGAAAAAAATTAAGACTTCGATATCTATTAGGGCGGTAAGCCCATCTGCGAGTCCTCTGGTGTTGCGGATGTTTATGGGCGACGGTAATCATTGACCACCAGCTGCTTGCTCGTTTACCACCTATTATATAAAATATAAAAAAAAAAAATAGAAAATAAAAAATTTACCATATAATTCTCTCTGTCTGTCTTGTGCTGTATTATGCATATTCCGAATTTAGTAAATTATCTTGACATACAGACACTTTTAAATTGATTGTTGTCTATATATTATACTGCAACACATATATATAGATTTATAATATTGTTCCGTCGTATACCATCATACGTCACATGATTTGTTGTGTATAAACTTTTCTGATATGTTTACTAGAATTATATGTATATCACATGATCGTTAAGAATGCTAATAAATAACCAAAATATTTATTTAATAAATAAATAAAATATTCAATAAAACTTTATCACCTAATTTTTAATACAGAGGGTCTTTGTAAGCACTTACACATATTGAGCCTACAAAGCTTATATAACTTAAAGTAAATGTTGTGATTTCGCGTGTGAAAACAAAAGTTAGGTCGTTAGACAGGTAACCGTAGCAAAATAACCACAATGCTGTTTTACTGAAGTTCGGCGCAACTTTTGCCGTTAACACGTTAAACAAACAGCACTCGGAAATTTACATACTGTAAGTCGATATTTTAACCCAGATTACCAAAATTTATAACTTTTCTCAATGTCATAATTTTAAATTTTATTTTACTCATTTGCTTAGCATGTGATAATGGCATACGATTAAACTAGAATTTGTCTGAATACATAATATGACCGAATTAATATGTTGAATATCTTAGTGTACTTGATTTGGGCTTTTTCAAAAAATCATCAGCAACAGTGCGGACAGAGCTACACTGCAGTTTGCTTCTAGCTGCAAAATGAATGGGTCAGCTCCACCGAGGTACGACCACGCCCTCACAGAAAACTAGCGTAAAATAGCAGATTAACACTCCTGTGTTTCGTCTGGTGAGTGCAGGGATCTGGAGACTTTTATTACCGGTCATCCATCTCAGTCCTCAAGGGTGATTGCTGGCAGAATGTCATGGGCTGCATGAATCACTTATCATCGGGTGAACTGTGTGCTTGTTTGTTACTAATAAAAAAAAAGCAAACCGCAGAATGATTTCCCAAATCTCACTAATAATAAAAAGATAATAAATAATAAAAAAAAGGAAAATAACTTGTTTAGTGAGAAATTAGAAACATTTAAGTCTGAAATTATTAAGACTCTGAACACTCCTGTCTAAAGTGCCCGGAAGTAAACTGTAGAGGCGAATTAACGGACTTTATATGTCTTTGAAATATTTTCATTTATAACTTCTTATATACGGCACATGGTAAATCAGCAAATGAAATTGCGATTAACAACTTTATTGGTGTCGTCACCGGGGATCGAACCGGTATCCTCACGTACCTTGTCTTAAGAGCGAGGGCTTAGACACTAAGCTACCATGGGTGGTTTAGTTTATTAGTTATATAAGTTTAATTTTAATTTTAATTTTTATTAATTTACTTAATTTTTCAATTTTTATCGTATGTATCGCTTTAATCTGCATGATGTAACTACTTGTAGTTGGAATTATGTGTATTTAGCAACCTAAGACTATTTTGTTGATAGATCAAGTTGCGTACAATTCTGTTGGTAGTTCTATTAAATTGAACAAAGAAGAACTTTCATACATTACTTAATATAGCATAATAAGACTGAAAATATTTTTAGAGTACTTTCGAAAATATTTTTAGAATCTTACTTCCAATTCGAAAAGCAGTGGAGACACGTTGCAACTCGATTCTGGCTGCAGTATGTACGGGCTACCTCGACCAGGCAAGGTGCACGCCCTCACACAATACCATCGTATAAGAGCAAACATACTAAAACTAAAATAGCATAGTAACACTGATGTACAGGCTGTGTAGCCATGTGTAAGATATGTGGAAAATAACTCTCGTTTGTCACCCCTAAATAATAAAAAAGTTAACCAGAAAGAGGGCGAGCCCCTTCCCTATTCCAACGTGATACATGTAGAATAAGATCGGTGAAATGTTCAAATGCAGTCTCAAAGACACGGGACACAGTACAGTACATCTGGACCACATTTTTTTTATTACATTAATAGTAACAAACGAGCACACAGTTCACCTTATTGTAAGTGATTCCTGCGGCCCATGACATTTACATACATCCCTGACAAGGAATCATAATGCAGATGCGTTATCACATTTGTGGACTCACATGGAATGTCTCGTCATCAGTACTAAAGGACTCCGGCTTCCCTTCACTCACCCGACTAAATAGAGCAGCATTATGCTCGCTATTTTACACTGGTATACTGTGAGGGCATGGTCCTACCCCAGTCGAGCTGACCCATTCATTCTGCAGCTAGAAACAAACTGCAGTATAGCTCTACCGCTGAAGGTTTACAAATAATGGTAGCACGATGCAGGAGTCGCGGTTGTCGGTACATATATAATAGTATGATTTACTAATAATTATTTTTTTATGTGAATTTTAAGTTTATAGATGTACAATATTTGAAATCAAATATTGCTATAAATGTATTATGATTGAACCGTAAGAACACTTTTTCTTAAATTTTCCTGTGAGAAGCACTGGCTGCAGATGTCCCGAATAACCCTTACACCGTTTATGGCAACCCTCTGAACCCCTTTGATTACGGTATATAGCAATGAATGTGCCGTGAATACCATAAAAACTGAGTTTATGTAAAAATGTTTCATGCTCTATAAAATCAAAAACTTTTGAGAACGCACAAAATAAACTGCGTTTTGGAAATTCTCTCATACGTCAAAAATATGTATTAGAAGCTCTTGATGATTCCATTATTATCATTATTATTATTTTTTTTATTACATTGAGAGTAACAAACGAGCATACAGTTCACCGGATGGTAAGTGATTCCTGCGGCCCATGACATCTACATTCATCCTTGAAAAGGAATCATAATGCCGATGCGATGCCACCCTTGAGGGCTGAGATGGAATGCCTCGTAACCAGTAATAAAGGTCTCCGGATCCCAACACTCACCAAACGAAGCACAGCAGCATTATGCTAAAATTCTGCAGAAAAAAAATGCGTAACATACATAAAACACATAAGTAAATAATAAAAATCAATATTTTTATAAAGGTTATTCCACAAAAAGTTAATTATTGGCAAATCGAATTAAATTACAAAAATTATTTCCTTCGAAATTATATAAAAGATTCTTATAGCAAAGTTACATTTTTAAGTTTTATTTTATAACATTAACAGTATTTACAATTAAAAATATCCTTGATACATCGGTTATCCGGAAAGAAAAATCTTTCAAAAATTAAATTTTTGAAGTATCGGCGAACAGTAGCAGACCATTAATTTTTGTTTAATAAACTTTATGGTATTGTAATGTGCAACTCAAAGGCATTGACATATTAATTACGTGGACAGTGTCGGACTTGGGAGAAAAAACTACTCAGATTACACAACAAAATACAACTCTGTTGCGAAAAAAATTAAGACTTCGATATCTATTAGGGCGGTAAGCCCATCTGCGAGTCCTCTGGTGTTGCGGATGTTTATGGGCGACGGTAATCATTGACCACCAGCTGCTTGCTCGTTTACCACCTATTATATAAAATATAAAAAAAAAAAAATATAAAATAAAAAATTTACCGTATAATTCTCTCTGTCTGTCTTGTGCTGTATTATGCATATTCCGAATTTAGTAAATTATCTTGACATACAGACACTTTTAAATTGATTGTTGTCTATATATTATACTGCAACACATATATATAGATTTATAATATTGTTCCGTCGTATACCATCATACGTCACATGATTTGTTGTGTATAAACTTTTCTGATATGTTTACTAGAATTATATGTATATCACATGATCGTTAAGAATGCTAATAAATAACCAAAATATTTATTTAATAAATAAATAAAATATTCAATAAAACTTTATCACCTAATTTTTAATACAGAGGGTCTTTGTAAGCACTTACACATATTGAGCCTACAAAGCTTATATAACTTAAAGTAAATGTTGTGATTTCGCGTGTGAAAACAAAAGTTAGGTCGTTAGACAGGTAACCGTAGCAAAATAACCACAATGCTGTTTTACTGAAGTTCGGCGCAACTTTTGCCGTTAACACGTTAAACAAACAGCACTCGGAAATTTACATACTGTAAGTCGATATTTTAACCCAGATTACCAAAATTTATAACTTTTCTCAATGTCATAATTTTAAATTTTATTTTACTCATTTGCTTAGCATGTGATAATGGCATACGATTAAACTAGAATTTGTCTGAATACATAATATGACCGAATTAATATGTTGAATATCTTCGTGTTCGTGATTTGGGCTTTTTCAAAAAATCATCAGCAACAGTGCGGACAGAGTTACACTGCAGTTTGCTTCTAGCTGCAAAATGAATGGGTCAGCTCCACCGAGGTACGACCACGCCCTCACAGAAAACTAGCGTAAAATAGCAGATTAACACTCCTGTGTTTCGTCTGATGAGTGCAGGGATCTGGAGACTTTTATTACTGGTCATCCATCTCAGTCCTCAAGGGTGATTGCTGGCAGAATGTCATGGGCTGCATGAATCACTTATCATCGGGTGAACTGTGTGCTTGTTTGGTACTAATAAAAAAAAATCAAACCGCAGAATGATTTCCCAAATCTCACTAATAATAAAAAGATAATAAATAATAAAAAAAAGGAAAATAACCGTAAATGGACGAGGTGGAACCTAAAACTGAGCACCATAGCCAATGTTCGTTCGAGTACTCGATTTCCGATCATTACGGTCTAATCTCAGCATTCGCACGGCGCGTAAATGACATCAAAAATACACTCTCCTTAACAATAAAAAAAAACTCAAAATAATCTAATTATTTGATAATTATCTTTAATATTTTTATATAGTTAAAACGGTTAAACACGCAAATAAAATTGCTATAAGCAATTTCGGGTTTTAGTTCGATTCCCGACTCCCATGCACCGGGAATCAAATTAAAAGTTGTTTGCGTGATATGAAATTAAAAGCAAGACCACGACAACCGAGAAACCACTACAGCTATAGATATATGGGAGAAGTCTTGATTAATTGTAAATATTAAAAAAACAACTCCAGTTGAGTTCGGGACGTCATTCATCTGGAAAGTGAACTGTACGCTCGAAGGGACACCGACCAACATATATATCCATCGCAATTACTGTAGTTATCTGTGCTCTTGTCGTGTTTTTTTTTAATTATAAATTTATAAAAATAATTTATTAAAACACTGCGTTCTTTTGGCGTAAGAATGAGCCATTCCATTTTTCCTGTGGACGTTGAAAGCGGCGATAATAGGATAAAATGCCTAGTGCCTACCTTTGACGAATGGCAAAACATTAATACGTTTTTTTTAATAATACATTAAGAGTAACAAACGACCACAAAGTTCGCCTGATGGTAATTGATTCCTGGGGCCCATGACATCTACATTCAACCTTGACAATCATAATGCAGATGCGTTGTCACCCTTGAGGACTGAGATGGAATGCCTCGTCAACAGTAATAAAGGTCTTCAGTTCCCTACACTCTCCAGACGAAACACAGCAGCATTATGCTGGTATTTAACGTTGGCTTTCTATGATGCCGTGGTCCTACCCCAGTGAGCTGACCAATTCTGTAATATAGCTCTTTTTCCACCATAGAACATCCATTACAGTTTTCCAGACGAGAACTCTCAAACCGAAGACGGGTATAGTCATCGGAGCAACTATGGCAAAAGCCTAAAATCAGCAGTGGACTATTGATAGGCTGGGATAATAATGAAATCATTTCAAACAAGTAAATATTAAACAAATAATTTTTTTATCTTTTTGAAAAAAAAACTCTTAATTCTGGTATTCTGAATACATGTATGTCATCTATCCATCATTTAGAAATAAAAAAAAAATAACGAGTTCTTTCCCTTGCATAACCCACTAAATTATGAGCAATTATAACAGGTTCAAAAACGCACTTGATTATGATTGATTGACAATCAAATTTTTTTCCGATAATACATAAATGTTTGTATGTTCCATATTTGTTTGTCGAAATAAGCCTTTTCTTGTACCTACGCAATGTTAAACAAAATTGTAAGAACTGTATAGAAACAAGATTGTATATATTATCGCCCTAACATACCATTTAACATAATGTTTTGAACATGACCGCGAGGGCAATAGAATAAAAAATACATATGGACCTAAAATATTTTAGTTATTGTATTAAAGGTAACATTCAGTCTCAGGATTGTAAGTACATCCTGTGGCCCATGAAAGCCACCTACATTCTGGGTAAAGGATCATAATGTAAATACGTAGTCACCGTTCATAAAGATCTCCGGATCTCTGGAACACTGGCGAAATACAGCGGCGTTATGCTAATGCTTCACTCTAGTATTCTATGTGTACACTATAATATATAACTTCGCACAGCCCTTCCTCAGTCGAGCTGTATCTAGAAACAAATTTCAGCGTGGCTGTTAACAATTTTATATTCCCTTTTACATAAATTACTTAATGTGATTTAAATTTATAACACGAATAAATATTTCTCATTGAAACATAATAATAACATCTTTCTAGCTGAAAGCAATCATAATACGATCTTATTAATTCCATTGACATTAAAATCATGTACATAATAATACGTCGTAAGAAATACTAAAGGTTAAAAGTCAGGACATTCTAATGTTGCCATTAAAATATTATTTGGGAGCTTTAGTTGCAATTATAATGGAATTATATAACACACAAAATAATTATTCAATATGTACTAGGAACATACTTGTAGAAACGCTGCAAATAGCATACCACGTAAAGCATCCATGCAACATGAATGAGTCAGTTCATCGGAAGTAGGACCACAGAATACCTTACGTACGCTATAATGCTGGTGTGTTTCGTATGTTGCGTATAGAGAATCGGAGTTCCAATTTATAGTAACGACAGATTCTATCACAATTCCCAGGAGTGACCTACATCTGTGCACCTTTTTTATATAGAATAGGTGGCAAACGAGCACGCATCTTAACCTGATGGTAAGTGATTACCATCGATGATCTAGAATCTTTGTTTCTTTAGAGTATTTATATGGATGACAGCCATCGCTTAACACCCAGTGGCCTGTGTGGTCTGTCATCACCGACGGTTTCATGAATAAAAAAATATGAACTCTGTTCTCAAGCGCCAACATCACCTCCACACTTTACGCTGCTATCTGACAATCTGGTGCTCGAATGTTATTGGAAAATCTATTTAAGTATCTTAAATTTCACTGAATGTGTGTGCAGTATTGCTTGTACAAAAATACTGGGGCAGTGTTCATCAACCCATGTGGCCTGATGGGGATAGACAAATTTCTCAAATTTTACGGGCACTTTTTTGGAATGAGCGATCTTAAAATGCAACAAACTTTAAGCGGATATATGCTAAGAAGGTAGTTTTTAGCTCCTTAGCATGAAGACTTACCAAACCCAAACCAAAAGCCAATTCAGAATCAATATTTCAGCCTTTAAACGTATTCTCCCAGTCAATAAAGGTTTATTGCCACTAAAAAAATAATATACAAAACTACATTTAAAAAAAAAGGTCGTATGTCTAACACAAATATTAATCGCATAAGTAGATGCAACAAATGAAGGTAGCAAAAACTAGTAGACTCAACATGTACTGTATGATGGTCACACTGTGCTGATTTTCAATCTACTCCATTCTCAGTCGCACGCCATATCAGAAGGAGCGTGAATATCAAATGTGAAATGGAAACATAAAATAAAATATGTGAATATAAAACTAAAACTGTGTATACTGTAACTGTAGTTAACAATAATAATTCATATATTTTAGTGACCGGGTTTACAATTTGTATTTAAGAGATGTTATGGTAGGCTTGATTTTATATATTACGAAAAACCGGAATACATATTTGAAAAACGTCTCTGGATTAAGGGCCTTATTCATAGAAGCCGTATGAACGCAATAAGTCTTCTGAAGATGCCAAAACATAAAACATCACGTTATAGAGGTTGTTTCAAATTAGTTGTAGCAAGAATATAGAACGACTTGCCTCCTCCTTTGAGAAAGATACTAAGCATTGTAAGATTCAAAGCTATACAAATCGGCATTACTAAAGTGGCAACTTGCTGCAGAGAACATGAAACATGCCTTCTGGAAATATACGAATCGGTAACACTTTTTTGTACTTACAAAGCCATAATAACCCGAAAAAGCAATAATTGGCACAAATACACCTACAGAATATATATGTACATACAAACCTACACATACATTTACACAAACATAAACTCACACACGCTTACACATGCACATGCAAGAGAACATATTAATAATAATTAGTAGTAGTAGATAGTCTTCTTGTCTGCTCAAACTTACTTGCGTATAAAATTTTTGTAAAATATAACTTTTAGATGTTGATCGGGAAGCCTGCAATTCTCACGATTCCTGCATTACATCTAAGGGAGATGGGAGTGGCTGGAAACCAGCGCTGCACGGGACTATAATCCTGTTTCAGCAAAAGCCTCCTCCTTCCTTTGCCAAAGTGTATCATATTGTTTATGGAAAGTTGTTCTTAAATTTGTTCTGTGGCAATAAACTGTTTTATTATTATTATGGGGATATTTATTTTTTAATAGAATAAATAAATAAAATACTATAAACATATAAAGAAGCAAATATATACAATATAATATCACATATATAAAGACCAACCGGTAATCCCTAGACAGAAGAGACCAAACTGTCGAAGGTTACGGCGAAAGGGAAAGAAACCTGCGGAAAGAAGCGGTGTCAAGGAGCCATCTGCATTTGAGCCCGGAGCTGCTCGTCCCGGATCATTATTATTGCTATTTTAATGCGCTAGTATAGTGCTGTTATCATTTGCGCAAGCACAGAAAAAAGTCACTCGGCGTCTTCTTCCAGATTGAATGCTTGTACAGCAGGAGGATAGAAGGTGCGGACGCATACAGAGCTGAAAACCAACAACTCTATGTACTGATATTGTTTCCCTGCTCGGGTAGTATTCATACCATTTTTTAGTCTTACTCTGTACAAAGATGTTCCCCACGAATTTACACTAAGCATGGCCCTGAATTACCTGACTACATCAACTCCCCCAAGACTTGCATAGGTAAAAAGAATACTTTAAGAAATTGTTAAATGCGTACTTCGCCAGACCTAACTGACTACCTGACGAATTCAAATATCATAGAAACTGTAAATTTTCGGATTATTTAAATTACCTGGCGAAATGTTCCACAAGGAACCAACTCCGTTTTGTCGCGGAATAGAATTTAAATATGGTCGGATACTGAGCTATCCTCGGTTCTTAATACATTTCTAATATTTAAAAGAAAAATACACAAAGAATCTAAAAGCATACCCAATTGCTTTATAAAAGTGCTATTGCATTATTGTTAAGTCTTCCATTATGACGGGCTTGATGGAATGTAATTAAAATCTACAGAGCAAATGCAATAACCTCATTAACGGTGAACGCGACGAAATTATAACTTATGAACCTAAGTTTCAAATACGGAATGGACTCGTAGCTGTTTTTGACTTTTTAACTGTATTTTCATACTTTTACTTCTTCAGTTATTCCCACATCCACTCTTCGTCTTCATCATTATCATCACAACCTATCAAGTTCACTGCCATAGGTCTTTCCCATACATTGCAACTAAGCACGATCCTGAAAAAAATTGCATTGGTCGTCGCTCCATATAGTGAGAGGACAATAGAATAGAATAGTATAGAATAGAATAAACATTTATCCGACACAAGAAGCCAAAACAAAACAAGCACAAAAATGTAAAACAAAACAGAACAATAACAAAATAAATTAAAATTGACAAACATGAAAAAAAATAACCCTGTATGAAAAGGGTTGGCTCAGCATATGCTATCTGTGCTACAGACATGTACATGTGTGCTACATACACAGCGCTGATTTTCAGCCAAAAAACCTAAAAAAGCCATCGAAAGGCGGACGCTGTTCGGTTGTATGTAAATTTAAATATGGATAAATATGTTGCTATGTTATATTATATTATATACACTTATATTTATATTATATATAAATAAGTGTGTGTAATATAACGTGTCTATATAATTATACTAAAAATGTTATTACATATAAATATATTTGAATACAAAAATATACATATATATATATATATATATATATATATATAGTAATTTAAAGCAGCTAAAAGTGCTTACCATCGATATATGTACACTCTAACCGCTTTTTATACTAACTTAGTTTAGTTCTTAAATAAAATTAGCCATTTATTGTATACAGAAATTTAATTAAATTTAAATGATAACTCAAAAGTTATGTCGAAGTCGGTGAAACATATTAAAAAAAATACACTACCCAATTCCATAGGTATATTCGATAGTGCAAAAGGGGTAAATCAAAAAAAAATTATAGCTACTAATGGTTACGAGGTATTCCATCTTTAGACAACTCATCTCAATTATGATTCTATATCACAGATTAATATGGATTATATGGGCAGCAAGAATCTGTATCAGTGAAAGTGTTAACAATGGTTGACAATAGAGGGTCAAAAGATAAAATTCTGCCAGACCGACTATTAGAGTTTACCCGAGAGCAAAAGCAACTGGAATCAACATTAAATTGTTGTTATCCCTTCCCAGTTCAGCATGGAATTAGAAATGGTATTACACATACATAACATATATTCACAAACAATGAACAATTCATTCAATACCAACGACTTAGAAATGAATTCGAAAGTTGTTGTTAATACATGAAATTACATTAGAGACAATCGCTAAGATATTCACGACATCAAAGACGTTCGATGGGAACGGGGAGTTTTATAAAGACACGCTTTTATCGATATAAATAAGTAATGTAATTCCAATACACGGGTAATTGGACCTTTTGAATACTGTTTGAATTCAATACTGACGTGCCATATCAGGAAATTTATTTTTCTTTATTTAGTACTTATTATTGGTTACGGAGGGGGGTCTGCAAAATAGGAGGCACGATGTATATTTATATATAAAAACAACAAGATAAACATAAAGATTTCTAAAATTTTCATAGGATGACGCAACCTCTAGACCGACTGTATCAGCGTAAGCCTACGAAGCCTACCTTTAAATAAATCCAACACGGCAAGCTGGGCAGGTGAACGATTGTTTACAACTAGCTCGGCGTTTATTTACGGCGTTTATTTAATATTGCCCGAGCTCCAAACTACTACCCTATTCTGAGATTAAAGTTATTTCTACAACGAAATTATGTACCATCGATAAGTTAAATTTACAAATGAAGCTATACGTCTAAGTTCATCTATCAGACGAAACTGAAACGTAACCCGTTGTTTGTAAGAAAAAAATATATGAAAATATCAGAAACTTCCACACCTAACTCTAACTGACTCAGAACCAAATAAAATAATATATTAATATATTGTATGTAGAAAGGGATGATGTTTTTGTATTGGTGAAGAAACCAAGCAGTATGAATCGTTCGATGTTCTTTTATTTTATTTAATTGAGAGTAAAGAACGAGCACACAGTTCACCTGATGGTAAGTGATTCCTGCGTCTTTTATTACATTCATCCTTGACAAGGAATCATAATGCAGATACGTTCTCACCGTCGACATTATGCCATTAATGGCATAGCATAATGACACATGTATATCTTAGAACTTTGTGATTTCTTTTTAGAGGTTGTAAGTGGATGTCATGGGGAGACATTATTAAAAAAATATTTTATAGTGTTAATTTAATACATAGGTAGTAAATTTATTATAAAATATTTTATAACCATAATTTAGTTATTTGAACATCTTTTTAAGCAAAAATTTGTTTGTGTCAGAAAATTCCACTCCTCCATTCTTAACATTTAATGCGTGAGTCCGTTTACGTGTGTTTGCTTGTTTATGTGTGAATGTGTGTATTTGTATAATTATTTTTTGTATTTTTGTTTTGTCATCCCTTACATTATTAAAAAAAATGTTTTGTAGCATTAATACATAGGTAGTAAATTTATTATTTAGTTTACGCTTGATTCTGTTTTATAAGTTTAATTTACTTTTGTGAATTTCTACATTCTTCATTCATCATTGACAAGGAATAATAATAAAGTTGCGTGGTCACCCTTGAGGATTGAGATGTAATGCCTCGTCACCAGTAATAAAGGTCTTCGGATCCCTGCACTCACAAGACTTAATATAGCAGCATTATGCTGCTATTTTACCTTGGTATTCTGTGAAGACGTGGTCCTTCTGAGCTTCCGAGCTGATCCATTCATTCTGTAGCTGTAAAAAACTGCAGTGTTGCTCTACCACCATACTTACTTTGATTGTTAATGTACATGTCATACCACAATAATTTCATAAAATATAGTTAATAGACCCACGGCTTCTAGTTATTAGACCCAAAAACAAACAACTTGTGATGTACAAATATTTTTCCACAATTGGGAATCGAACCCTTCGACGCAACAGCCACGTAATGTAACCAATAAAAACCTGCGGTCGGAAAGAAAAAGTAACGGTATTAATATAGCAACACATAGCACAATATTTCTACAAAACTCTCACAAAACAAATCAATTAACAAAACCGCGGTCAAATTTACCCACGCAGTCGAATAGTTTCTACAGTTAAATTATTATCTTGTCTTTATTTAACAATAACAGACGTTGATAAGGGATCACTTTGGGTTAGTTTAAATTCTTTACAATAACTCTACAATATGTGTTGATTGTTAATAAAAGTTAGCATATTATTTGCTAAAATTTTAGTCAAGTTTAACTTGAACAGTTTAAATGTATCACTGCCTGCCATACGCCTTCCCCCGGTATCAGTATTCCCTTTTGTTCTAATTTGAATGAAGGTTTCTAACTAATTTTACCGATTTATGGAAGGTTAGAAGATTATCTAAATTTATGTAATATTTTTGAAAATATAACATATTTATATCTTGGTTAATGTGGGAATATGGGTATGTTTCCTTGTTTCATTGTATGTTCGTATTTTCTTAGCAATACGCTTAGAGATTACATATTTAATTGCTTACGTTATTGTTATGGCTTTATTATTCTAAGACTATATATAAATAGACTCCAGGTACCTGTGGGAAACATTTAATCCGACCCGTCTTATATAAATTATATAAATGAAAGATTATATAAAAACCTTAGAACTTTATAAATTTAATTTTGATCGTAAGTGATCTTGAAAAATAAGAAATACCGTTACTTTTTTAAATTATTAAATGAAATCAAATGAAAACTAAATAGCACCTTGCATCCGTCACGTGGATAATATCCCATATCCCAAGAATCCTCCCGACCCAGGCTCTTGTTTATGGCGCCGTCCATAATTCAGACGCGAAGGTAAGGGAGAGTGGCATAACCGTTATTCATAACGTAATACCATCGCTCTCCCTGATTAATTACAATAGACGAAACATCACCGCATGGGATTAATCTAAAACGCTTTCCTTTATGTCCCAAATTGCAAAGCGGGTAAATGTATTTTGCACTAACGTTCAAAGGTGTAACTCAAAGGAAATTCAGTACACGAAGTTGAACAAAAACTTCCGGATCGGGGGAAGTGTACGTGAGCTCTGTTTGACTTCTGTACCACTGTAAACAATACAGTGCCGGGAAAACTATTGCACAGGAACTAAAGGGCAGTGAGGTGACTTCATTTGCTACTAACACAAATTGTAAAATAGTCTTTCAAGTTCTAGCCTCAATATTTTAGTTCAATACGAAACGAGCAACAATACGAAATAATTTCCGCAGATATTAAACATATTAAAATATCTTTAATTTTGAATTTACATTTTTTTTCGTAAATGTGAGGTCATAACCCACGCATACGTGCGTATATGACTGACCACTGAGGACTAGATATAGATAGATGCAATCTAATAATCATTGGTTCCAATCATGCAGGCTTGTTAAATGAGTTCCCGTTTTTCAGTATGTTACATATTAAAATGTTTTTATATTGTTATAACTTCTAAATACAGTACGAATGGGTCGACTGGACATGAGAAATTGCTATTCTGAAAGAATTGTTGTGGAGACCAATTATTCATAGCGAAGACACACATTCACGTCACACCTTAGGTCGTCTTCATGTGTGACGTGCATGTGTGTCTTCAATCACGGCTTACCATCAAATGAACTGTGTGCTCATTTGGCACCCTTAATATCATTAAAATACGAAAAAGTACATATCCGTTTCACTCTCTGTCACGGTTTTATTCTATTGAAGAATGCTTTAACACAATAACATAATTAACACTCCCGTTAACAACACCACTACATTTGAAACTTAATATTGTTGTTTCTGTCTACTCTGAATAAAGCAAAAGCTTATTGCATTCAATAACTAGTTATTTTGAAAGGATTTTATATGGAATAATTATTTATACGAACTGTTTACACATTAACTTCTATTTACACTTGAGCATAATGAAGGTAAAAACCATTTGTTTAGTGCTTTCACGAGCCTTATTTATGATGTCGATGTTACGTTGAGATGCGTGGGAGTATAACCACATGAAGAAAGAAAGCTCAAATGGCGATGTATCTGAGTGGAAATTTACCAGGACTGGATTTAGATTAATATTTTTTTAAATGAAATTAACAATATAATAATAAAATAGACTTTGGATAATAAATTATTTTAAAACAGTACCTACCTACATACCTACCACTGAACAGAGGCCATTGTAATGTTAATTGATATTATATCGAAATCTTTTATGCCGTTTGTGGTGAAATAGAATTATAACTATTATGAATTGACTGCGTAATATACCATAAACAAAACTTTTGTAAGAAACCTGAAATCGATTTATCACTATTTAAGCCAGACAGTGGCTGAGGAAATTTAAACTCCAATATAATTAACATATGGTAGGCCATTAATATCATATCAATATGTGTATATACAAATAAGTATCATTTTTGCTCAACCCAAATGTAAACTGGGAGAGAACACATTTTGGCATTAAGGCCAACTTTCTGTACGATGTCGGTTTATTTTGCATATAAAAAATAATAAATAAATATGAATGCTATTACTATTTTCGTTTACAATAATAAAATACAGATAAACGTGATCCGAGTACGGCCCAGTGTTTGCGTGCGTACCCATCACTTCGCCTACACACAATGCGGTAAGACAACGAAGTAACTCACGAATTCTGGTCAAATTGAATTATTTATCATTACGAAATTATGAAATTTTATTAGAAAATAAACCTTATAATTCAAGTAATGTTGTGTAACAAAAGATAATTACTGAAGTACTCCAGTAGGTCAATTTCAACGGCGATTTTTTTTCAATAATATTAGAGGTGACAAGAGCACACAGTTCACCTTTTGCAAGAGATTGTAACTGGGTCCCTGGATTACTCTATTATATTATATAATTTCTTAATCATTAACCGCAACTAATAGTTCAGTGGAATACCATTAACAAAAGAAAGATGGATTTGAAAATATTCCCTATGTATATATAAATTCTAAAACATTTAATTATAAGGTATTTACTATTTCAAAAACTCTTACTGAGCAGCTGATTTTTTTGTCATCGAATTAATGCAGTAACATCTGATTAAAGTTAATTTTTGTTTTTATATATTTAACAATTTTTTTTTAAGTATTATGGTTGGGTACTAACCATATTTTGTTGTTTACTCATATTTATTTTCTTTTTTAGATAATGTATGCCAGGAATAATATTAATATAGCTAACTCTCAACTGCACTCAGCTAAAGATGCTATTTGTTAATTGCTAATCGATTTATCATAAAGATCCTAAGATGGTTCGCGACTATAGTCGAATGGTGGATTCACCCTTCGATGTTTTATATTATATAATATATATTGCTATACTGAAATACACAATTAAATAAACAATGAAGCCTTATAACGTAGCCTTCTCTTTCACTCTTATTTGGGTTTTTCGTATTGTGAGTGCCTTACTAGCACCCGATGATAAATTAATCTTATGACCCAAAACAACCATATTCATCCTCGAAAAGGAAACGCATCTGTGTTATTGATGCGCTGTCACCCCTGAGGATTCAGATGGAATACCTCGACACCTGTTATAATGTACCTCACCAGACTCCTATGCTCCTATCTTAAGCTGGTATTCTATGGTTGCTTGGCCCTTCCCCAATGGAATCGACCCATTTGTGCGGTAGCTAGAAACAAACTTCAACGTGGTTCAACATATAATAAAGTTTACTTTTTGGCACTAGGTACAATAATAACGTCCTGGACAGATGACATCATATCGCAATAACACGTCGCAGTGTTCAAAATCGTAAATTAAAACTTTATCACTTTCCCATATATTGAAAATATTGGAAAGTACGTGAATCTGTATGACTTTAACTCAAGCACAAAGGATTCACTTATACTCTTTGAGATGGATTGAGAATCAAAGAGCCACTGAAGTGTTTCTAAGTATATCGAACTCCTTTGTTCCTTCACAAAAGAAAAATAAGAAGTGGTTTGTTTTCCTTGTGATATTTAAAGAGTTGTGTGTTCATGAAAACAACTTTTCTATGTAGCAATTCATCTGATGGTAAGTGATGACTGCAATCCATGTCATCTTTTGTCCATCTACAAAGTTTCAGGGTGTAAATGTGTTGCCCTCTGAGAGCTGAGTCAGAATACCTCTATATATGCTAAGATTGCCTGTTACAAGGGATTTAAGTGTTGCCCTGGTGGACAGGCTCGAATGATTTTCAAAGATTAATTCAAGTTACTTCTAGTAACTAGAACTAGGTGGGTTATATGATGCGATGTACATACCTACATACACGCTAAAGAGAGCGATGCTAGTGGTTGTATTCTATGTAAAGCCTGGGTACAAATCTCTCGTAAAGCGCAGTTTCTTCGCACATTTTTTTTAATAATATTAGGGTTGACGAATAAAATAGTTTTAAGTGATTACTGCCGCCCATGACATCTATATCCATCCTCGACAAAGATTCAATATGCGCATGCGTTCTCATGGCTGAGGACTGAAGTGGAATGCCTAGTTTCCTGTTATTGGATCCTCGGATTCTTACACCCACAATACAGGACCCACAACACAGGAGCGTTATGCTGCAATCAAATTGGTATTCTGTGAGGGCGTGGTATTCCATCGATCTGGCCAACCATTCATGTTACAACTAGAATTTAGTTGTAGCGAAGCTCCGTCACTATTGATCTTACCCGGTCCGTAGATTGATTGAAATAGACACATAGATTCGTAGGTTAGTTTTTCCCTCACTCACAACTCCCCACACGTCCCTAGTAAAAGACGTCCAGAGTAACACGTAATAACATACTCCTCACTGATCAATCATTCAACTAAATTTAAAGATCATCATCATTTCATCTCATCACTAGTCCACTGCTAAACATACGCTTCACCCGCACACTGACACAAAGCAAGATCCCAAGCCAGCCGTTATCACCGAGATAAATCTCTAGTAATCATTTTTAATTTTTTTTTTGCAAATATATAAATAATTTTTTTTTCATAAATCTAATTAATCGTCAACTAAAAGATAAAGACACGTGTTCCACGGAAATTGCCTAAGCCCAAGACACCCGGCGCTAACGGCCATGGTTTTTTTTTACATTACCTTCTTCGGATTTATTCAGCGAACATTCAATAAGAATATCACAGACTAATATTGAAAGGAGAATTCAAGATAGACAAAGGAAAAATTGGATGGGCCATATCAAAATTAAAGACGTAACCGAAGACCGAGCACGTTATCACCTACTAATCTTTTTTTTATCTTTATCAAAGGATGGCACAAAATGACACTTTTCTGGTATTCTTTGATTTCGAAATATCCAATCACATATCTCTCACTACGGGGGTACCGTACATAGATGGAGTCATATTTTACAAAAATCTTTTGGAAGCTGCTGTGCCCAGGCACTTATCATCAAATAAGTTTGGATTTCTGATGTAGAACGTCTTCTAATTGTGATGAATGTGGAGTATTTGAACGTCCTCAAGCACATTATCTTGAGTTTCGTGTTTTGGCCGGATGGGCTCTAACGTCGTTGGTGGATAAATGATAACTTATTCTATCCAGCATCGGACGCCGCTAGAATGATGTTTGGATAACTTAGTTTTAATTAAATTAAGTATTTGGAGAGATTTTTTGTGGTCCTTTAATGTCGCAGCCTTTATTTTAAAAAAACAAAACTTTATTAAAGATGACTGATGATGAATAAAAAATATTTTTTGTAATATTAGAGTCGACAAACGAGCATAACAACCTGATGGTTTATGGTGAATAAATGAAAATAATGTAAACTACTCTTACTCTGAAGACTAAAATGAAATGCCTTATCTTCAGAGGTAAGATTAATAGTCTAAATACGAGTATGTATTCTAGTTACTTACCAAACGATACATTGCAGGGTTGAGCTATCATTTTATGATGGTATTGCAAAATTCTTCCCCAGTCGAGCGTATCTAATCATGCAATCGTATTTAACAGCGGTTAATGCGTCGATTGGTTCGACCAGGTAAGGACCACCTCCTAAAATAACAGCAAAACACTACCATATTTGACATGAAGAAGGAAAGAGACAAGAGACCCAATTAGGAGTAACGCGCTACCCCATTTCAGTCCTCATGGGTGACAACGTTTATACTTCCTAAAACTTTGTTTAAAATGTATGTTCAAAATATTCACTGCATTAGGTAAACAATGTTCTTGTTCGTCAATCTTACCTTTAAAGATATACGTTTTCCACTATAGATTATAATCTATATATTTTGATTGCTAATAACTCAAGATATCCGACAATTACTTTCACATTCATTTAACCGTGTTCACTGAAATACTGTTCAGAAACATTCCGATTACTTTTAACCAACATATGTAGCGAGCGTGTTAATCAAAATTCTCCAGCGAAAGCTCTCGGAGTAAAATCAACCTTAACGTAGGAATAGGGAACTCATTAAGAAATGTACACAAGAATCAACGACGTCACTGGCTTTTAGTCCAGGGTGTTATGAAATGTGTTTCTAATTTATGTGATGTATGAAAATGTATGAAATGAGGGTGATATTGAATAAACAGTTTAAAAATGAAAAGTTAAGCAGGTACCTACTGGCATAAAATTTCATAGTCCACGAGCAAACCTCGTTCGACGTCGACGTCGCAGCATCAACGATCTTGTTAATTGTATTAAGGTTAAGGTGCTAATTTACTCTATGCTCTCAGTTGTTCTTTAATGAAATTAAAGGTGACAAATAAACACACAGTTCGCCTGATGGTAAGTTAATACTGCAATCCACAAACATCTACATATATGGGAAAACTACAAGGGACTTAAAAGGACATTACACTTGCATTCGCACTTTTCCCTGAGAGTTGAAATGCCTCTGTCACCCTATGGACCTCACGAAACGCGGTAGCGCTATACTGTTCACGCCGGTATTCTGACTTACAACATTTATGCTCCATCTAGAAAAAAGCTGCTTCGTGGTTTTCCATGTATTAAACTTATCTAAAAATATATTTAAAAATATTTTAAAGAGATTTGAAGAGCGCCAATACTCAGATAAGCCGAGTGGCTCTTCAATGTCTTTCAAGAGAGGAGGCTTAAGCTAAGCAAGAGGACCTATATATAGGCGGTAACCTTCTTTTTTTTAATATAAAAGTATTATTCTCTATAAGTATCTGTTCGACCATGGGCATATTTTTATTTGTCAACCATTGAGGTTTTAGTATGAAAAATGTTTATGTTATATTTCGTCTGGTGGGCGAAATAAACCGTGAACTTATTACTACTTAGTGCGGCGTTCGATCTGACTCCTCGGGGGTGATAAGAAGAAATATCAGTATAGTAGATTTCAGGAACCATTAATCATTACTTGAACTATGAGCCCGTGTGGTATCCCCTCATTTTGAAACAAAAAGAAATGTTATTTATTGCTGCATATTCGTATTTGTACACAGATCAGCGTCACACCTTAAAATTTATACATATGTATGTATATATATATATATATATATATATATATATATATATTTATATACATATATTTTAACGCGGCTATGTCTGGTAAGTAGCACGACAAACTTAAGTGGACGATAAGTTAACGGGTAACTGTAAGACAAAAAGAAATCACCTTAGTAAAAGTGCTGTTGGAGAAAATTAGATAAGTGAACGAAAAAAGTTTTTTTTATTTATTTTTTTAATTTTATAAATCATTTTATTCAATTATGCCTTCGGAATCTTAAAAAACGTGTACTGCGATGATGTTGCATATTGCCTAAATAAATTGCTCAATCGAGTGATTTTAGGAAGTCGTAACATTGATTACTTTTATCTTGATATATTTAAAAAAATATACGATCTCAATGTCTCTAAAATGATTACACTTTTATCTAAATATTTTTTTGTCTGATAGGTGAGATAAATTATCTTCGAATTAAGTTTATTGTGCTCCTTACGGTACACCCAGTTTAAAATTTTGAAAATTGGTCATCTCCATATAACCCTCACAAGATATATCTAGTTAGTCCTGGCTCTTATAAACGGAAAACTGCGTTAAGATGTAAAGAGAAGAAGATGTAAACGTATGTGAAATTGAAAGTTTAGCGTATAGCTTTTCTCTGTATAGCGTACGTAGTTCGACCTATAAGGCGTTTTAAAAAAAATTGCTCATAATCTCTAACACCTACCGTTTTTACTACGACTTTACTAATTATGCTGACTCAATTCGCCTCTTAAGCAGGCGAAAAATTGGCAAATTTTATTCATTGTAAAATCAATCTTAAGATATTTAACTTCAGTCCATTTTAGCATGCTGGGTCTATTATATAAAATAGGCCAGGGTTGAGGGTTCTCACCGTACTTAAGGGGCGAGAAACGTTGACAAAAAGGTCGTAGGCGCTAAAATGCATTTTTGTTATTTGAAACAGCAGTGTTTGAGAACGTCTTGGAGATGCCATTGACATTGACGGGTGAGACTATTTGTAACAATAACCGGTCATATCAAAAGCTTCAAAGATTTTAGTAAAAAAAATATTGGAACTTTCAATATTTTTTAAAAAATTGTAATAATGGTATTGACCTTGCTAATATCCAGTTAACCACTCTAATTAATAAAGCTAAGGGCTGTTAGGAGATGATTCACGATCATAGTGGAATGATTCAAACCCACAACATTAAATTTCGCAGACTGTAGTACCCTAAAAAATGTTCTATTAACGCTTTTCTTCGATGGTTAGTTAATTGGGTTCGATATGAAACATTCATTGGTAAAGCCAGTATTCAACTGGTGTGATTGCTTTACCAGTGAAGGTCACCCTCAAAGAATAGTAGCGTAAAATAGCAATATAACACTACTGTTCTTATGATTACGGTTTTGAGAACCCAATTACATGATTAGAACAAGCAAAGACATGGCTTTGTGGCCTCCAGTCCTTAGCCTTTCCCTTTAGATAAAAAATAAGAAAATATATACTATATCAAGAACACATGTTGATATATTTCTTATAATTAATATAATTTTAAAAGAAGCTCTTAATATATTTTCAAAAATGACAGAGGATAATAAAACGGATGCAAAAAAATGTCAAATACAGAGCGACTGAAATTACGTCAGAAGTTAGATCAAAATTTTGATGAATTTATAAATAGTTTGCAAAGAGAAACTTACACAGAGACATGACTAGAAGATCGATGAGAGGTAAATTATAATATATTATAACTATATAAAGAACTAATACTCTAATTTTCATCATCTTATATTTAATATTACTTGCTGGTTAATCTTAATAATATATGACTTTCTTCTTGTCGGTAATAATGGTGACAACTATGAAGAAGTTTAGGATGTAATCTTTTAAGACAAACACATTGGACGTAAACATACCTTATCTGATGTAATCTCTACACTAGGATTTTTTTTTAAAAAGCAATGCTATATTACTAATATTCCGGTTAACCACTCCAACTAAGCTGAAACTGCTTGTGCTAGGACGACAATAGTCGAATGGCCGATTCGGACCTACTACCTTAAATTTTGCAGACCTTACCTTTAACCATTAGGCTATTGACGCTGCATTTAACAAACACATGTGGTTGTATTTGTAAAGTGAAATCCGAAACAAACCATATATTATATATTTTACTAGTATTTCCAGGCTGGGAAACGAAACCAGGACATGCGGTGCAGCTGTAGTGCTACTGCCACTAGGCCACTTTTACACAGCTTTATAATGGATATATGTATACCTAGCTGCCGAGTAGTTCGACTCGCTTTCGAGAAACAATATTTTTGCAACACAAATTGTTTTATATTAGCTCTTGTTTATGTATTTCACTACATCCGAACCTTCCTCCGATCTTATTGCGCAATCACTACAATGTACTAGGCAAGGAGAAGACGAGTGGTAGGGGGGGGAGAGTGCAATATGCACTACTGCACTATAATATATTCTGCGCAGTTGATGTGGTTTTGTGAAATCCAAAGATCTGCGTATTTAAAATCGACCAGGAGGTCATATTGTCATCATATTAGGCCTGAACAAAAGGCAAATACGCATATTTTTTCGGATTGAACGTAGAAACTTTATCTAGAAATGAAGATTGTAATCTTTCTTATATAAAGTAATCCAACCAGGGGGAATTGATTCGGTTTGTTAAACCGGAAATTACTAGATGAGAATCTATGTTAAATATGATCCTTTTAGACTATGACGCAAAAGTTTTTTGTTCGTATCTTTTGCAATATAATATATGTTTTGCATAAAGGTTGTTCTATCTCTATATTTAATAATTTTCCTAATATTAATTTCCATCTTTTCAATGGAAAAGAACAGTGGAAATAAGACTCAACTAGGGGAATAAAATAGTAAAAAGAAATTGCAGCACTGAATACCTATGGACAGAGCACATGACAAAGGAGAGCAGAATTAAATGTTCAAAAATCAAATGGTTTTTAAGTGGCAACATCGGGCTGGCAGTCGACGACCTATGCAAGTTCGCGGGAAGTCGATGGATCCAGGGGGCTCTATGGTGTAGGCCAATGTCTAGCAGTGACATATAGACAGGCTGTATATAAGCAATGAATGAATGACTAATCCTAATACTAAAGAACAACAATAAAAAGCCCAAATACGTGAGTGCAGCCCATCAACACCTATATCAATCCTTAACAAAGATCAAGATGTGAAGACTAAACTAACTAAAAACTGTGATGAGATGGCTCGGTACCAACAACTGAATCAACAAATAATGGGATACCTGCACTCACGAAATTAAATAAAGCATTGCTATGCCGCTATTTCACATTTATTAGCGGTGACGAATGAGCACACAGTTAACTTGATGTTAAGTAAGAACTACGTCCATTACATCTTTATATTACGGGTTCAATTATATTACGGGTGTCGAGGCATTCCATCTCAGTTCTCAAGGGTGACAACGCATCTGCATTATCATTCATCAGTTGTCAAGGATCAATCTAGATGATGACATCCCATGAGGGACGCAGGAATCACTTACTATCAGGTGAACTATATGCTCGTTTGTTATTCTCAAAGTAATAAAAAATAATTGTTTACTCAAAAATTAATTAGACATCTTCCAACAGTATTCTGAGCGAATTGGCCGATGGGTGAGATTCGCCTCCACCGAGACACTGGTTTCCGTAACATACTGTGTTTAAGATAATGATGAGGTTTTTATAATTATTTGTGCTCTGTATACGTTTGTATTTAGTTAGTGTTTATCTTCATTGATAATTTAATTTGATGGATTATTAAGTGCTTAATTTATTGAATTAATCTTACTAACGATAGATTAAAAATCTTTATGTTATGTTTTGGAGCTGGTCTGAAATAATTTTAATAATTATTATTGTAAAGTAATATAACTCACTCTTCTCTACGTATTATTTTGTAATAAATATATATATATATATATATATATATATATATGTCTAATTTATATATGTATGTGTATGTATTATTATTTGATAGTATTAGTTATTTTTAGTTACTTTTATTAATTATTTTATTGCTACACCTATCATACACATATCCCACCATACCTTGGGTTGACTGGTAGAGAATGCCTTTGGCTTACCCCATTTGTGAACTTTGAACTTTGTTAAGGTTAATGCAATAAAGAATGAATAAATAAATAAATGAATAAGTGAATAATCCCCAGACTATGATATCCATATTTACATCTGAACTATTATTGCCATTTTCTTCTATTTATTGGCGTTACATATGTAGATAGACGAAGCAATATAATAATAGGAATAGTAAATCCAAAAATAACTGGAAGATGTCATCGTTGACGTTGTTGAGTTGATTTTGAACATTAAAATCAACATCGATTTATCATCACCCAATATCTAGTCTTCCCAGGTATGCTGTGCGCTGACACCAGGCTGGTGCGTCTATGTTAGGTTAAATAAATAACGCAATTCCATTCACGGATATTATGTCATTATATTTAAAACTTTTTTAGAGTATTGTACTGATATAACGATATTTGTTAACCCTAAGGCTCAAACTCCTTAAGCTTCATATCCATAAATATTATCGCTCCTACATTACTCATTTCGCTTACACGTTATCTTACGTGTTAGAGTTACGTTAAATTTCTTCATCTATTTATGTAAAAGAAACGTCTCCCTTTCTCCTTTTTACTTGTTCCGTGTTTTATCACCTATTGTAAGTGTCCGTGACAGATACGATTTAGGCACAGACAGAATACCGGCTTCGTAGTCTATTATCACGCAAACCACAGACTATGTCAAGATTTTATTTATTTAAAATTTATTTGCTCAAGTAAAGGGACATTCTTTACCAGCTTACGTCAGAGCAGAATATATTAGGGACAAAAACGGGTGTACGTTCTTATTATTTTAAAAGAATATGTATACATTTAAGTATACATATATATCATGTTCAATGGTTAAGGAAAATATCGTAAAGATACCTGCATGTCTAAGAAACAATAACAAAAGAAATAACATTTCGAAGACGTATTAAATCCACCAGAGCACAGTGCGTAGTGCAGCCGCGTAGTGGACAATGCTCTAACACTCTTTCTAGGGACGATACCCAGCAGTGGAATTAATATAAACTACTCAAAACAAAATAGGGCCCACTTTATGGGACCAATTGAAAAGAAGCCTCAAATCGAACTTCAGTAATGTGATTAATCGACAAGAGCTCATTAACGCCCTAAAATTGTGTTGGGAGCGAATACCCGAGGAAAACATCACCCACTTGATTGAAAGTGTCCCAGATGGATTCAGAGAGTGCATACGGAACAGAGGAGGACCTATTCGCTATTAAGCACCATCAAACTCATTCATTTAGTCAATAATAAAAATCAAAATCAAACTTTACTTAAATCAATAATTTCTGTAAACTTTCCTTAAAACTGGAAATTTTAACTAAATTCCATAAAATTGGCAAAACTTCCTCTTGTTAATGTTCACACACTTTCAAAAACCTTAATTTATTCATTCCTAATCATAAATACTGAAAAAAGAAATAGAATCTGTAAAATTCATTTATAAAACATGGTGGGCCCTATTTTGTTTTGAGTACTTTATATAGGCTGTTACTTTACTTTTCAATGTTAGAAGTTTTTGGTACCTGAAGTAATGCTAATGAAGATAACCTTTTGATATCACTAGAGCGAAATAAATTGACATAGTAATCGACCCTTAAAAGAAATCCTTCACAAGCTCAGAAGTCCGATATCAAGGTTTGTCAATGAGCTATGGCACGTAGAATAGTGGGTGAGAACAATACCAACCGTATACCAAAGACGATTTTACGCTCCAACATTGTCCATAAAAATTTGTACAACAGAAATGAAAAGGGGTCAATAGCCTAATGGTTTTTGGTCTGCGATTCTTAACGTCGTACGTTCGAGTCCGCCATATGACTTTTGTCCTAAATCATCCCCTAGCATAAAAATTAAGGCTTAATTTGAATTTTAATAGTATAACTGCAGACTCACAGAAACTAACTAATTCGAACTAACGAACTAACACACAGAATACCAGCATAAAATAGCATAATATTGTATCGTATTATGTATAATATAGCGTTTATAAGTTGAAAGTCATAACTTAACGTCAGGTCAGGGACGATTGCATATACATTTTGCAAGTGTTCAGAGCAGAGATGTTGCCATGGAAACACAAACACACGCTTTTGAAAAAAAAACTGTTATATCAATTACAGGTATATACAACGTTGCTTGTTTATAACAATATCTTTCCACAAGGTTCAACGATAACTCGTTCCAATTAAACTATAATTTACGGAACCATAAAAATACACCGCCTTCAATTAAAATAAATACGATTGCTAAAACAGTACCGTGAATATCCGCGTAAACGTAATTCGATATTTCTGCTACGGGAATAAATAACACAGGTCGTTAAATTAGTCATACAAGTAGATCTTAAAAAGGAAAGATTTGTATCCATTTAATAATTAACATAATTAGTAAATGTCTTATGTGCATTAAATTTTGTTAAAAGTGACCTAATGTTGGGTTAGATGAAAATACATATATGCTTTAAAAGAGACATAACTCGAGGACCAAGCGGATAGAATAATATCAAAGTATTGGAATCAAGCAATTTACGAATATATTAAAAAAAAAACAATTAATGACACTATTGGTGTGTGTACTAAGCACACAGTTCTTCTGATGGTAAATGGTGATCACGGCCCACAACCATTTAATTACCGTATTTCAAACACCGCATATATATATATATATATATAGGTATATATATATATATATACCGCTTCCGAAAACGAATATGTATATATATATATATATAAACATATATATATATATATCTATATACTATATATATATTTGTAGTACTTTTCTAACCTGTAGGCAACAACCGACAAGAGAACTTCTAAAAACCGTTAATTTCAGTTGAACAGTTTTGTAAATGAGCTATTTCAATTGGTCTTTAATAATAAATGCGTAGACATGGCTGAGATTTATTAGTCAATTACACAGTTTAATTCCCCCATCGCCTTTCCACCGTGAGACGCACGGCGGGTTTCCATCTTTTAATTGGGATATAGTATGTACCTCGCACTCCGACCAAGCATTTTGTTTGGCCGTTACTAACATATTTGGGGAAAGACTTATACTAGGTGCTCAAAATATTTACAGTATCATAATATGATAATATAAAAGTATATATTTTAAAACATAGTCCCCAAGCGTCAGAGGTATGCCATGAATAGAACAATTCCTGGAGGGTTTATATATTCCCAGGGTCGTGAAAAAATAAATTAAAAGCTCCTTACTCGTTTGTTCAACACTCGCAAGGTTTACACTATAACAGGATACACTATAGCTGGATATTTGTTGGCGAGTTTGTAAATGGAACACTTATTAATTCTATTTATATTTTTGTAAATATTCTTTACCATTTTTTTTAGAATTTACCATAGTAAAGCTTTAATAGAAACTGGGTATTTGATCAGCATCATTACAAGCTAAAATGTGGACAACTGACCCTCTGTAAGCATTGTTCGAGATGGGTGTCGTACAATCTAAACAATGATTAGAAAAATCGTCGCGTAGGTCGGTGTAAAATGTATTATAAATAAATTCGAAGCTAGCGAGAAAAAACACGTTTATGATACACTGACAGGTGATGTGACAGGCGACTCACCTTATTTCAGGACCATAAGTAGAATGCTATGATTTTCTGGAAGTGACTCAACTCTAATCAAATATCGCCGAAACGCACAGAAATAAATGGTGACCCTATTTTATTACAAGACTATGGATTACGGTGGTCATAGAGGACCATAGGATAGTTAACTCTAAATGGTATATGATAGTTTGTGTGCCAAAAGTGTGGTCAACTTGGTGTGACATGCAGCCGAAGTTGGGAGAATAAGTAATACAAATGAACATCGTTTCAATCAGCATGCTAACCCTCATCTTATTTACAACTGATCCTATCAACTATTACGTAAATTAAAAATCCAGAAATTATATGGAAATTATGTAAACTGATAAAGCCATCGAGATCGAAAAAATTGTCATCATCTCACTTATTTTAACTGACTTCAAAAAAATTATCTTTGAATATCAACTTCTATTCATATTTTTTTAGTTATAAACATTAACAACAAACTACCTGGAGTAAAAACCAGTGTTGGCATAACTTCTAGAGTTCATTTAGTTATGAGTTCCCTATTCCTACGTCAACGTTGGTTTTACCTCGAGAACTTTACCTGGAGAATTTCCATTGACACTCTACATTTGTATGTGATAAAAACTGCTCGCATGTAAAAAGTTGAACAGAGCCCAATTTGTTAAAGCATTTTTCCACATTAAGCCATTTAAAAAAAAACAACTACATTATAGATATTTGGAAACGGGGAATTGTCATAACTTTTCTCCACGTAGTTGACTTAGTAAAAAACATAATGTAAGAGCGCGTTTCTACATGCAGTATTAAATTTTATTCGTTTGAAGTCGTTACGATAGCGTTAGATAAAGAAAAAGTATACCTTACATAAGCTCAGGGCTTAAGTGTAGAAGCACCTTAATAATCCTGCTGTGATCGGGGAATTAAAGGGCACAGATAGAGAGATCCTCATCTAATAACGTCAAGTTAAGGCTTTCTGGATCGACCTTTGTCATCCGAGAAATATTTACGAAGTAATTTTATTAAAAATTATTTTTATATAATTTTGTTACGTATATAATATTAGTGACAAACCATCAAGTACGTGATCATAACGGCCCTTTACATTCATCCTCAAAAACGAATTGAAGATATACATATGCTATATAAGGACAGAGATGCCTCATTAGCTGTAATGCGATCTAATCCCAACGCTTAGCACACGAAACGCAGCAGCATTGTGTTGCTATCTTATCGCTGTTATTCCGTGAGGATCCACGAGGAGAAACTAGCTGAAGCGTGACTCTATAACTAAATATCTAATCCACATCAAAAATAATAAAGAGGGAAGTACAATTATAGAAATAGGAATTATGTTGTTCTTTTCTTATTTACATATCGATCGTCTTACGAGGATGATAATGCGAGATTGTGCAATGTATGACAAGAGTATATGTACGGATATACCAGCATACTGTGCATGCTTAATATTTTTCTTTATAGTTACAATTGCTGTTATAATTTAAGGATGGATGGATGGAGGATGTTTTATATGCTACTGAAAAAAAAAATACAAAATACATTATGTCAAATAACTATTTCGAACATTCCCTCACTATGGTATCTGAGATGCAGCTTTTAGTGGTAAGATCCTTTCCTTTAACTTTTTGTTCGAGTTGCTTAATACGTCTACACATATGTTTTCTTTCTTTGTGTTGTTATTATGTCGTCTTGGTCGATTTCTACCATACCGATATCTTTCTGGTTACCATATGACATCAGATGCCCAAAATATATTATAGTGCTGTATGCTCAGACACGATTGCTCCCGTATTCCGACGAAATGCAATAAGATGGGAAGAAAGTTCATATGCAGTCTCAGGGCAACGAGATATACATATATACTACAAACGAAAATTTAAAAATGAATAATTTACGACGCATAATTTATGTTCCTCGAAAAGCAGTCAGGTATTATGAACATTATCCTAATCACGCTACGCTAATTTAGACGCAATTTAGAACGCCCTCTTATATGGTATACCACGCCTAAACTAGCTATATCACGAATAGGTCGGATGAAAGGAACATTCTTTAACTGAATATCAGCATAAATAACTAGCTTACTTATTTTTTGTTTCGTCTGATTTTTTTTATAGCTGATGGCCGAGAGCTTTTACATCTTCACTGGGTTGAAAGGTGGCCGAGCACTTAGGGCACTCAGACGAGACCTTTATTGATGGTTAACCAGCACAAGAGATCCCGAGTGTGAGCCTCGGCTTGGACCGTCACTCTGGGCCCGAAAGCAACCGACTTGGGAGTGTCCGAGAGGGCCGGCTCAACCTCGACGGAACGTCGGCTCGGTCAATTTCTTCTGACGGATTAAATTTCGTCTGATGCGTTAAAGAAGCTAATGAGGTTATTACTAGTAACAAAGCCGTGCTATCTTATCTACACCACCCGCTCGCGATTACAACGTATCTACATTATGACTTCATTTCGGGGTTGTAACGTGGTTTAGGCCGAAGGAATCACTCACTAACGGTAATTGATCATATCTTATTTCATAAAAAATAACTTTATATACAGTTGAATCATTTGAATATTTTATGTATATCCCTTAGTTACTTCAACGCACTGATTACACAGCTTTATCCGCAGTTATGAATGCTTCGCATATTAATTTTTGTCTTAAGACTTTCGAACAACCGTTTGTCTTTCGAAATAAAACGCTGTTACATGGACATTTGGTTCAAATTGTTTCTACGAAGACTCAAACCCAATAAAATGGGCCACGGTTTACAATAGCTCTTGACCCTTTTAAGAAACGACAAGCATCAGCTAGAAGTGGATTTGTCGTCAGTAGCTTAAGTTCATATTTCTACTTAATTTCGGTTTTATAGATATTAGACGGAGAGATGGAACTTATCCAGGTAATGAATGCTACGCAGGTTTTCATAGCACTTTCTTGAAAAAGTAAACTTGAAAATTTCCCACAGTTAACTTCATAATTTTAATAATAATGACATGATAAAGATGGAGTACAGATTTTACAATATGCTAAGCGATAAAGGAATGCATCTTCTTGATTACATGTCTATGAAATAAATAATAAAAAAAATTATTCATCATCAGTTGGCAGGTAGAGGCGTGACGGACTAGTTAGCTGAACTAATATGCTCTACCATCAATGACTATATCATCTCTTAACACCGGGTAAGATTAGAATTTGTCTACAAGGAGAAGTTTATAAACATTTAAAAAAAACTAATGTATATTCCTTGTAGAACTTACCTATCATACATTTGCTCTGCACTGCTTCAGTTTTGGGATATCCTCAATGTTCGGTATTGGTGTATTTCTTGACTAGGATCTCTATTCTAATTATATAGGCTGATAAATTATAATTTTAATAGCCAAAACATAAAGATGATGACGAGCTCTTGGCTGATTTTGACCTAAAAGAAACCTTCTGATTGTGATCAGATAACTTCAAGCTGATACGTTGGTTTCAGTTTAATATATTACATATTATATATAAGTATAACATATAGTATAATATATTACAAAAAGTTGTAAACTTAACCCTTTCTACGTTATCCGTTATAGAGACCTACTTCAAGGCATGTCACTCAAATGCAAATAGGAATATAAATATATTGATAAAGATACTAGTATTCAAAAGCCTCTTTACATATCAAAGTATTTCGGAGGGGAAAGGTACTCAATGGGTTTTACGAACCAATGTAACCCTTTTCATCGTGAGATAACCCTGTATAAAACTATTCCAAATTTTAAAACACTTGGGACATATAAATAGAAAGCTTTACAAGAAATAATTGAAAGATTAATACCGCTCAAATTGAATGAAATACCTTTTTCGTTGTTAGAAATAAGCATTTAATTATTCAAACGTTAATCTTTATACTCTTCGAGTATTTTATCTAGAAGAAGAATTAACCAAAAGACTACAGATATCGGTTTAAAGAAGTTGCTTAAAAAAGAACATTTACAGTGCACTCATTTTGAGAATAATCTATGTGTGTATGATCTTAAAAAATATTGAATACTTAATCACTAAACTGAACTCAATTTTTTTTATGATACGACATTTATCAAAAATCGAGTCTCAACAAACAACCGAAGTACACTATCGGAGATAATAGAAAAATATTTAAAGACTATTTAAAGTAATAAATTTATGGTACTTACTGAAACGTAGACATTCTATAAGTACTTGAGAGGCTTGAGTAATGAATGTTAAGGAAAAACGAGGAAATTCCTGATGAAATTTGTTAAAAATATACACCTGAAAAGCAACAATGTGTGATACACAAATATAATCGAATAGAGACATTGATTCTCAAGTAGAATTGAACCGAGGATCCACGACGCTTTTAAGCATAAGATTTAATAAAATTAAAGGTTGAATAAATGACGACGACGTTGAAAGAAGTTTTCACGGTGTCCAAGTACAGGAATCCGAAACCATAAATATTCAATATATTTCTTTATATTTCATTCTGACAGTCCAGTACGAGAGGTAGGTATCTTTTTCGCAAAGATATATATGTAGGTATCTATCTATTCGTGTATTTTTATTTCCCCTTAGTACTAATGGATTTATATATCGAAATATGTCTATATTTATATTGATATGATACAGGATATTATTTAAATGATGGATGAGATTACAAAAAGTTAACATGGCAACACTAAGACGCCGTTTTGTTAAAAAAATATAATAATTAAGGGTGACAAAAGAGCACCAGACGGCTTTTCATGCGGTTTTCGTCGTTCAGTAGTCTGAATTCTCATTCCAATATTAAGTGAAGCTATATTACAGTTTAGCAGCATACATGGATCAGCTCAACCAGGTGAGGAGTCCATCCTCACAGAATACCAGAGGGATATAGCTGAACAATGCACAGCGGCATTGTTTTGTATTTGTATGGTTATCAGGCATTCCATTTTATTGTAAGTCTTCAATGATTCCTTATTCAGGATCAACGTGGATATTATGGTGCGCAAAAATCACTTACAGTCAATTGAACCGGAAGCTCGTTAGTCACCTTAAATATTATAAAAGTAAAAATACTAGATTTTCTCCGAAGTCTAGATTATGTTCCAACACCCTCTCTAGAAAAGCGGTTTATGCCCAGCGGCACAATTTAAATATATATTTTTAGTATTTCATAGTATTATGTATAATTGAACTGGTTTATAATGACATATCAGTGGATTTTTTTTTCATTTTTCGTATAATGTTTGAATTGACAAATGAGCACACAGTTAGCCTCGGCTTAGCTATTGGACCTATATAATTATATACTTTAGTTTTTTCGAAGGAACGTATTACTGTAGTGAAATATTTTCATTTTTTATTTAAAAACACATCTACCTTGCAATTCATAAACCAAGAGCTCATCTGTGGACTGCAGACAACTTACCCGCAGGAGAATGTAGACGAATCGCAAATTGCACATCCGACTTTAAACCTTGCAAACAATAGAACCGTTGGAAATCCCACGCTCATTGTTATATTGTTCCGGAAACACAAGATGTATGAATAGAGTTTAGTGGAGGTGTTACAGGATATTGTTTTTTTTTTATTATAACATTGAGAATAGCGATTCCTGTAGCCCATGACACATTACATTCAACCTTAACAAGGAATCATGATGCCTTTTCACCAGCAATAAAGGTCTCCGGATCCCTACACTCACCAGACGAAACGCTGCTATGTTACGTTGGTATTCTGTGAGGGCGTGGTCCTACCCTGGTCGACTGACGCATTCATTCTGCAACTAGAAACAAATAGTAGCTCAGCCACTAATATTCTACTCTATTTGTATAAATAGTCTTTTTTACGTTATCCTAGTACTATTTTAAAAAAAATAATCGATAAATCAATTTATGTGGTCTCTATTAATTTCATAGTGCACAAAATAGTGCATGTAGTAAGTCGACGAATGCTGGTGGTTCAGATTCGTGTTTTATGACAATGGGAGGTAGGGGGGGGGGGGAAGGCCTATGTTATGGTGGACTACATACTATATGTATACATATACAGGGTTATTGGTATTTCAACGTATTTCCGTTAGGAGCATTTAGTATTTATGTAGTACGAGAAAATTATCGCAAATAGTCAAATATATCAAAATAGTGACTATTTGCGATAATTTTAACCCCATTAGACTTTATGCAAAAGTGAACCATTTTTGAGTTATCATGTTTATTAGCTTTTTTCAAAATATGTTAAAAATGCAACATCATAAATTTATTTAAAAAAAGTAAAAATTTAAATCTCATTTTTTCTTCTGATTTAAAAAAAAAGATTAAACACTTATTTATCAAAAATAAAACAACAATTATAGGTCCAAATTTAAAAATGCGAGGCAAAAATGATATTATTTCAATATTTCTTTGAGATTTATTTCCATTTTAAGCATTTTGCTTAAAAACAAAAAGAACGTTACGAAACTTAGCTTGCAGATTATTTTAAAAACAGAACCGCTTTCTTAGCTCTCCAACAATGCATAACAACTAGGAACTTATTTCAAAGAAACCAAAAAAAAATGATCACAAAGGAATCAGGAAGAAATTCGAACTAAACTCAAAATCGCTGCCTGACCAAAAGCAACGAAAGAATAACATAACTACAGAAAATTTCGTGTGAAAAGATGAATTTCTCATAAATCGATTTGTCACATGTATATTTACGACTAGTACTGGATCGCACAGGGTTGTGGGGGCGGCGTCGAATTTCAAAGCTCGTCAGGGGAGCTTTACTTTGTACTAACGCTTACAGCTCTACTGTGTGCGCGGGGCATGAAACTTAATTTTGGATCATGCAGCTAGCACAGTTCTCTGTCGTCGTAGAGAATAACGCTTATTTGATTATTTCCCAGTGGTATATATGGTGGTATGGTATCTATGTCCGGCGAATTTAATTTTCTATTTCTTGGTTTTTATTACCGTTACTCGTTTGGCTTTAATTTTGTACGTAGAAGCTAACGATTTAGCATCATGTAATTAAAATATTACTGCGTTACAGTAGCGATTAACTCTTATATTAGATCGCGCCCTGGTAGTATTTATATCTAAAGAATCTCCCACACCCAATACATCAGTAAACTGAAGTTTGAGCCTTCTAACTAAACTAACTAACTAGAAAATATATCCTGGTAGGGACTAAACGTAAAGGTACGACGACTAGAATATTGTCTTTATTAAGTTTACAGATAGTCGATGAGTGCGGATCACAATCTATGATTGACAATGCATGGATCAGCTCCATTGCGTCGATGATGCTAAGAAAATTAAGTTGCTGGCTTCAGATGATTTTTCTATGTATCTGTGTCTATGTTTGTCTGTGTATCTGTATGTATATATATATATATATATATATATATATATATATATATTTCAGAGGGAATAAATAATGACGAAAAAAAAATTTTTTAATAAAAAAAAGACATTTATACAAATATATAAAATAATATTTTTGAACTTTTACTGGTATATAATAATTTTTCATCCTTTTTAAAAATATTGTAGGACATTCTTATTAATATACACCTAAATAAAAAAGAGTGTGTTTTAGAGTACGTATGACAACCCTAATCCCATCTGTAGATAATAAATATTGAATTCTAGGTAGGTTAATATTTGCAGATTTGATATACCCACTTATCCCATCAACTAATATTATTACAGTAATTGAAAATAAAACATACAATTATGTCTATATAAATCCAATGACCTTTTGCTAAATAAACCAATATTTTACCCGACAAACTATTTACTAAAGTTTGTGAAAAGTCGAACACGGTTTGCGTACCTTACATATTGGCAAAGTTCAGCAAAGTTCCCGTCAAGCTTTGTTTATTAGAATTCCCAACTTGCTTTGTTTGAACGTTAACAAATATACCTGCCCATTCTGAAAAGCTATCCCATGTTTAATAACATGCATATTTTGAACGAAACGTCTCTAAGCGCCTCTTGATTTTTCGTGAATGTGTATGAATATTGTAGCTTTTTTTGTATCGAGGGTGACATCCTCGCAGTGATTCCTGAGGCCCATGACACGTATTCTCCCTCAATAAGGAATCTAGTGTTGCGGTCGTTCATGGGCAGTGCTAATCTATTAGCGGAGATGATTTAACGGCAAACGAAATTCAAATATTCTATAAAATAATCATAACGCTACGTTATATATATATATATATATATATGACATTGACAGTAACAAACGAGCACACAGTTCACATGATGGTAAGTGATTCCTGCGGCCCATGAAATCTACATTCCTCCTTCAAAAGGAATCATAATGCAGATGCGTTGTCTCCTTTGAGGACAGAGATGGAATGCCTCGTCACCAGTAATAAACGTGTCCGGATCCTTATACTAACCAGACGAAACACAGAAGCATTATGCTGCTATTTTACCTCTGGTATTCTGTGAGGGCGTCGTCCTACCCCGGTCGAGCCAACTCATTCCTTCTGCAGCTAGAAACAAACACCAGTGTTGCTCTACCAAGATAAAAATTAATCCACTACTCATCATTTTCGGGCTGCTTATCTTCCCAGGTATACAAATCAGTAGAGGAGTATCATTTGGTATCGATCAAAATATTATTTTACTCATTGATAGATTTGATCATGCAATTTCACATTAGGAGCCGTATCACATAAAACAAGCGTACCAGAAATTCGCTGGCGAAAACTGTCCAACTCACCACGCTGGTAGACGTATTGGTAACTGTTGGCTTAGTGACTTAGTCACTGATAATAACAAAAGAGTCAATAGCCTAATGGTTTAGTGTACGGTCTGCGAAACTAGAGGCTGTAAGTACAAATCCACCATCATACTATTCCGTGTACCATCTCCTAGCTACAAGTATTTTCAGCTTAGTTGGAGTGGTTAACCGGAATATTAGTAATTTTAATAGCATTGCTAATATATTTTTTCCAAAAAAAAATTGAATACAACGCTTATATAATAAATAAAAAAATATTATAAGATCATATCCCATTTAACAATTAATTAGTTTTTTGCTACACCTATCACACTATCTCACCACAGAGGTTGACTGGTGGAAAATGCTTTTAGCATTGAGTTCTTTTTTGTGAACCTCTAATTTTGTTAAAGTTAATCCAATAAAGAGTAAATAAATTATATAACTGTATTCTGCAAAGCTTCTAACATTAACCAAGCAATATGGTTTGTAATTTTCTTCACATAAATACCTCGCTAACTCGATTCACAGGAAATTGCTTATTCGCTAAGACGCTTCCTAGTCGAGAAGAACATCGCTTCGGGAATAGCTTTCTGTATATCATACCGCAATAAACGAAAACCGTAACTAAAATGAATATTCATATTATGTTTTTAAATATTGTATTTACTTAACTAATATTTTCGATAACCTCTCAAACTAGGCTAAAATGTATATCTTTCACAGCTACAGTCGAATGATGAAAACGAACCGATTACTGTCACTTCGAAAAATCATAACCTATATCTATGTTAAACTGATTGATTATAAATCAAACCAACACTTAACTTTAGCCCAATCTTATCTCTAAACGATGAAAAATTATTTAATTTGTTATGGAGGTTACGGTTTTATTAAATGTAGAGCCCTTGTAGCTGAGTGTTTAAGCGACCGCTTTTAATACACGGTACGCGAACCGATCCGTGGTTCGCTCGCGTACCGTTATAATTAAGTAATAAGGACTAATTTACCACACGCTTGGCGGTGAAGCAATACATCGTAAGGAAACCTGCATGTCTGAGAAATAATAACAAAAAATAAATATTTCATAGACGTCATGTCGGCTAATCCGCAATAAATATACTCTAATTTCCTCTCTACAGAGGAGCCATATACCTAGCCTATACCTTTTATATTTATATTTGATTAAAAAAATACGATTTTATTATATGTCCGATCAAAGGCACTCAGTATTGCCTTTTTTATAGAGTAGGTGACAAACGAGCAAGCAGCCTCCATTTACTTTCGTTATAGGATATTGAAGATTGACTTCAAAGACGTTCACGAGATTTAATTTTTAAAATGCGCGCCGGTTTACATTTGTTTGCGCCACAAAACCAACAAAGAGATAGCATTTCGTTGGTACGAAACAATACTTGTTTAATGCAGAAACAATACTTTTTTATAAACATATGGATGTGTTGGCACACCGCCAACTTTTTTTTAACTTGGGCACCAAAATGTGCAAGAGTTGTAGAGCTACGTTACAGTTTATTTCTAGCTTTAAAGTGTTTACGCCTCCTCCTGGGTTCTTCCCTTCCCTTCCCTTATTATATTGGCATATCCGATAAGACCTGAAGGTTCAGAACCGATACTACCTATATGGGACAGTTTTACAAAGTAGCCATCCCCAAAATCAATAAACTATACCCAGTACCCATAGCTATGTGACTAGCTAGCGAGCCGAAGTAGGTTACCAAGTCATAGTGTTTTCAACTCTTAACTTAATCACTTATTAACTTAATTTATTGCCAATTTCTTTAAAAAAACGATGAAGCTATCTATTTTATATGAAGAGAAAACTCTTAACTATGGTTTTTTCTTTATATATAACGTTATGTATTTATTCTGTGTGTACACTAATAAATGGATACATAAATATAATTATAGTGGGTATATCGACTTGAATAAAGCGTCTTAACGGTTTAAGGTCTAGTCCGTGAAACTGAAAATCATAGGTTATCAAAATCATCTCCTAGTTTTAGCCCAAACATTTAGTTAGAACGTCTAATGTGGTTAGGGGAAATGTAAATATTTTGAAATTGAATACTTTAAAATTGAATGGTTATTGTTTTTTTTTCTATTCGCGGGTGATTTCTTGAAGAATTACCAATATGTACGTTTTTATCCCTGAAGATTTGTTTTTATTACATTGAGAGTTAATCTCCGGGTCTTCACACTCACTAAACGAAACACAGTAGCGTTATGCTGCATATTTTACTCTCGAACCTGAATGGTCCTTATCTGGTCCGGCCAAGCCATTTGTGCTCCAGTAACCATGTGTCGCCATTCACCATGTTTTACAAAAAAATTTAAACCTTTTTAATTAATAATTCATGCAAAAACGGTACTTGTTACATAATAGTTAAGGTTTAAATACAACCATACCACTAGAAGAGTTCTAGCGAAAGTAGAAATTCAACGGTCCTTCAGTTTTATTGGTTCTATTGTCAGGTAATTACGAAACTTTCTTTTGAAATCTTTGATTTTTTAATCGAATACAAACTTCACTCGCAAAGTTTTTTATTTTTATTTAATAATAAAAATGAGCAATTAACGGAAAAAAGAGATGAATTCTATTATACATATATGTATGCCCTTCGTGTTCCATCTGGGCCCTTGTTAGAAAGGTCACCTGGTGAGGCTACTCATGATGGTTATTACTTTACCACTTTTTTATTTATTTATTTATTTTACTTATTGCATCAGTTTATCTATAAATAAAGATGAAACTCGGTTTATGTAAACCTTGAATTAAAAGGGAGCGTTCAGACACTGTAATATTGCTATGTAGTCCAGATAAGTATTAATTCTACTTTAATTACTATTAAGCCACCTAATTAGACATTTTAATGCTTCATGTTCTTAATTTAAAATTAAAAAAAAGCTCTCGTATTTTTTAAACAAAAATGTCACTTAACATAATAACACTGTGACAACATTAATAATGTGATCACCACTATATATATATATATATATATATATATATATATAAATATATATGTATAGGCATCTTATGCAGTTGAAATATCTTCACAACTGAAGTTATAACCGACCAAAAAAAAAATTATCTTATATGCCTTTCATCTCAAGAAAAAATACGAGCCTGCTGGTGACGAGGCAATCTATCCCATTCCTCAAGCACACGTGTTATGATTTATTGAAGACGAGTGTGTGTGTCATGGGCAGTGAAAATCACTTCCCATTAAGTAAACTGTTCGCTCTTTCGTTATTCACTATTTCCGTTGAATCAGAACTGTCACTTCACCACGGAAGCTTTTAGGGATTGATTTTTAAGAGATAAAAATCCGACTTAAAGTCCCTTGGACACATTGAAACAACCCAGTTGGGATTGTTCACTGTTACAAACTGAACAATACATGTGTAAAGAAAAACGGCGAAGACAAAAAAGTTCGTCAGTACTATATTTTCTATTCACTGATTGTCCGTGATTCACAAACACATCCATTTTGAAATCGAATAATATTAACATCAATACGTATTATGAAGGCAAGACAGAATTTAGATTCTGCTAGCTTAGCTAATGAATACACAAAACATAAATAATCTTTCTGAGTATGTAATAGTTTATGTATTTTAAGCTATTGAACCAATTTTATGGCTGCTATACATGCACGGTTCATAAGTTCATATATGTGTATTAATCAGATGTTGGATAAAAAGTTAAGTTTAGTAAAGCAGATATATTTAACAGTGGATGAGACAAGATAATTGTTACTTGCACCTAATCGCCTTGAAAAGGAGCCCATCCTCAAGGCATACTTCCGTGAAATAGCAGCATAACGTTGCTGCTTATCATAGGGACCCGAGATCCATTTACAGGTATCGGGGAATTCCATTTCAGTCCACAATGATGACATGTGAACGCATACTTCTTGAATCTTTGTTGAGGATCGATGTAGATGTTATGGGCTTCCGTCATCTTTTATCATCATGTGCTCGTTTGTCAGCCCTAAAACTATAAAACAGCAAAAGTCCGTTTAGGCTGATAAATCTCCTTTTCTTTCAATCAACCGTATTCTTTAAGACTCAATTATGTGTTTTATAATTTTTAATTAGATTTAGTACTTTTATGTAATCTCGGAAGAATCCCGTGCAAGACTTCGAACCCACTACACCCAGGTTGTTGGCCTATCGCCTTAGGAAATCACAGTACAATATATTTTCATTAATCATTAGATTTTTTTTGCCACAGCAATTAAAAATGCAATTAAAAGTATTACTTAAAAATCATACTATTTTGTACACAACTTACAAGATCAAAGAGTTCAAAATACACCAGATTATACATTCAAGCTCTATATTAATTTATTACTACTTATATCAATTTGTTGTTCACTAGTTTTAAACTTACAGATTGTAAACTAAGTATAGACGAGATCGGTTTCTCTGATCACAGGGATATTTTATTTAAAGTACCCACCTCAACAAATTATCAGTCTTAGGTTGTCCAGAAAAGACGTTTTAGTGATAAAAACATCGATTTTTTCGAAAGAGAACTGCAAAGAACAAGATGGGAGAAAATAATAAATATTAATTAAACGAATAATGAAAACTACAACTTATTTGACAACACATTGACAAAAATACTAGATAAATGTATTCCAGAAAGAAAAATAAATACAAAACCAAAACAATCGTACTTAACATCAGGGGCTCACGGACCCCTCAGTTCTGTGAGCCCTGAGTCCGATGAAGCTGTAAGAGCCGCATAGGCTAAAAGCATCAACATCAACAGAATCTAGGTAACATCAGGGTTAAAAGTGTCGTGTCGTCATGAAAGATGTTTAAAACTATTGGTATCACAGTCCAAAAATAAAAATTTATGGAATGTGGAAAGTAATTAAAACAGCGACAAAAAAAAACAATTCTATAAAAACCAAACAGAATTAAAACATCAGAACAAGTTTTACTATGTGCCCCCAAACAATTTACTTTTTTTTGGGCTGATGGCCGTTAGTCTGAGGGCTTTTACAGTTTCGCCGGATTGAGAGGTGACCGAGCGCTTATGCTCAGTCGAGACCTCTATAAGTAGGTAACCAGCACAAGGGCTCCCGAGAGGTAGCCACGGCTTGGACCGTTACCCTGTTCCGCGAGAGCGTCTGACTCGAGTGTGCCCCAGAGGGCCGAACCTCGGCTCGGTCAGTTGCTTCTGACTAAGAATTATCTACATTAATATCTCTATTATTATTATTGGTTATATATACCACCACTTCGGAATACGTGGCGTCTGGGGAGAAGTAGCGCAAGAAACTCCAGCGACGCTTCTAACTGTATTGAGACCCCCCAAACAAATTGCTAACAGCTTTAATATCTTTTTCTCCTCGATTGGAAGTAGTCAACTCTCCCCTTTAAATAGATTACCTCTAATAAACCATATAAGAAACACATTTTTTCTTCGCCCAACTGATTCTTAAGTAGCCACTATTTTAAAAATCTTAAAAACAAACCTTCTTTCGGCATAGCTGAAATCCCTGCAACTTTTATAAAATCTTGCGCAGAGTTTCTAACCATTCCTTATACCCAACTAATAAACCAATCCTTTTCACAAAGCATCTTTCCGGATGCACTTAAGTTTTCACTAATAAAACCCATCCATAAAAAAGGTGAAACTACTGTTATAAATAATTACCGTCCAATCGCCCTGTTACCTACATCTGCAAAAATATTTGAATCGGTCATGGTAAAGCGCCTTTATAGTTTCTACGAAAAATACAAGATATTTCATGAAAATAAAAATGGCCTCAGGAAGAACCGTTCATCCTCTTTAGCAATATATAGATATATCCAAGAAATCTTCAAAGTAATTAACAATAAACATTACGCTATAGGTCTCTTACTAGACACGAGTAAGGCCTATGATAGAGTCTGTTACTAAACTTTACTAGATAAACTATATAATACTGGGATTAGGGGCACCGCTCTAGATTGGTTTAGGTCTTATATATAGTCGTTTCCAATATGTAGAAGTGCAACACACAAACTTTAACACTGATGTAATACAACACATTAGGTCAGACAGAGTACTCTATCCCTCAAGGTAGCGTCGTAGTTCTATATACATTAACAAGGTAGCGTCGTCGTTCTATATACATTAACGATCTACCCAACATATTAGACTAACATTGTACACTGTTCGCAGATGACATTTCAGTTTTGTTTCCTTGATCTAGTATTTGTGATATTGAAAATAGATTAAATCTAACGTTATAGATAATAAAATTACAGACTGGCTTCACATTCATAACCTGCAGCTTAACATAAATAAATAAAAAATCATTCTATTTAAACCATATCAAAAAGCAACCCTTTCAATATACTAAAAATATGATAACACAAAATTGGACAGTGCCAGTTCTGCCACCTTGCCACCTAGGTTTAGACTTGGACTCAAATATGAAATGAAAATGCCACATTCAAAAAATAATAAAAAGCTATAATCTTTTATCTATGCCCTCCAACACCTTAAGCGCGTAACAGACCTACCGACAGCTCTCATAGCATATTACTCGAATGCTTACTCGGGAATATCTTATGCCTTAGTTTTATGGGAAAATAGCATAATAGTAATATAGCAATATTTAATCTAAAAGAAATGTATCAGAATTATAGTTAATGTAGACCAAATGGAATCTTGCAAGCCGTATTTCATCAAACATCAGATTTTAACCGTGTAAATTCATCAGGAAACATATATATTTAGACACGTAATATCTACAAGTATAATTAAAAGAAATGAACGTAATCAAAATCGACTTAAAATGCCTTTTTCAAAATTAAAACTCGTCACATCTTGCCCCCACTATATGACCATTCAAATTTACAATCATCTTCCTAATTCTATAAAAAATCTGGACAACACACGATTGTTTAACAAACAGTTGAAATTGTTTTTAAGCAACAAATGTTTTTATAGTTTAAATGAATATTTTGAAATGTCAGCAAATTAATTATAAAGTTACCATGTTTGTTACCATATTAAATAATTACTAGCCCTCTTATATTGCTATGTCCTTGCAGTGCATTACATATATACCTTGTCATCAGTTCAAATTCCATCCATGATTGTTAATGTGATATATAATAAAGAATTATTAACATATAAAACATTTATTGAAAAGAATAACTGCAGAGTTTCTGACCCGGCCTTCGCAATTGATATCCCTAACCAATCTGTTTTCCTAGATTCTCGGTAACTTGTAAAGTTTTTAGAGCCAAAAGAGCTTTCAAATCTACAAATCACACAACAAATCTATCTGATAGAAATTTAAGTTTGATCAACTAAAACCAATTCTAAATATAGTGAGTGCTGATGTTTCCCCGGCCTGCATTAAATATGGACGACAGCTGTGAGAATAGTTTACCTGGAAGACTATGTTTCGGGATTGTTGAATATTTAAATTGCCTGTGCATTTGTCTTTTAAATTTGAGTGACCATCACGTTGAAATTAAAACGGAATTAGATTTCGTAGATTTTCCCTTTTATTATCCTAAGTTGTCTTCCTATTAATTTTAGTTTATTTTAAGTTTATACTAATATAAAAATATTTTATATTCATTATATAACGAGCACACAGTTCACCTAAGTATTTCTTCTTGCTTCTCCTACGATATAATGCCTCGTCACCAGTAAATACACTACACAACAGTACACTACACTCATCAAACGAAACACACGACCGTTATTCGAGTCGACTGGACCCATTCATGCTATAGCTAGAAACCACTTCAGATTCTTACACTTACCAAACGAAACACAGCAATGTACTCCTTTGTCTGCACTAATAAAAAAAAAGAAATCGTTTTATTTTTTGTTCTAAGAAAATTACCTTACTACTAGTAACTCAAGTACTTTATGTATGTGTCGATTTATTGAATTGTATATAACTAGATTTTCTTAAAAGCGTAGGAGTTACCCGACTAGGCTCACCTGGATTTAATATTGTCGTCTAATTGAGTTTCTTGCCCTATTTCTCGTCGGCACTCCCTTAATACTATTCGCTTTGTCTCACTAAATAAAAAGGTGTATCTCATCCTTTCTAATTACTTAGCTGAGAGCTTATTGAACTAAGTATTAAATTAGTAATGGGATGCTATACTATTTTAAAGTTATGAAACGTCAGCAGCGCATCTCTCTCTCTCATCTCTCAATCGTCTGGTGTTGTGGATGTCCACGGGCATGTTTGCCAGGTTAGCTGTTTGTTTGTTTGCCACATATTCAATAAAAGAAAAAAAAAATTTAGTGGTAGAGCCACACTGCATCCAATTTGTAGTTGCAACATGAATAGGTCTGATCGACCGAGGAAGAAGACCAAGACCAGACCCAAACAGGATATCAGTGTGCACTGTCTTTGGTGATGTTTATGGTGAGTCTAGGGATTCGGGGACCGAATTACAAATAACGAGTTATTGCATTTCAGTCTTGAGGAGTAATAACGCATGTGCACCTGGAATCTTTACCGAGGATGGATGTAGATGTCATGGGCTGCAATCTTCACTAACCGTCACGGGATCTGTACACTCATTAACTAACCATCATACAATATAATACTAGTTGTTGCCTGCAGCTTCGCCTGCTTAGATATATGTATATATTAAAATAAGACTCATAGTTTGAATAGTAAAAAAAGCTAAAAGCCTCAAAACGAAACCATAGCGCGATTCCAAAGCAATTCACAAGGCCATCTTTCGAGCTTAGATGTAATCTTGTTTATAATATATTTTCCTAATGTTAATATAAGATACTTTCATATTGAATTACATGCTTTTTCCTTCAAAAGTGACGAAATTCTCATGTAAACCTTCAACCCCTAATTTACCCTCTTAGGTGTAAAATTTTGAAAAACGCCACTTTTAGTATACATTTATTTCTAAACATAAACAGGCATATGAAATTTCGAGCTTCTTACTTTAAAATGACCGACTTCTGTACAACCCTTTATCCCCTATTTTACCCCCTTAGAGATGAAATATCCAAAAATCCTTTCTTAGTGGATACTTACAACATAAAAGGCTTTAAATGCCAAAATTTAAAGTTTAAGCAATTTAAGCTCTGCGCTCGGCAGCCAGAACAAGTAATTATATATGTATGTATAGATAGGTTACATACAAATGTAACGTACATTGACTAAAATATTTACGTAGTAATGAGGTGGCTGGTTTATATTGTATTGTTTTGATATATTATATTATATTAAATTAAAAACTATATATAACTTGAACATGAAATTTCAAAACCTGGTTGGAAAGAATACTTTTAAACGTTGCGGAATCCGCGGTGTAGCCGTCTGTGGTGCAATGATGCTTTTGATGATCTATTAAACCTGCATCCAGCAATATATAATAAACTACTCAAAACAAAATAGGGCCCACTCTAAGTTAATCTCGAATTTCGTCTAAAAAAATTGTTGGGTAGTAAATAGTGAAGTTAAACATTTCGAAGTATTGTTGATATGTTTATCTAACGTTATCAATGTTTCAAGTCAGGAATTCAATGGTGGGTAGACAAAAAACGTTTATTACTCAAATTCTCAGTCACTTGTACCATCAGTCACATTCTGTATTATATATATAATATATATATATATATATATATATATATATATATATATATATATATATATATATATATATATATTAAGTATATTTAGTATATTATTAGAAAACATTTAGCGTTAAGTCCACCTGTGTTCTTTACTTTGTGCATTAAGTTTAAAATAAATAAATAAAAAATTATGTAATTTCTGAAGTGTATTTTTTTATTACATGGAGTTTAACAAACTCACACATAGTTCACCTGATGTTAAGGGATCCCTGCGGCCCTACACATCTACATTTATCCTTGACAAGTAATCATAATGCAGATGCGGACTGAGATGGAATGTCTCGTCACCAGTAATAAAGGTATCCTGACGATGTTTCGTCTGGTGATTGTAGGGATCAGCATTATGCTACTATTTCACGCTGGCATTCTTTCTGCAGCTGAAAACAAAATGTATCGTAGCTCTAACACCGTTATGTTATGATAATTAGAGTAAATTAAATCTATAGTAAATTATCTGCTCGTTGCTTCAGAAATTCGTTCACGGTTAAAAACCAAAATATTTTGAGTGATATAATGGAGTAAGAGCATATGACAGTAAGAGCCGTGGTACTCTTAGCTCAGTTGTTTAAGCGCTTCTTGAGCCAATGAACATTTTTTATTGCAATTTACCACTTGTTTGACGGTGAAGGAAAACGTGATGGAACATACATTTCTAAGAATATAAAAAAATATTTCGAAGATATATGAAGTTACTACTTTGTTTTAAATTCATAATTTATTTTACGTTTCGACCCAATATCGAAAATAAAAAGAAAGTAAAATTTAATAAAAGCTTATATTTAATAATATTTGTGGTTTATGTATCACAATGTGAAGCGATTCATGGACGCTTACTGATAACTACGAAAAAAATCTTCAAATGTAAATAATGCCACGATATGGTGAGTATTTTTATCGAGGCCTCTACCATATTTTATCATATTACGTAGAACTTTGGCATCTTGGCATAATGCACTTACCCAGAAGATGAGTATACGACAGCTTTGTTTGAGTCAGTTTATATATGTACCATCTCACCATCCATCCACTATAAGGCAAAAAAAATTTTTGAAAGTTGAAATAGAATTATAGCATGTGTCAATTTCAATGTCACATACAATAGAATAGATACGCATGTTTCTAAATAAATATAGTCCTGTATTTATTTTTATTTTATTATTATTATTTTTATTTTTTCTCTAATTTTCTATGACTTTTTTTTTGTGAGTACACTATGTTTTTTTCTCTGATATTATAGTAAAATAATCTTTCCTATATTATATCCCTAATATAAATGCTTTGTGTACATAAAATTTAAATAAATACATAAATAAAATAAATATAGAATCACAATTTATATTGATTTATTTTGTAGAAATATTTCACAAAACAAATGAATGAGATGTCTTCCTAATTTGCGGTCATGATCCGGGCGAACCGTCCCTGAAGGGAATAACCCTTTTCTATTACATTAATAATACACAAATAACAGGACAAACAAACACTCTGATTTCAAGTATATATTTGCTATGTAGCGAACCCTTTTAACCTTCAATACTCGAGGATACCGGGTTGTAAATGAACGTCAATGCTGAATACTGAATACTAATTACTGATTACTCAGTGTTCAATTTTAAAAAGCCATATATTTCAAAATAAAATATTAACTCCGAAAAACGATGTGCTTTCCTTTTCTTCTAAATGTATATAACATCCTAATTTCTTTTATTGGCACTTAAAGTTAAGTAAGTTATAAACATATCTTAAAATTTAAGCTGCTGTGTACCAACTGATGTATGTAGGATCTGGAACCCGGGCCTTCAAGGTTGACAAATGCATTACGATTCCTTATCTTGGATGAATGAATGATCCCTTATCATCAGATGAACGATGCGCTAGTTCTCAATTCCCATTGCAATAAAATTAAAACATACATACGTAAAATTTTAACACCATTAAAAGAAATAATGAAAAATTCTTAATTTAAGAGAGAATTGGTAACAAATACGACTTCCTCTTTTTTTTTTTTTAAATGTTAATTACTTACCAATCTTCGTTGAGTAAACTGTGCGAATTTAGCAAGTGCCTTAATTTCTTTGTTACACATACACACAATAACAATCACCAATGCAATATTGTTTTAAATTAAATATTTCTTATAAGTCTCAAAAGTCTTCAATTAAAAAAAAAACAAATACACAATACAGTATATACTATTATTCTTTCAAACCATGCTCGAAGTACCGTCACTCAGCCCAGCTTACGTACGTATGTATAAGTTGAAACTTGTATCAAAGATATGACATATCATGGAAGTGAATCCTACTAGTTAACCGTCACCCAAAATGTGTGGTCTTGAAATTTCATGACAACATTTAAATTTCGGCACGCCATCGACCTTGGCATTGAAGATAAATTAAAATGCATAACCGGTTAGTCGTTGCAGTATGGTGGTTACTTCTTGTGGAATCGAATTTATATTACGTGATTGTAAGTGATAGACAACGCCTCAGTAATAATTCAGTTGTAGCACGAATAGGTCGGCCCGACCGGGGAAGGGCTTTAAAAAATAGTATCTGAGTTTTGCTTCATTTCAAGTGGCAAGTAACAGTATTCGGAAACCCTATAATTGGTGTATGGCTATTCAGTCTCCGTCAACGTTGATAAAACATCTGCATGATCATAACTCACAACCCGAGTGATCCCTACAACTAAAGTCACATGCACAATGCACCTACATCGCATAGATACCTCGACATGGCGATAAGTCATAAGTCAAGAGATTTCTTTAAGTCATAGTTGCCCCTCAAAAGGCCATAAGTCACAATACAAGTAATCCCTGCAGCTTATATTTAGATCGATATGTTCACAATTAACTGGTCAAACTCTCCCTGCACCTCATAGACAGCTCGATGTGGCATAAGTCATACGTCAAGAGATTCCTTTAAGTCATAGTTGCCCCTCAAAAGGCCATAAGTCACAATACAAATAATCCCTGAGGCTTATATTTAGATCGATATGTTCACAAGTAACTGGTCAAACTCTCCCTGCACCTCATAGACAGCTCGATGTGGCATAAGTCATACGTCAAGAGATTCCTTTAAGTCATAGTTGCCCCTCAAAAGGCCATAAGTCACAATACAAATAATCCCTGAGGCTTATATTTAGATCGATATGTTCACAAGTAACTGGTCAAACGCTCCCTGCACCTCATAGACAGCTCGACGTGGCCAAAAGTCATACGTCAAGAGATTCCGTTAAGTCGTAGTTGCCCCTCAAAAGGTCATAAATCACAATACAAATAATCCCTGAGGCTTATATTTAGATCGATATGTTCACAAGTAACTGGTCAAACGCTCCCTACACCTCATAGACAGCTCGACATGGATATAAGTCATACGTCAAGAGATTCCTTTAACTCATAGTTGCCTCTCAAAAGGCCATATGTCACAATACAAGTAATCCCTGCGGCTTATATTTAGATCGATATGTTCACAAGTAACTGGTCAAACGTTCCCTACACCTCATAGACAGCTCGACGTGGCCATAAGTCATACGTCAAGAGATTCCTTTAAGTCATAGATGCCCCTCAAAAAGCCATTAATCACAACTAAAGCGATCTCTGGGACTTATAGTCTTCTATATAAATCAACTTCGATAAGGAAGCAAGAAGCATGTGCCTTATCATCATTTTTTTTATTACATTGAGAGTAACAAACGAGCACACAGTTCACCTGATGGTAAATGATGTCTGCGGGTTATGACATTTACATTCATCCTTGAATAGGAATCATAATGCAGATGCGTTGTCACCCATGAGGACTGAGATAGAATGCCTCGTCACCAGTAATAAAGGTCTCCGGATCCCTGCACTCACCAGACGAAACATAGCAGTATATGCTGCTATTTATGCTGTGTTCTGTGAGGACGTGGTCCTACCCCGGTCGAGCTGACCCATTCATTCAGCTAGAAACAAACTGCAGTGTAGGTTTACCACTGTCAATCACTGAGTTTTACGACGAAATTAGTTTTTGTTAATGTAAAGATGATAAAAGGAACGTGATAAGTGATTACCGTAACCCATAAACCTATTTTAAACAAAGATTTAAGATGCATATGCGATATCATACCCAAGGACTCTTTACCTGTAATTGGGTCTATGTATATGAGCGCTATACTGTTATTTCTAAACTAGATGGAACGTAGTACGTGGTGGAAGAAGTCTGCCATGTTCAAATGATGACTGCATCATTTGTACATCAAGTGTAATGTTAACTTGTTAATCACCCATAATGTTAAAACAGACGTGAACACATATTAAACAGAGAACAAATTATATACGGATATGACATAAGCATTGTTTCGCTGAATCCGGAAGTAAACATAGTTTGGCGTAATATTTATTTCCGATATAGAATATGCAAAGACTTGCATGTGCCAACATTAATATAACATAAAGATGTATGTATAAAGATTTAAAATTAGCTGGAATCATTTCAATTCTTAAAATACTAAATCCACAAAGAAACCGTCCGTTTGAAACAGTAGTAAAGCGATACTCTAGTTAGTTTCTAGTTTATTCATGAACTGATTATCTCCCGCGGGTAAGGTCTGTTCTTTTTCCCTAATCCGATGATCGATGACGACGATATGATTCAAGGAAGGTTACAGTGTTTGCAATACGTACCACTACTACAAACACGCCGGGAACCGAAAAGCAACATTTTGTACTGCACAAATATTAGTTGGGTTTCGAACCTTAGGACCCATGAATCAATAGCCTAGACTCTGAAGAGTAGGGCGGTCGTCAAAATAAAGATGATAGTGGAAAAAAATATATAAGACACATATACGAGGCTAGAAACAATATGGAGTATAGTCTTATTATCGGATCGATTTTCGGTAAGATGAAAAAAAAAAAATATTTCAACAAATTAATAATAGGTTACATCAATCAGCAATTGTAGTCCAATATCTGTTAATCAAGAATTTGCTTGTGTTAGGACATTCCGCTTCTCTATAACCTTTAATAGTTAACATCTAAGTAAAGTTTCAATTTCAATGTTCGATGGCTAGTTAAATTATAATTTTAAAATTGTAATTTAATTGTTTTGTGCCATTGTATGTTCATCCAAATAAAGAGAAAAAAAATAAGTTACAAACTTTCATATGACGATTTGTATGTTTGGATGTGGTAGTTTAAGATAATACGTGTAATTTATTCTAATATTATTTCGGTTTCTATGTTGGTAATCGATTTGAGCCACTTTGTATCCATTTTCTCACAATTACGAGAATGTAATTGAATAAATATATATTTTTTTACTATATACTGATTGTGAAATAAACTGCCGTCGAATAAATTCAGTTTTGACTTTTTTGATTCTGCAACTTTACATGTATACATAACTTTTTTTATATAGAATAGGAGGCAACGAAAAAGCAGCCCACCCAAAGCACACAGCATCGACAACACCAGAAGAGTCCAAATGCGTTGCCGGCCTTTAAGAAAGGTGTAGGCTGTTTTCTTGAAGGTCCCTAAGTCGTATAGTTTTGGTAACACCGCTGATAACAGCTTATTCCACAGATTATGTACCTTACTAGCCCCATTACTGACACAAAAAACAGAACACAAATTGTCTATAATACAGTACTAACCTTTTACCATTTTTATATTATAAGCACAAAAAAAATATATACCAAACAACAGCAAGCCTTCACTGTCCAAGTATCAATTAAATGAATTGCGACATTAACTTTTGACGGGTTTTTGCGAGGTTAATTACGGGTTCACGGTTCAAAGCGAATGTTGTTATAATGACAAACTTTGACCGACATTCTTATGAGCGTTTCTTAGAGGCTGTATTGTATATGTAAACAAAACTATTTTATCTTTTACGAAGGATTACGCACAGTTTTTAAGTGATAAAGCCACTTCTCATTTCCAGTGGTAGAGCTACACTGCAGTTTTTTTCTAGCTGCAGAATGTATGGGCGAGCTCGACCGGGATAGGATCACCCCGTCACAGAATGTCAGCCTAAAATATCAGTATAATGCTCCTGTGTTTCGTCTGGTGAGTGTAGGCATCCGGAGACCTTTATTACTGGTGACTAGGCATTCCATCTCAGTCCTCAAGGGTACTTATGTATATGCATTATGATTCCTTGTCAAGAATAAAGCAAAGGGACGCAGGAATCACTTACCATCAGGTGAACTGTGTGCTTTTTTATTACTAACAATGTAATAAAAAATAAAAAAAGAACTAAATCTGAAACTAAGTGAAGTATAAATACGAGTAGATGAATTCAACTGGGCAACGCTATCACAATTCAGCCAAACAATGGAGATAATCTTTCTTTAGACACTTGTATTTAGATATTTCTCCTCTATACAATTCAATGTACCTGCCGTTATTGTATTTTACTTATAAATTTATTTATGTTTATATGTTTATGTTTATGTTTATATACTTATCTATATTATATTATTGTTTATTTGTAATTTATATTATGTTTTCATTCATTAATTAGTTTATTGCCACACCTTGGGTTAACTGGTAACATCTTGACATCAAACCGCCTTTTGAGACTATATATAATTTTGTTCAGGTTAATACCCTTCATCAAAGATTATATCGATCGTTGGCAGTTTTTAAGTGTGACTTAATCTGGCTATCCCCCAGAGGCGCCAAGATACTGTAAATTTTTCCGCCTCTATAAGCAACTGACCAGATGGCCAGATATGCGCCGATTTATTTTTACATTATTTATATGGTAATATTCCACTGGTCAACTCCGATCACTGCGACATCTTTTCGATATTTCAAAATACGGTATAATAATGGTAATATATTCATGGGCAATAATATGAAAAAAGGTTTGGGGCAATATGTCAGGGTAACTTAAAATTTTAATATTCAAAACGTCTCCGCATCTTATTAAGTTATTACTTATTAAGTTGGATCTGATTTAACCTTATACGGTACATTATTTGTGTCGTATTTGTTGAATACTTAATATGGACAAATACAGGTAACGAGCCATTCCATTTTATGTCCTCAAGAGTGACAACGTATGTGTATCCTGAATAGAAGAAAAAGTTTACACTCGTACCTACGTCCATATGTTATTGACTGCAGCTATCACGCAATATCATAATAATATATAGGTGATGACGTTTCTTGTTTTCCTATTATTTTATCATATAACTTATTATTATGACGAGAATATAAAGGGAATTAACTTTATGCCTATCCGTATAATATCATTACGGAACTCAAGTAAGCAAATTTTTTAACTCAAATTATATCTTATTTATTTATTTAGGCCAAAATCAAATAACCATTACAGGTTAAACTTAATTCAATAATTCAAAACGATTAAACTTATTTATTATGTGAATTGTTCCTACTCGTATAACAAATAGCTTTTTTTAAATATTTTATTGTATTGAGACTAATAAACGAGCACACAGTTCACCTGATGGTTAGTGATTCCTGCGGCCCATGACATCTTCATTCATCTTTGACAAGGAATCAAAATACATGTGCGTTATCACCTTTGAGGACTGAGATGGAATGCCTCGTCACCAGTAATAAAGCTCTCCGGATCTCTACACTCACCACACGAAACACAGCAGCGTTATGCTGCTACTTCACGCTGGTATTCTGTGAGGGCGTGGTTCCACTCCTGCTGAGCTGACCGATTTATTCTACAGCTAGGAAAAAACTGCAACGCAGCCCTACCACTACTTTTCTGCTATTACGTTATGCATACGAAGGCCAAAAAGGTGCCATGTTCAATAAGCTGATGCCACACTAACTTCGGTCGCCGCCGTTTTCGCACGAATTTGCCACAACACGAACTCCTGTCCCCTCCTATTTCGCTATTACATACCTTTTTTACTTATGACGAAGCATTCTATGTCAGTACTCAAGGGTGACAACGCATCTGCACTATAATTCCTTATCAAGAATGCAGACGTTCGAGCATCGGAATCACTAGCCATCAGATGAACTGTGTGCTCGTTTGTTCCTCAAAGAAATAATATAATATAATATATATATATATATATATATATATAAATCAATTTACTTTCCTTCATTAAAATATAAAGCAGGACATAATGGTAGCTTTTAGTGAAACATTAAACCTAATTGATGTGCATGACACACAAACACACACGACATCGGATTTCACGTTAGTCGGAAACTCAAATAGTTTCTTAAAAATCCATTTGACATTTCCGTGAACCATGTTTAAAAGGTCAAGAGATGAATATTAAACATAATAGTTTGCTCTGCAGTTTGTTTCTAGCTACTGAATGAATGGATCAGTAGGAACACGCCACCACAGAATACCAGCGCGAAATAGCAGCATAATGCTGCTGTGCTTCGTCTGGTGAGAGTAGGGATCCGGAGACCTTAATTACTGGTAACGAGGCATTCAATTTCAGCCCTCAAGGGTGACAACGCATCTGCATTATGATTCCTTATCAAGGATGAATATGCAACTTGGTTCTCTAACCATGGTGTTTGTTTTGGAGGTCAAATTCTCCACGAAAACGTTGGAATCAAAAACGCAGCGTGATTTCTTTTACAGTAGCTTCCTCATACACAGGATTAATTATCCTTCGAGCTGTTTCTGCAGCTCTGGTGCCACAGGTGGAACTCATAATCGTGAATAACGCGATATTTTCAGTTTTCCATTTTGTAAACAGAAGGATGTCAAAGAAAAAACAAAGGAATCACTAAATTCGTAACACAAATACAAAAGCCTAAATTTGAACCAAACGCTAAATGATTTGAGATCAAAGTGGCCAGTTCGACAAAACTGTGTGCTAATTTGTTACTCCCAATGTAATAAAAAAATTCGCAAAGTAATCTTTTTAAATTGAAATTTATTTATCTGATTTAGACATCTGGCATACAGTGCCTTGAAAGCGCCTAAAAATTATGATTTTTATTCTTGCCCTCAAAATGCCCGCTGCCTTCATTCTTGCCTTCATCTACAAAATTCGAGCCTTATTCAAATTTGAAAGTATTTCAATATTTCAAGCTTCCTCAGGGTGTCTCATTCACCGCTGAGCACATGATAGATCAACGCTAAAAATGGCAATTAACAAAGGCATCAATTTGCTCGAATACCGTGAATTAATAACGAGTGCTTAGATACAGATTCTGTTCCATAATAAATATATAGATTGCCCAACTACGATAATACTTCATGCCTGAGATTCCCATGACACAGCAACTGCCTCACTCAATAGCCAAAAATAAATTGGCATAATTGACTATTCATACTAGTCAGTCACTTTGCTTGGTAATCAACCAGTAGAAGCAGCTAGAGTGTGGTGCGAGAGACGCCAACACGCAAGAACCGGAGCGAGAGTCGGGCTCCAGACTGCGTTTTAGGGGAAACCCTCTTCCCATGAGCAAGCACTCACCGGTCATGAGTACATATGAGTGCCTGAACTAGATTGCACGTGAAAGGACGTAGTAATGTCAATAGCCTAGTGGTTTAAGGTGCGGTCTAGGAAACTATGAAAGTTAGAAACAATTTGGCTTGTGTTGAAAACCATCTCCTTGCATTTTAGCTTAATTGGGATGGTTATATGGAATTTTAGTTGTGTTAATACCGTTGCTATCATTGTTATTTAAAAAAAAATGCCACTATTACGGCGATTGACAAGACAATTCCACGCAGCATACGCTCGCCGACCGACAAACGACCACGGTACAGAACATCAAGAAAAACCTATCTCTACCACCGTAACGGGTGCATACCAACCCGCTCTCTTCGGTCCGGTATTCCCGGACCAATTGGAATACTATATTCCCGAGCTTTTAGAATAAGACTCGATAGAATATGTATAGAAGATATAACTTTCAGTCTTCTAAGGCAGCTAAAAGAGATCATAGGAGAGGAGGGAGGAGTCTTTGATTGTCCCCTAAGTAAACTAGGGGAAGAGGAAAAACGTTGTAGTCCCGTCTTGTGCTGTACAGGCTGTCATTTCGTAGTCAGAAGTAGTATAGAAATAGCCAGAATATAGCCGTGATAGAAAGTCGTCTAGGACATAATCACTTTATGAATTTATTTACTTGATTATGTTATCTGTTTTATAGAACAAAAAATAAAGCGTAAGTAAGGTTATCAATTTAACCAACGAAGGCCTTTTATTTGTTGTATCAAGAGGCCACGGCAAAAATAAATTCACATTCATCAAAAGGCGGGTTTTTGACTGATGAGAGCAAATTCAATTTACGAGTATTAAAAAAGGACTTAATTTAGTATACAAATATTTTTGTCACAAGTTAAGGTCTGGGGTGGACTATTTATTCGGGAGCATAACATTTATATATCTATCAGTTGTCTCCGTAACTGTATGTTGCGTACAGTTCAGATTTACTGGATTCTGAGACACGGGTCCTAGGTTTGATCTCCTGAAGAAAAAATTTTTTTAACTTGTTATAAGTTTTCAATTCTATATATGATTTATGTATGCCTTGTGTCCTTGACAAAAGAAGATTTATGTGAAGGTGTGTTTTACGCGGTGGAATCGACCCATTCATACAGCGGTTTACTCTTGTAATTGCGATCTGTGATCTAACATCGCTGACTTAGTCAGAAATATTCAAAATTAATCGGTGAAAACACGATCATATGTAATTTTTCGAAGATTTAGAGAATTCCACATGATTGAAGAAAAAAGCGACGTTTCTGGAAAACAATTCAGTCTACATTTACACGGATAGGATATATAATATATATTTGTTAATATAGTCATATTAGATGTATCTATCTTTAGATTATTTAAACTGTAGTCATAATCGTCTTATCGTAATTGCCATGACGATTAAAAAATTACTATTAAAACCAATTTCCTCAAACAGGAAATTGCTAGATTAATTTAGGCCTAAAGCGAATAGTGCTAAGGCAACCGATCTTTAAATCCGTGGATATAACCAAGATATTACGACCCTTAGTTACGACGTTGGACAGAGGCTTGCGAGTGAAAGAGAGAGCAGACAACAGAGTCCAACAGTTTTGAAGTAATGAAATTTTATTGCATATATTAGGTTATGGAAATAATGACGGCTCTGAAGTATGGTAATTTTGAAAAGGTTTTATTATCCATAATCTCTGTTATAATGCTACTCACTGAGAGTAAAAACCTTAATACATATTCGTCGGACGGAACTTTCTGATAGATTCTTATTATACCCGTAATCTTTTTATTATAGATATAAATATTGTTGATTACAAAAAGATATATTAAATAAATAAGAACAATATTAATTTAATATATCTTTTTTTTATTTAACGCAAAAATTACGTAACAACTTAAATTATTATGTCATCGCGTCATCAACGCTGGATTTAATAATGTTTTACTGAAGTGATAATGTAATAACATTGAATATTTTTTAGAAGATATTAGAATGTTGATGGTAGAATGTAAGAAGGATTATATTTGCCCTCGAAATGTTAACTTCACCTGCTATCTAACAAACTAGATTCTGGGAACCGACCGGTAACGACAATTATTTCTGTATACCCTCAATTGATATAAACCGACATCACTGCCTAATAGGCAAGCCTGGACGGCTGGTCTACCATGTTTTGAGTGTGCTGCCCTATGTGACTATCGTGGAATGGTCATCGATCGTGAAAACTCTGAAGAAATAAAGTTATTTGAAATAATGTAAACATGATCACTACTACTTTTATGAAAAAAACTGTTTAATTAACATTAACTTGCAGTTTATAATTTTTTATAAAAATGATCTTATTAACGACAGTACAGTCTGATTATGACCAAATAATATAATACCAGGATATATCATAGTGCCGTGGGTAACTGTGAAAACACAGAGGCACTCGCTCCTACTACCTTAACATAATCCGTTGTAAGGTATATGTGATAAGGAAGCAAATGAATGTTTGTGTTAAGGAGATATTTAACAAACAAATCCATAGTTATATTATACTATTGAATATGACTGTCAATCAAACCCAGAAATAGCAGGCGAGTTATCCTACCATCATCGCAATATCTGTTCTTATATTATACAACTCTGTCTTAAAATACTTTGGCACGTATAAATAATAAAATATATTTTCATTTGAAGCAATATTCGAATACCTTATCTATACATTAACGTTGTCACCGTTTTATATAAAGTTATCCAATAATTTCAAAAAAATACTAATTGTCACTCCGGCATTCACTATATAGTAAGTAGACCATTACCAAGTTAGAATTACTTCGAAAATACACTTTGTTATGAACTAAAAAGTATTTTAACTTTTAATTAATTTATTCGTACAGCAAAGGACAGCAATAGTTTGCCAGCGTCTGCTTTCCCTCCGATTACAATGTGGGTGTTTTCAAGAGAAGAGTGAATAGGCATTTACTGAGCTAGTGCGCCTTACCATCCAGGACTGCATTTCCGCTTAACATCAGGTGGGATCGTAGTCAAGCAATTGCTTTGAAAGTTTAAAAAAAATATATCTATATAAATATAAAAATGATCGTAAATGACTAAAAAGAAAAAACTTAATTGAACTATTCTTTAGATAGTAGTATATGATTTTTTTAATAAGCCCAAGTTCATAAGAAATTAATTTGATATTATCACGACATTAGTTGTAAGGGTTTGGATATTTTTTAACGTTCTATTTTTGGGAAGTGATAATTGCACCTCACAAAAACCTACATCCATTCTCAGCAAAGATTGAGAATACAACAGCGTTCTCACCTCAGAGAAATGGAAAGCAGTGTGAACCATACTAAATAGCAAGGTTATAACGTTATACAGCCCGTTATACAATATCAAATATGACATATATCCTCTGAAACATAATATATATATATATATATATATATATTATGTCTTAGATGATAATTGGTAAATAATAATAAGGTTTTATTTAATTAAGCTAAGCATTTCTTTCAGGGAAGTTCTAATAAAATTGTATACAAATAAGATAATTGTTACTTGCATAGTAATAAAGACATGGCATTTGATAGTGCTGGATTCAAATTTTTCTCATGTGTACCCTTCTCTCCCATGTCTACCCCTTCTACATTTTTCTATACTTATATACAAAAATATTTCGCTCGTCAGCATTTATTGCAATAAAACACATTTTTTTTTTCTTTACTTTATCACATAGGTATAAATAAAGTATTTGGGAACTTTTCAAAGCTCTAAACGGACGTATTTTGCCTTGCAGATTAGTCGGCGCTAAAGTGCCGGCCTGGCATGAGGCGACCGCAGCGTGGAGCTTCGTCCCTGAACCTTCACTGTTCACCTCTTTGTGGATCAACCTTCAATATTTCCAACACCCTACTTTTCCTCCTAGTTGGTATTATTTTTCTCCCTTTCATCAGAACACAAATGCTTGTAGAAAAAACACCTACCCGAAATGAATCGATAAACATAACAACTGAACATTTGAATATTTATAACATAACCAATTACATAGATAAATCTGATAATCATTCAAATGAGGTCATTGATAATTTAAGTATTGATAATTCATCGGGTCTTGGGAACCTAAGAATGAGTATACTATGTATAGTAATAAGAGAGAAAATAAAATAAATAATAATATGAAATTAGAAGCTACACTATCTACAAAAATGGCTTCTTATTATGAAATTGATAATAGCGATGAAGTAAAGATAATGGATTTTAATGAAGATTCAGTTGAAAAAGACGATTTAATTGGTAACAAGGCCCTATTAAATAGCAATATGTCTATTATTTATATTCCATCAAAAATCAACATGGATACAGAGGATAATCATTTGAATATCGAAGTCCGAGAAGTAAAAGATGAATCAATGGGCAAATTAAAGGTTGACGAAGCGACAAGAATTAAGATATTTCATGATTACTTTACAACAGTCAATAAAACTGCTGAATCAAAAGTAGAACAACCTAAAACAAGGCATGATGATAGAGACATCTCAATAGAAGATTTTAATAAAACGTTTATTGAAAATAATTTAAATCACACGGCGAAAGGTCTAAAGATAGAACGTAATACCTCACGGACGTTTTCAAATAATTCATTATTAAATCCCGAAATTACCCTTGTTCCTCCAACAACGAGAATATTACAATCATCGCGGACCCAATTCAGAGATGGTGAGTACATTTCATACCATATTTTACAAATCTTTATGTTAATTTAGTTGAATTACTTTATTAAAAGTTTTAGTAGTGAAGAGTATTTAAATATTTTTTTTTCGTAGTAAACACGATTTAACATCGGTATGATTACAGAATAATTTCTATAATACAAAAGTATTCTAATTTCGATCGAGGTCAAGTTAAGATATTATAGATATTAGAAATATTAAAATATTGTTATATTATACATATTAGAAATTCTTTAACAAATAAATTCAACTTCTATTCATTACGATGACTCGAAGTACGTGGGTACATCGTCATGTTAATTAACTTCCTAAGCAAAGAAACGGTAGATAAAAAGCCTTTCGTAAACAATGAGTTACGAATATTTAAGCAAATTTCATTTTATTAAAAAAAAAATGAGGAATATTTATTCGAATCCTAGATGTGGCAAAACAGCAGAAATAAGGTACATAATTGGAACATATATACCGTTTTCTTTCGTTTTAAAGTTTTACTTAAAAACTTCATAACATGACAATACACCATTGTCAAGTTTAATAATTATTTCTGAAATTTGCCAAATAACGAAACGGAACACAAAAGAACTAATATTAGGTAGAAGCAAAATGTTTTTTAATAAAAGCCTACTACTAAAAAAACGTTGAAAAAAGAGCAAAGGTAACACCTATTCTTTGTAATTGGCTGCAAATTGGCCCTCCCTTGTGACGAACGTAAACGAAGCACGTTCTAATAATTTGTTACAAAAAAACAGTAGATCAGAGAGGCTTTATGTTACAACAATCGTTACCAATTTAGCTAAAACTGCTTAGAAAATTAAAACCTTTTTCTGCTGTTTATTCCAAACTTGAAACGTAATTTGTATTTTTACGTGTAATACGAAAATTTTATTTTCGGTCTCACAAATTTTTGAAGAATTGAAAACAAAAGAGAATAAATATCAGGTTATTAAGACAAAAATTAAATATCATGTTATAATTATGATAATATTACGAATTATTTGATCGAAGAACTCCAATTGAAAGCGTATAGTAGAAAGCTATTATAACTGAATCCAGTGAATTGAATAGAAGTGAACCGAATTGGTGCTCACCGCGGCTACCTGAAAGTATGCATATGTTTTTATTGTATTGAGGGTGACAAACGAGCACACATTTCACCTGATGGTAAATGATTACTGAGGCCAACGGCACTGATATTCGTCATCGATAAAGAAGCACAATGTATTGCCTCATCACCAGTAATAATCCTCCGGATCCTTGTTATACTGCTATTCTATGAGACTAATCCCAAATGCTACTTTCTAAAACTTTTTGTAGGACATTAGGTAATGACAAACGAGAACACTTTTCACCCTGAAATGAATGAAAGATCTGAAAGGCTTATCACATCTGAGATCTATATTGGAGCGTATCGTCACCAATAATAAGGTCTACGGTTTTTTCATTCGTCAAATGAAATTACATCGCAAGAGTACTAAGAGTATTAGTCTGATATACTCTGTCTCAAGTTTCCGGGAAGTCAACGGATGAAGGTCCTGTTTTGTGGCAATCCACGGGGAAGCCCTATGTTCAGCAGTGGACAAGCTTTGATGATAATCTGGAACCGTGGTGCTACCCCGATTGAGCTGACCTATACGTGCTACGCTAGGTTTAGCTAGATTTAAGCTGCAACATTCTCCTACACCTAATTTGTAGCGTTAACATTGACTATAATAAAACTGCTTCAAAACGTTATATAACCTGATTATTATGAGAAGATGTATGTAATAAAAGTAATTTAGGAATTTTCCTATTTATCTACTTCTTTAATAACAAAATACATAGATTCAATACATTATATGTTCATATTATTTTTAATTATTTACTTCTACAACGAATATTCATAACTGTATATTATTTAATTCATTTTACATTCTTTATATATTTGTTGGTTTATTATGGATAATATTTTCATTATGTTAATTATTTTGATTGGTGCACCAATCACATTACCTCACCACACCACGGTTTGACTCATAGGGAATGCTAACAACCATAGGGCTGCCAATATGCCTTCCTTTTTAACCTTTTTTTTTTGTTAAAGGTAAATTCAATTAAATACTAAAATAATCATGTTGCCCTTGTAGCTACATTTCCTCGCTGATTTAAGTATGAAGTACTTTTTAGTAACCCAATGCGAACGTTATTCTTCCCCTGTAGAAACAATCGTCCTTTCTATCTACAACTATAAATTTATTTACTAGACTAAATTACTATTACGCCTAATTTATTTATAACTTATTTTAATTATATCAATAATGTCTTCCTAAATTTGGTGAATAAAGACATCCCCTTTAGAAATATATTTTGTTAATTGTAAAATACGGCCTTTAATAATCTTCATTCTTTACCATCCATGCAATAGTATGAAATGAATTTATATAATGAAATATTTAAAGATTTATCTTGATATTTGTTATTATGATTAATATAAATTATTTAAATATTTTTTTTCGTAGTAAACACGATTTAACATCGGTATGATTACAGAATAATTTCTATAATACAAAAGTATTCTAATTTCGATCGAGGTCAAGTTAAGATATTATAGATATTAGAAATATTAAAATATTGTTATATTATACATATTAGAAATTCTTTAACAAATAAATTCAACTTCTATTCATTACGATGACTCGAAGTACGTGGGTACATCGTCATGTTAATTAACTTCCTAAGCAAAGAAACGGTAGATAAAAAGCCTTTCGTAAACAATGAGTTACGAATATTTAAGCAAATTTCATTTTATTAAAAAAAAATGAGGAATATTTATTCGAATCCTAGATGTGGCAAAACAGCAGAAATAAGGTACATAATTGGAACATATATACCGTTTTCTTTCGTTTTAAAGTTTTACTTAAAAAGTTATTTCTGAAATTTCAAAATAACGAAACGGAACACAAAAGAACTAATATTAGGTAGAAGCAAAATGTTTTTTAATAAAAGCCTACTACTAAAAAAACGCTGAAAAAAGAGCAAAGGTAACACCTATTCTTTGTAATTGGCTGTAAATTGGCCCTCTCTTGTGACGAACGTAAACGAAGCACGTTCTAATAATTTGTTACAAAAAAACAGTAGATCAGAGAGGTTTTGTGTTACAACAATCGTTACCAATTTAGCTAAAACTGCTAAGAAAATTAAAACCTTTTTCTGCTGTTTATTCCAAACTTGAAATGTAATTTGTATTTTTACGTGTAATACAAAAATTTTATTTTTGGTCTCACAAATTTTTGATGAATTGAAAACAAAAGAGAATAAATATCAGGTTATTAAGACAAAAATTAAATATCATGTTATAATTATGATAATATTACGAATTATTTGATCGAAGAACTCCAATTGAAAGCGTATAGTAGAAAGCTATAATAACTGAATCCAGTGAATTGAATAGAAGTGAACTACAAAAATAAAACGTGCACGAACTGGGTGGACCGATTTGGTGCCCATGGCGGCCACCTGATCGTATGCATATGTTTTTATTGTATTGAGGGTGACAAACGAGCACACATTTCACCTGATGGTAAATGATTCCTGCGGCCAACGGCACTGATATTCGTTATCGATAAAGAAGCACAATGTATTGCCTCATCACCAGTAATAATCCTCCGGATCCTGGAATTCACCAGACGTTATACTGCTATTCTATGAGACTAATCCATAATGCTGCTTTCAAAATTTTTGTAGGACATTAGGTAAAGACAAACGAGAACACTTTTCACCCTGAAATGAATGAAAGATCTGAAAGGCTTATCACATCTGAGATCTATATTGGAGCGTGTCGTCACCAATAATGAGGTCTACGGTTTTTTTCATTCGTCAAGTGAAATTACATCGCAAGAGTACTAAGAGTATTAGTCTGATATACTCTGTCTCAAGTTTCCGGGAAGTCAATGGATGAAGGTCCTGTTTTGTGGCAATCCACGGAGAAGCCCTATGTTCAGCAGTGGACAAGCTTTGATGATAATCTGGAACCGTGGTGCTACCCCGATTGAGCTGACCTATACGTGCTACGCTAGGTTTAGCTAGATTTAAGCTGCAACATTCTCCTACACCTAATTTGTAGCGTTAACATTGACTATAATAAAACTGCTTCAAAACGTTATATAACCTGATTATTATGAGAAGATGTATGTAATAAAAGTAATTTAGGAATTTTCCTATTTATCTACTTCTTTAATAACAAAATACATAGATTCAATACATTATATGTTCATATTATTTTTAATTATTTACTTCTACAACGAATATTCATAACTGTATATTATTTAATTCATTTTACATTCTTTATATATTTATTGGTTTATTATGTATAATATTTTCATTATGTTAATTATTTTTGATTGGTGCACCAATCACATTACCTCACCACACCACGGTTTGACTCGTAGGGAATGCTACAACCATAGGGCTGCCAATATGCCTTCCTTTTTAACCTTTTTTTTTTGTTAAAGGTAAATTCAATTAAATACTAAAATAATCATGTTGCCCTTGTAGCTACATTTCCTCGCTGATTTAAGTATGAAGTACTTTTTAGTAACCCAATGCGAACGTTATTCTTCCCCTGTAGAAACAATCGTCCTTTCTATCTACAACTATAAATTTATTTACTAGACTAAATTACTATTACGCCTAATTTATTTATAACTTATTTTAATTATATCAATAATGTCTTCCTAAATTTGGTCTGGTGAATAAAGACATCCCTTTTAGAAATATATTTTGTTGATTGTAAAATACGGCCTTTAATAATCTTCATTCTTTACCATCCATGCAATAGTATGAAATGAATTTATATAATGAAATATTTAAAGATTTATCTTGATATTTGTTATTATGATTAATATAAAAAATCGAGAAGTCAATGAATGCAGGTAAACGTCACGAATGTCACTCAAGAGCTATAATATCGCCTGAAGTACTGACTACTCGACTTAATTCTCTCAATCGATCTTATAAAATGAAAAATTTAACAACATGAATGAAACATGCAATTAACTTTAATTTGAACCATGTACACATGTTGGCAATCGCGAAATATGACATGAAAAAAATATTTTCATTAAAGAAATATATATGCTCGTATGCTCTCACAAATTGAATCTCATAACGAAAAATTATTTCGAACACGTGCGCCCTGGAAAATCTCGGAAAGCGTGATTTTAATAAATATTAAAAATATCCTGGTTACTGAAGGAAACATATTATAAAGACAAGTTGATCATAAAATTCCAGTACGTATCAATTAAAATAGAGTACTTATCAATGTCAAAACACAACAGTGCTTCGTATGGTGACTGAAAGGATCTAGTGTCCTCACTTATTGGTGATGACTATATAGACACTAAAATCTTTGACCAGCGCGCCCTTACTTATGGTGTCGAAACGTTAACACTTGCAGCGTAGCTTACTGAAGGGCACTGAGTCGAGAAGCGAGGGAATAACTTCTACATACGCCATCCAAATATAAGCATCACCGGTGATACTTCGCTCATTTGGCCACGTCGGCAATGGATTTCTGTGGTTAGAATTGATTATCAAACAATTACATTCATGCAAAACATCATGTTTTCAAAGTTGTTCCCGTCTATTTAATATAAAAACTGAACAGAACTTGCGATGACTTACAGCACTCTTTGATAATAACTTGTGGAAATTCATATATATATTTATATATATATATATATATATATATATATATGTATTTATACAAATGCTAACCTTTTCAAAGCTTATTATTATGTACTGTGAACTGTGTACTCCTTTAACAATAGCCTCATCAACCCTTATTTAAAAAAATATCAATCTAAGTACTTTTCGTTGCTACGGAGTGAAATATATATATCAGATTTTAAGTTTAAAGCTGTCAATAGGTATTAAAGTCATCATTTGTAGAAAAAAAGAAGCTTATTTATTTGTTCTATAGTTTTCAAGGTTATAAGTAATAATTGAGCAGAACGCACACTTCACCTGATGGTAGTTGATTCCTATGGCCCATGACGTCCACATTATCGATCCTCGATAAGGAATCATAACGCAGATGCGTTATCACCTCAGGAGACAAAGACGGTATGCCTCGTCGCCAGTAACAAAGATCTCCGAATCCCTAAACTCAAAAAATGTAACACATGCGTTTTTCTATTATTTTACGATGGTATTCTGTGAGGGAGAGGTCTTTCCCTGGTTGAGTTGACACCTTCATGCCGCACTTCAATACAAACTGCAACGTAGCTCTACAACTGTATCGATCATAACTCGAAATGCATATTACTACATAAACTATTTTTAAAAGACCAGAATACTTCAACGTTAAATGATGAATGGCCACATTCAGAACAGACATATTCTACAGTGTATAGAAATAATATATTTTTCATTCGAAGTCCGACATACGATTCCATAGATGTGTAACTCATCGAAGACCTACATATGTATTGAATTGAAAGGAGTAACTAAATACGAAATGATTAAATGTACTTTACAAGTTGAAAAAATGGAAGAGTAAATATTTATAAAGTTACGCACCAGATGTAGCATGAATATATCACGTTTAGCAGAGTAAAATAATAGATTTTCGTTACTGTGTTTCGTGAGGTGAAAGAAAGAAACCGGGTACCTTACAACTGGTGACGAGGCTCCATCTTGTTCCGTAAGGATGATGATGAAGCTTGCCTCCTGGTCGATTTCGACAACGGCAATGTCTTCTGGTTATTGCCAGATGACTATCATAGTTGATCTACGCAGAATATTTTATGGTATTTGCGCAAATACAGAGGCACTCACACGTCGTCCCTTTCTCTATGCATATATGCAATAAGATCGGAGGAATCAAACTTTACTCTGTGGAAACAGCTGAGGCCAGCGGTATGTCCGAACCCATACGAATTAGGAATCTTCAAGAAAAGAGCTCTTCCTATCTTAAAGGCCGGAAAGGCATCTGCGACCCCTCTGGTGCTGCGGATGTCAATGGGCGGCGGTGATCACTTACCATCAAGTGAACTACTTGCTCGTTTTCCACCTATCCTATATAAAAAAAGGAATGTTCAAATACAGTATCAGGGTCACGGGATATACATATAACACTCGCAGACCCGAAAACCAACAATTTGTGATGCACTTATTTTTCTAGGAATCTAGCCTATTATCCGCAACGCATCAGCCAGCAACTCTAACTACTACACCACGCGGCTATCGAAACGAATGATTTCACTTCTATACTATAATTCTATGTATAAATGTTGTTTTGACCCACAAGAATCACTTTACATCAGATAAACTCTGTACTAGCCTTAACTATATCAATACCTAATATCATAAAATAACGATCGCAATTATAACTCTACGGCTCGTTCAGTTATAATCCGAACTTTTATTTTTGTATTTCTGTTCTCCTGTAAGGATTTATAAGGGTAACTCAAATTAACTACTTAAATTAGAAACAAAACATAACCTAACTGATAACCATTAACAAGCTCTTGAATTGAATTGATATCCATTTAACTTACGCTGTACCTGTAAATGAGTTTTCACAAATGATGTATTATTGAACTGTTTAGAAATAAGTAAAAATTCATATGGTCGCTAGACAAAATTATTTAGGTAAAACATTACCCGGGAGTTATGTCCATGTCCGCATTATGATTCCTTTTCAAGGATTAGGATCAAGATCAGGTAAACTGTGTGCTCGTTTGTAAAGCTGAAATTTATAAAGCGCACTTAGACTTTGCTTCGACTTAGCTTACGAGTAAAGTAGGCAATTAAATTTATAGTCATATCCTCAGCTTTTGCTTAGAAAATGCTTAGCATGACCAAAGTTACCAAAATCTTTGACTTACCGAATACTTACATGCTCCTAGTAATATTTTGACATGCACTAAAACTAATTGAAAATAAAGTTTTAAAGATTTCAGATGCAAAGTCTGATCAAAGTTCAAGTACCTTTATAAATCTGAGCCTAACTCTCAGTGTAATAAAAAGAAAATAGTTAAATTGAACATAAAACGTATATAATTTATATATAGATTAGATGGCAAACGTACAAGTAGTTTACCTAATGGTAAGTGATTACCGCCTCACAAGAACATCTGCAGCACCAAAGGAGTCGCAAACGCGTTGCCGGCCTTTAATAAAGATGTAGACTCTTTTCTTGAAAATACCTTAGTCGTGTCGCTTCGTTACCTACCTACCGTTGGCCAGAGCTGATTTCACAGAATATTTATGTCTGGCAGAAGTTTTCGTATAAGGCGTACAAGGACATCGAGATGATGGGGATGAAATTTTGAATTCCGTCGCTATATATATGTAATTAGGCAAATTAATGATTTAGCATCAATCTTCGTATACAAGGCATCACTGAAGCAATTGAGTTGTATCATGTTATTATGAAAGGAATATTAAACCAGATGGCGAATTACTAAATTGAATTCAATGTTTACACGTAAACAAGTTATCATTGAGGCAATGATGATTCAAAATTTATTTTGTTATAATTACTAGCGTCGCGGCCCAATGCTACTAGGTTACGTGTACGTGAGTGTCTGTTTGTGTGGGTGTGTATTTCAATATATGTGGCTGTATGTGCGTGTAGGTAATGAAGGGTAACCGCCTCCTCCAATTTGTTATTCCATCTTGGAGTGGGTCCAAGATAGAATAACAAATTATGTTAGTTTTCATAATATCTATGTTTACAGCTAGATCAGAACTTTGCTCTAAAACCTTAGTTCCCTAAGTGGTCCGTGAGAGACTCGATGGGTTAGACCCCCATCGAGTCTCGTTGGCTTTTTTGTAACCACAAAAATTTATTATCTAATTCTAATTTATTCTTTTTTGATTGGCCAACTTTACTTTTTTGACATCCACTCACACCACAAGCAATTATCACTTTTTTTTCGAAATCTATTAATTCGTGGGTTGGAACACGGCCGCAACGCAAATTTCCGTAGTAAGATCTAATATTCACATTTTTGTCGAGTTATGGGAATATAGTTGGAATGTAACTGCAGGACCACCGGAAACAGCTAAACTTTGAAAGTGGTCTATGAGAAAAAAAGTCTGGGAACCTCTGCTCTAAGGCAATCTGTGTGCGTAGGCCTATGTTTTGCAATGGACAAGTGAAGATGCGAAGATGATCATCATTTATTAAAACTTTATTTGCATACAATAAATAATAATAATTATTATTATTAGCTTAATATATTATTAGCTGCAGAATGTATGAGTCAGCTCGACCGGGGTAGGACCACGCCCTCACAGAGAACGAGCGTATAAGCGTGTAGGAGCCCGGAGACCATTATTACTGGTGACGAGGCATTCCATCTGGATCCTCAGGGGTGACAACGCATCTGCATCATGATTCCTTCTCAAGGATGAATATAGATGTCATGGGCCGCAGGAATCACTTGCCATCAGATAAAATGTGTGCTCGTTTGTTACTCTCAATTTAATTTAAAAAAAAAGTAGTAGTGCTAAGTAACTCGTGGCGCGACCTCCGACGGTGGACTTGTATGGAGACATTATATAGATACTTCACGAATGGAGGATGAAGCAGTTCATTACATGCAGCATACTTCTAATTGCAGCATGAATCGAACAGCTTGAGAAAGACCACCTCAAATAACACACAAGCATAAAATAGCAGCATAAAGTCTATTGGTTGGTGAGGATTGGGATCCGGAGACAGCGAGACGCTACGCTATCACAAAAAATGGGTTACCGATTTCAACAGACCACAAAATTAAAGGCAATGACGTCATATAGCGGAAAATCTATTCGTCTTCATTCTCATCTAAGCTTCGATCTGCATATTTAAATTACGTTAATCTCGCTGTGAAACTAAACGATCTACATAAAATCCAATTACCTTGTGGAAACGTGACTATCAAAAATATGCTGAATGCGTAAATATATCTATTTGAACACTTACGTGTTAATCAGCAACAGATTTTTTTAATGATGCATATGTGGAACACAGATCACCGCAATCATCACATACGTTTATATGTAGAAAATACAGCATCTTTTAACAGTGAGAGAGATACGGTGCAGTTTGTTTCTAACTGCAGAATTAATGGATCGGCTCGACCGGGATAGGACCACTCCCTCACAGAATACCAACGTGAAATAATAGCGTAATGCTGCTATGTTTCGTCCGGTGAGTTTAGGGATCTGGAGACGTTCATTACTGGTGACAAGGCATCCCATCTCAGTCCTCAAGGGTGACGACGCATCTGCATTTTGATTGATTTTGTCAAGGATGAATAAAGATGTCATGGGCCGCAGGGATGAAATGCAAAACAATCGGGTGAACTGTGTGCTCGTTTGTTACTCACAATTAAATTTAAAAAACAAAGATTTGAGATGCACACACTATGTCATCACTGAAGACTGCGATCGAATACTTCATCAGCGGTAATATGGGATAGATCCCTGGGCTCACCAAACAAAACACAGCAGTTATATTATTATGGGGAATATTTTTTTCTATCTCCGCCTTGTTAGTCAATCAATACAATAAATAAATGTAACACAATATACATATAACAAAACAAATATATACTATATAACACAACATAATATAATACATATCTTATTTATTATTTTTATATACATATATTGTTATATTACATTTTATCATAATTTATATTTATTATGTTTTGTTGTTATTTTACGCTTGTAGTCTATGTGTCAAGCACATAAGGTATTATATATAAAGCAATATAATATAATCAGGTAAGGGATTAATATCGTTAAGTTATTAAAGTAATAATAATTAGTGTTTGTAGTCATGGATATCGATGAAACACGATGACAGAAGCCTATACAACTACCGATCAAATTCAAGAAGCTTATCTTGAGTTCAAAGTGAGCATTATCTAAAATTATATCTAATGCGTAATATTTTTGGATGCAAGTGGCTGGTAGTTTGTGGCAATCTGTTTAGAAGGCCAATGTTCAACGTAGAACTATGGATAGGCCGTGATGATACGTAATTTGTTAATCAAATATTAAAAAAAATGTCCTCGACCGAGATGTTGCAGCAATTGTTAGCTTATTAATGACAATAAAAATTTGTGTTAACATTCTAACTAAATTGAATTGAACAGAGTGAATTATGAAATCTAAGACCACTGAGCTGTTATCTTGAAATCCGGAGGAAATCTAAGGTCAAAATAGGCGTATATTTTATTATTCCTCAAGAATCTGTGGACCCTCTGACATGATTTAAATAATGTACCCGAATATAAAGATAATCCTTGACTCCTTACAGCCGAAATATTTCATACTTCTTTTTAACAAAAACCTCAAAGTAAGTAAAATTTTTCATTGAGTATTTTGTGAAAGATATTTAAGAATACCTTTTTTCACAATAAAGGTTACAAAATCGATATGAATTCGATTGGAGTTTTGTAAAAACAAAATCAGTGACTAGATTTCTTTTATAAACCCATGGCCTTCAGTTATATTATGGGAGATGTAGTACCTACATTACTAGAGACAAAGCCTCTATGTAGCCATAAACTAGCTATAACACGAATAGGTCACTTTCATCGGTAAAGACCACGCACACAGAATACCAACATATAACAGAGTACACGTAACCTTTACGCGTGGTTGTAGTAAAACTTAATATATTAACTAGAAAATTGTTAATGTACATACAAGGTAAGAATTTGTTAATTTCTCGTGTTGTAACTTCGTATTGTCCATCGCTGTGCAGGAGGACACCTCAACTAGATTAAGAAACGACCTATGCAAACCAGGGGTCGATAAATATACGTGACTACAAATCGTCCTTCGCGGCAATCTTTGGAGGTGGCCTAATTTCAGCAGAATACTGGTAATGGACTAAAATGTTAACAAATGTTTTTCCATAAATCTTTATTTCTCTTAGTTGTATATAAAAATAAAAGTTTACCCCAGTTGCAACACAAAAACGGAACCTTTTGCGTATATTCCACTCTAGTTATAAAACCTACAGCTCTTTTATCTAAAAGGTTAATCGTTATTAACAAAAATAGGGCTGCTAGGTAATTCCACTGTTTTTCTGATTCATAATGAAAGATCGTGTTCTCATTGCTAGCAATACAAACTTGGACAACCGACATAGTAATGATTTCTTTCTTATATTTCCTCGAATACCACATATTTAATTGAATAAAAATTACGCGTTACGTTTATTTTAACTTTATCAAATTAACCATCGGGAGTTTTCTGAGGAGTTCTTGAGATTAATTCCAGCTGCTGTGTTTGAACATGGTACATCACGACAAGATTGAAAATTTCATCTTCATTATCTTGATGGTTAGCAATTAACTAACGTGCGATTTACGCGTAATTTTCTGATACGCACATCTAATCTGTGGAATCAGCTGTGGCCAGCGGTATTTCCGAACCGATACGACTTACGAACCTACACTTTTTTTTTTTTTGATCAATTTCTATTTTTCCTCTGACGTGGTGGTCAGAGACTTCTTCATTCTTTTTCATTGCTGTCGAGTGCTTTCAGCACTAACAACGGCTAGGAGTGGCGATTGAGGTGTTTGAGTTCGTCATCATAGTTTAAGGTTCATCAAATTATATATTTTTTAATTAAGCTATAAAAATAAATAAAATATCAAAACCACTTAGACCACTGTGATGCAGTTAGTCCAATACTGAACCAAAAAAAGCTAAGTATTGAAATTAAAAGAAATTAGAATGTTTTTATTATTTTATTGAGGATAAAACAAACGAGCACACTTTTCACAATTCATCACACAGTAACGTTTCCTGGTCTTCCACATTCATCCTCGATAAGGAATAATAATGCTAACGCGTTGTCCCCCTAGAGGACTAAAAAAGAAAGCCTCGTCACCATTTAACAGACCAAACGCAGCAGCGTCATGTTGCTGTTTCAGGCCAGGATTCTGTGAGGACGTTATTTTTCCACCGTCCCGTAATCTTGAAAACCAATAAATTTGTGGTAATAATATTACCTTTCGTTTTCATTTAATTGAATCCTCATTCATTTACACAGTAGACTGGTACTCTGAACTCAACCATGTCGTCGTCACCAAGGGTATTTGTTCCCCAACTCTTTATATATACATATTAAGTACATTTTTAAATAATATCACATAATATATAACAAAGAAAAATTATATTACAACCAACAAAGACTCCATGAAACAATTACCGTATGTCAGAATGATATGCGACGATACTACGAGTGTAATTAATTTTCATGAGTAATTATCGGGAGTCTCTAACAGACCACTACAACCTCTCAACGCTTATCAGATGGGTTCCAGTGTTACCTAAACAGAGACGAGTTCAGTTAATCGATTACATCAAGATGCTATTATATAATTACGATTGAAAGTCACGTGGGTCAAATGAAAATTTAACTAAACCCACTTCAATATTAATGTAGACATGGTCTCACTTTCTAATAATAATAATAATTATTGGACCTGGCACACGAGTTGATTGACAGAAATTATATCTATAATCGTGGTCTGAAAGTAGGTCCAGTCATCTAAAACAGTTTGGACTCTCCGGGCTCTGGGCTGGGCAAATGCAATAACGCTCCTTGATATCGCCCGTATCGTCCGCCTGTTTCCCTCCCTATCCCCCTGACTCTTGACCGTTTAAACTCTCCCATCTATGGTTTCAAGTCTGGTCGGTCTTTACATATGTTTATTATATTGTTTTGTATATATTTGTTTTATTACTTTTTTATTTTATTTATTTATCTATTTAATTAATAACTAACCAGGCAGAGCTATAAATTAACCTCCCTTTCGAATTATCAATAGCGGTTGGGTTTCCGTGATGCAACTCACAGGGCTCGAATACAGAAGGTGGTACTCAACGATACCATCCTTATTGACCAACGGTAGCTCTTGTGTTTTCTTGGGATCGCCTGTTGAGTGACTTAAGTCTGGTTGGTCTTTAACATCATTGTAATTATCATTACAACTGGTCACTGAACAGAGATACCCCCCCACCTCCTATGATTACCTCGAAGCATGATCCTGATCCACCTGCTTATATCAACTTACTGCAGACTAGCTTAGACTAAAGGGACTCACTTTAGTGTGGACTCGTGAAGTACTTCGATGGCCAATATAATACAAAGCTGACATTTGAGAACCTATCTTCCCCATAGGTTATCAGTTCTACGACCTATATGGCCATACAAATATCACTTCAACTTACTGATCCGTTCAGCAATGTTATTTATCTCCGTTCTATTCAATGTTTCGTATTCTTTCATTCGCACCGGACCACGGCTCTATTACTAATTTTACTATATATTTATTTACTCATTTTAGTATATTTTATTTCAGTTAATAAATTTTCTTTTGATAATCTACTATTTGTTCATGTATAACCTACTGTAACGAAAAGAATTTCGGTAAAGATAACACCTAATTTAAGACGTTCTCGACGGTAAAGGGAACTATCATATCTTTATATTTTAAAATAATAGAGATAAATAAATATATGTCTGGTAATACATGTTAATTTCGCAAAAGCGCATTGGAAACTCATCAGACTATGTCCCAATACTAGTGGGATATATGTACATACTATACTATACATGTTTCTTTCACATACTTTGGGGAGAACAGAATCAGTAGATGCTTGAGAAAATATGTTTCAATGTGTCCGCTAGAAAACTTCCGTTGGACGTTCTAATTTCTCGTTACAATGCCCTCCGTGAAATAATTACCATCTGTTTTCCTGTTACGCGAGGGAAAACATTTTACCCGTCGTCGCAAGACCAAAGCTTTCGAGTTTCCCTCAATTAACTGATAATCATTTTACTAAAATATGTCCTCGACACAAATTAATAATACACAATAGACAAGTATCAAATGGATAGAAATAGATAACTACTGATGCTGCGTACAACAGAAACATATATTCGTTACCTGGCCCACTCTTTAGGGGTTAAAAGAGAGGACCAACAACCATGTCTCTTTCTAAGTCAACTATTGTAAAGAAAGTAGAATACGAATGGGTAGACTCAACCGGGGTTATAAAACACCTTCATTGGATATCACCATGAAGCTTACTAGCAGCCGCAGCATAGGCTAGCGGGTCTAAGTAAGTCCGGATAAGAAAGGACAGCTGAATAAACCAATTGGATTCAGGGATATTATGTCGTAATATTAGAACGTTTACTGGTTTTGGACATAAGTAAGTTATAAATAATACATACCAACGTTGGGTACTTTTAATATAATTGATAGCAATATATTATAGAACAGGATATTATATAATAATTCACAGACAACGTACAATACCAACTTAGATTCTTTAGCGACGGATCCAACGGCTGACATGAATGTCTAAGAAATTTAAAAAAAGGAATAAAATTTACTAATTTAGATATTTCGATACTGAAAATTGCTCGTCGGATATCTGGGATGAGATTTTTTTTAATAAATATTAGCTATTCTATTAACATTACTAGTATTCCGCTTAACCACTGTAACTAAGCTGAAAATACCTGTGTTAGGAGATGGTTCACGATATAAGTTCAATGGGGGTGTATTCTAACCTACGAGATTCGCAGACCGTACCCCAAACCATTAGACTAATGTCGGTTCAAAAAGATTTACAGGTAATTAAAAAAACCACGCCACAAATAGTTTTATTTGTTATATGTGGATTGGAGAAAATCAAAGAACCTTGTACAGGTAAAGGGCCATTCTACCTCGATCGAAATTTTGAATTCTGTCGTGATGTGAAGCGGCTGGAATTAATCCGAACTACACCTCAGAACACCCCATGGTAAATTCGGTAAAAATGCAAAGAGATATGAACCCGATCCAATCAAGCCGATCAGAAAGTACCTAGTCATCAACGATTCAAGCGTTCTCCGTTGAATGCGGTCAACCGAAAGTAGCTGGTACTGGGGTGCTCCAGGAGGCCGAATTAGCGCTTTTAAAAGTTGCAAACAGTGAGCCGACATGAAATATGCCTCGCTCTATCAAGCACGCCCAGTGCATCTTACCCTGCAAGTGACCGCGGAACTGAACGACGCTCGATATGTCAACACCAAGGATTCCAATACCAGCATAGGTAGCAAGTTTACAAAATAAGGAGATGCGACAAAGGGAATCTTTTTAGCGCTAAACGCGCAAACTTGTGTCTTCGTGGATTTAAATTGGACTAGATTTTGTTCGCCCCGATTTGAAACTTTGTTTAACAAAGTCTCGACTTCAGACACAAGTTTGTTCCGGCAAACCTTGTCACCCTAGTCATAAAGATAATTAATAATAATTAATATTTCTCTTTCAGAACAACACGTTAAATTAACAAAGCAATATGTAGATACCATATATAATATTCCTTTGCGAGAGACTGGTATTATTACTGGTTTGCCCTGTCTGACAGATTACCAGGCCCTTGTCACACGAATATTGTTGCCTTTTATTTATAAGAAAAAGTGGGAAAATGAGGGAAAATATAGGACGCTATATGTGCGTCTGATTGTGTGTGTTTGCATGATGTTTATTTCGGTGTGTTAATAAAAAAAGGATTATTCCAAATTCAGTGCTGCTTACTTATTATGTTCTAGTCGATTTGCGATATAAACACAAAGGCAGTCCTCCCATTCTATTTCGAAGTAATTATGCATTGTGATTGGAGGAGGATTCAGATGCAGTATCAGGGTTATGGGGTATTCCCACAACACACCAAAACCCACAATTTCTGATACACAACGTCTCGGGAATCAAGCCCGTGACTCGCGGCGCAGTAGACGGTTACTCGAATCACTAAGCCATGCAAATGTCAAATGTATTGTTCTGTATTATTAGATGCGTTTTTAAAATAATTTGTTTCATTTTAAATTTATTACCACTTACAATAAAAAAGCAATTACGGAGCTCGAAAATGGAACTCTCTGAGAACGTGTTACTTTTAATTTGCGAGACTATAATTTTATTTTTCATTGTGGCGCCCTTTAAACAAATGTGTGTCGCAATTACAATGAATTTAACTCGTGAAAATTTCGACCAATGATTTTTTACTATTTTCACTGTGACTTAAGTCAACAAATGAGATGCCAGACACTCCAGGCATTTGGTGATGAAGCCCAGCGTCGCAGAGATGGTTTGATAAATTTAGACGTAGACGTGATGATGTCACTATATAGGCAATAAGGTCTTTGAGTTTCTAAACTTAAAATTTGTTCTGTTATAATTTAATACTTTGTCGTGAATGGGGATTACTTTGCATCTTTTGAATATTTATAAGGTGTACAAGGAAATAATAATGTTGAGTTAAGTTTCTTTCACGCTAAACAGTATCTATTGTTCATTTTTTCATAGCGATACTTTTGATGGTACGGCGGAAGTCTAAAAGTCTTTTTTCGAATATAAAAAAAATTAAAATTAAACACAAAATAACAACGTATTACATTTGAAAATTATGTTACATAGAGTTTAAAATTTAGCATAACCTTAAAACAAATTTTCATGCTGCTGCCCTAAACTAACTCTTAAGTCGACAATACGACCATCGAACCTCACGTCTGGAACTGAATAACTGCCAGCCTGCCAAGCATATCTCAATTATCTTTTTTTTAACAGTAGTTATATTGTTAAAAAAAAAGATAAGCAATAACTTTATTTTTTTATATCATTGAGAGTAACATAAGGGCACACAATTCACCTGATGGCAAGTGATTCCTGCGGCCCATGACATCAATATTCATCCGTGAAAAGGAATCATAATGCAGATGCGTTGTCACCCTTGAGGACTGAGTCAACGCTTATAAAGGTCTCCTGAAACTTGCACTCACAATATGAAACACAGCAGCGTTAATGCCATTTTACGCTGGTATTCTGCGATGACGATGATCCTATTCATTCCATTCATTCTGCAGCTAGAATCAAATTGCAGCATAACTCTATCACTGTTGTATATATCAGATTTGTTAAATAGAACGTCCTTTTGTAACAGTTACAGTAGGTGATAGTAAGTGCCTTTAACTTTATAGGGTCATTGCGTCAGTGCTAGCTTTTAATTCACAGGGAATCAAAGTCGATGCCCGTGCTAATGAAACTGTTGCAACTTTACGTGCTAATTTACCACACGCTCGGCTGTTGAAGAAAATATTGCAATGTAATAATAAATCTTTTTTTCGTCCCTTAGACTTGCAGGTCTTGCATGTCTAAGAAATTAATAAAAAAGAAATTTTAAGAGTCCCGTGTAGCACACCAATCCTCAGTGGAGACGTGTGGTGTGGAGATTATGATGCCGTAACACTATTTCTGGAGAGTTAACTTATACCCAGCAATGTGATTTATATATACATATTACTTTACTATTCATAACAGTGTACTTTTACTATATATGTAAACAAAATTAGATAGAAATTTAGAAATGAATATAAACTAATTATTTTAATATAAATAACATTTTTTTTTATTCAATACAGTCGCCTCTTCGCCTTCTTCGTCGAAACGTCTTCATGAAATATATCGATCAACATACAGTAGATTGATCTCGCATCTATTATCATTTAATTTAGTGAACACTTGTGAGGTTTCCGCACGATCAGTTCTATGTAATGATCCCTCAAAACATTTAGCAACCTCACTACCGCGCGCCTTGTAAATGTAATTACATTGAACCAACGTGTTAACGATGCCGCCGTCGTAGACAATTGTGAGCTAATGACGTTTGCGTGAACCAATTAAATTGTTGATGAAGCAAACATTTACGAACAGTTTAACTTGAAAAACACAATCATGTATTAAAAACCATGAAATTTAAAACACACACATATTCTAATCCACCATTATCGTGAACGATCCTGCACAACCATTATAATTAGTTGAAGTTGTTAGTGGAAATGTTAGTAATTTTAATGGCCCTGTAAGTATTCTTTTGAAAAAATATATGTAGACCAATTAAAAATATATAGATGAGAGGATGAGTGAAATGGAACGTAAGACGGTCAATGCGATGATCGAATGAATGAGCGTAACGACAAGATAGATCGTATGAACAAGTGCGAAAGAGATGACGAATATGTGACTTATGAGGCAAAACAATGGATAGGAGATCGGTCAAGAGAAAAGACGTGTCGGCATTGTATTTTTTTTTTTTTTTTATATAATCATTTCTCTGATTTCGCTGGTGTTCTTCATTTTGGATCCAATCCCACATAGATAAACATTGTTTTTACAACATGAGGTAAGCGATAGTTCTTCTGCTATTAACAGATCCTTACAATCTCAGTCGTGGAGCGAATCTGGTCGTTTCATGTTTGTGAGTGAAGAAAAACGCGGTGAGGATAATTGCACGTCTGTGAAATTTCAAGAGTCATTGACGCACAATCATACTTAATATATTTTGTGTGTCCCGCATCTTTTGACAGCCGTGGGATCGATGTCAACTAAACTTGATACACTTATTACCCACCCCTAAGAGACACTGTTTACCTACAAGAATTACAAATTCAAAATTGGGTATGTCCGAACTTGGTATCAAATCGATAGTTCGTAGTTCGCTAAAATGGTTGCGAAGACTGTAAAACTCTAATCAGAACAATGATTAATGTACACCTAGTAGCTATTAATAATTATATTTATTTGTTAACTGTTAGTTAATTTATTTTACATAAAACAAGTGAATAGGTTAAGACCTTGTGTGAGTAGTAACAGTTGTTTGGCGAATGAGAGAACTTAACTGGTTATTAGTTAGTTAAATGGCAAACTTAACGCCTCGCCAACTAACTACACCGTGCATAACTTTTCGATATAATCGCACACTTCGTTGCATACTAATTCACGCTCAAAATGCAATAAGTTATTAAATAAAGTAAAGTAACAACCACTATATATGTATATGTATAAAAAAATCCCAATGTTAAGTATAGGCCTACTCTCTAGAAAGAGTGTAAGAGTCACCACCGATATTATCTGGTATTAATTAGAAAATAACGCCATGGTCAAAACCAACCAGAACTACATCATCATGTACATAAATAATAGCAAGCAGGCAAATTATAAAAACAAAAGTACAATATCGTTAAATAAAGTCATAACAATTAACAGATGTCTCATACAATATTAACGACCGCAACATAAAACACGTCTTGTCAATTACCTTATTAGAAAATCATACACGTAGACCTGACGTACAGTTACATGGATACGTATTTAGTGCTGATTAATCACTAAAACCAAATATATAACTTTATAGTTTAGTATTAACTACATAACTCATTTTATATATAGAATAGGTGGCAAACAAGCAAGCAGCTCATCTGGTGATAGGTGATCAAAGCTGATGAAAATCCATAACACCCGAGGAGTCTCAAATGCGCTTGTGGACATTAAGAAAGGTGGTAGGCTCTTCTTGGAAATTCCTATATCGTAGGGGTTCGAAAGTACCGATAACTGATTCCAAAGATTAGTTGTGCGTGGCGGAAAATTTCGTGTAAAGCGCACACCCCCCGAAATCATGTTGATGAATTCTTAAATTCTGTCGTGATGAACGATGTTTAAACTCAGCGGCTGGAATTAATTCGAACAACTCCTCAGAATTACTACCCACGGTAAATTCGATAAAAATGGATAGAATTTACGAACGAGGTATTTATGAGTATTGTAATGGTATGAGCATTCATTACTACAATAGGCTCTTTAAGAAATAAGAATTACTTTATCGATATATTTTTCTTTTGATATTTTCGTAGGAATTATATAATATGCCGATGTCGGTTAGAGCAAGCCCTTTTTTTTTTTTTTTTCGGGCTGAATGCCACTGTTAGCCCGAGGGCTTTTACAGTTTCACCGGATTGAGAGGTGACCGAGCGCTAATGGCACTCAGTCGAGACCTCTATTATATGTAACCAGCACAAGGGCTCCCGAGAAGGAGCCTCGGCTTGGACCGTTTCCTTGTTTCGCGAGAGCGTCTGACTCGAGGGTGCCCAAGAGGGCCGAACCTCGGCTCGGTCAGTTGCTTCTGACAGAGGATTATTTACGTTAAAATCGCTATTTATTATTAGCTATCTTCTTCTCCAGCACCCACGCATTCCGAAGTGGCGCTAGAAACTCCAGCGACGCTTCTATCTGTATGTACTGGAGATAACCGGCCACTAACATGGTGGTATCGCGAATAACCTTGTTTGCGACGCCCTTACCATCGGCGGGGCCGATATGAGGGTGCAATGTACGTGTGTTGTGTTTTATGAAGGGCTTGGGCCCTGGTGGTCACGTCGTCGGGGTCATCGAGGGCGTGCCTCGGTCTCCTTCGGACGCGGGTGAATCTGTGATTCGCGATGGGATTGTAAGTAGCGGCACTTACAATCAAGGGGTTAGAGTGTGTGACGGCAGAGTCGAAATATCGGCGGGAAGCCTGCTTCAGGTACTGAGCTATGGTCGGCAGCTCAAGATCTATGTGTAGATTTTCATTACGCAAGAACCACGGTGCACCGGTGGCCTTGCGCATGAAACGATTTTGTATTACCTGAAGTCGGTGAATGTGACGCGGGGAAGCATGCGCAAAGCCGGGGCTTGCGTATGTCATGATGGGTCGGATGCACGCTTTGTATAGTGTAATTTTATTACGCAGGGACATTTTGCTATTTTTATTGAGTAACGGGTGCAAACGACCTAGGACGAACGCTGCTCGATTCCGAACGAGGTTGACATGCGGACCGAAGGTGAGTCTTTCATCTAATGTGACGCCTAAGTATTTGACTGTCTGTTCCCAGGGGATAGGACGATCAAATAATTTTATAGTTGGGAGATGCGGCGTTTTGTTGCGCCGAGAGAAGTACATGGCTGCACTTTTTGTGGGGTTAACCTCGATCCTCCATTTCCGAAACCATTTCCCTAAGGTGTTGGCTGCAGATTGGAGGCGTCTACAAATAGCGTCTGGTTTGAACCCAGACACAAAGAGGCCGGTGTCATCGGCGAAAAGTGCTAGCTCTACACCGCGAGTGCGCGGTATGTCGTTGGTTTAGAGTGTGTATAAAATAGGACCTAGGACGGAGCCTTGTGGTACTCCGGCACAAATAGGGTGAATCTCGGAGCGCGTTCCCTCGACGCGGTAACGAAAGGTTCGATTTCGGAGAAAGTCTCGTATGATAAGTACGAGTCGATCTGGCACACCGAGCTCATATAGTTTGTATATGAGCCCGTTGTGCCAGACCTTATCGAAAGCTTTCGCCACGTCGAGGAAAAGTGCCCCAGTTTGGTAGCCCTGAAGAAATTTACTGAGGATGTGCTCCGTGTTGCGGTGCACTTGATGTGTGATTGGTAGCCCTCGGGACAGCATGAAGTCCTTGAGGCGGGTGAGGATGAGCCTTTCATATACCTTACCCAAGACTTTGAGTAGGCTTATGGGTCGATAGGCTGATGGATCGGTTGGATGTTTTGAGGGCTTGAGAATCCCTATGACGTCGGCTTCCTTCCAGGTGTTCGGGAAGGTGCCTTTGGATATGGCCGCATTTTAGATTATCACCAGTAGGTGTAAAATGGACCTGGGTAGGAGTTTCATCACCTTGTTAGTGATGCCGTCGGGGCCGGGAGCCTTGCGTGGTCGCAGGTTTTTAATAATGGACTCAACTTCAGTGCATGTGACTTGGGTAACGGAATCGCGAGGTGGTTCCTTACTCCTCCGGTCGACCTCGCTGTCAACCAATGCAAGGTGAGCGGCGTCGATCGGTAGGGTGCTCGGTGAGCATTGGAGCTCCAGATTGTCAGCCAGACATTCGTCTAAGAAGGCGGATGGTTTATTAGGACGCGCTAAGGGAGGCATTGTTTGGGCGGTGCCCCCTTTTAGGGATTTGGGAAGTCGCCAGAAGGCGAGATGAGAAGGTTCGATATTGGAGAGGTGATTATCCCACCGATCGTTCCTGTACTGGGCTATGCGTGACCGGACTTCACGCTGAAGGGTACGTAGCACCAGCCGGTTACTTTCAGTGGGATATAAGTCGAGGGCACGAGTCGCCGCATTCTTGCGCCTCATTAGGTCCTTCATGTCGCTTGGCAGGGTCCATCGGTGGTCTTCCACCGAGGGAACCCGCCTCGAGCAATCCTCGACGACTGTCTGGATTTGCCTAGTGAGGGCATGAACTGCGAGGTTCGTGTCGTGGACTGAAGATATGTTCCTAGGAATAGCATCTAGGTGTGGTGATGTGGCTTCCTTCAGGTCGTTCCTGAGTCGGTGCCAGTCTACTATGGTTTTAGTGGAGGGCGAGGTTGGGGCGGAGGGCCCTAACCGAAAAAGAACGGGGTGATGATCGGAAGCGAGCTCGTGGATTACGTCTATCCCTTCGAAGGCGAGGTTGATGTTCTTACAGATGGCAATATCAAGCACGTCCAGTAAGTGACCCAATATATATGGAAAATGGGTAGGCGTAGTAGGCGCTACTACGTCGAAGTCGAGTGCGTCGCTTAGCGAGTCTAAAGCCAAAAGGAAGAGTCCTCCATTGTGCACTTTTATTTTTTCCTACTTTATTCGTGGGAAGTGTGGCCACCGGCGGGATACCTGGGTGAATAGCCTACTTCCCTCCCTGCCGGGTATAGGCAGGGAGGATGTGTGCCTAGTTGTGTAGCCCTAGTGCGTCCAAGTGCCAGTCTTATTATGCACTTGGGTGTGTGCTTAGAGCTAACTCGACTCCTTCCGGTTTCGCGTTTCCCAGAAGGGGAACCACGGGCGTACGGGGCTAGCCCTACACTAGCTAAGTTAACACCGCAAGGTATCCACTAGTGTAACCACCCAGGTGGCTTTGCAATAATCTTTCTTGGAAACTAATTTCCGATTACAATAGCACCCGCAATAAAAATTGCTCGGTGTATTGTTCTCGGAACAATGGGTGCGCAGGTGGTTCGCTCGGGGGCAGGTAGCTCGGGAGGGTCGTGGCGGGGCGCCGGGCGACCGTTCTCGGCGACTGCTGAGCGTCGAATGAGAGCAAGTCCATCGCCAGGAACTACTTTGGAGTTATTGAAAGGGTTTCATTACTGTGATTTATATATAAACAAGCATATGTCCATCGAGAAAACGAATTATGTAATATGTAGATAATGTTATAACTCTGTTGTCTATATATATACATATATATATATATAAATATATATATATAAATATATATATATATATATATATATAAATATATATATGTATATACAGGGTATTAGGAGACCCCGATATCGACAACAGACGATAGTACTGACCTTTGATGATGGGACGGAAAAAAAAAATATTTTTAAAACGTTTTATTAACATTATTTACGCTACATCAAAAATACATTACTTTACTAAAACAATACCGGCAATGAAACACAAAATAAAAAACAGCTGATGCTCGTATCAACGAACGCCCGGGCGGCCCACCGCAAAAGGAGCGGTTTGTTTTGGCGGGATTGATTATTATGTTTAGTATTTTTAGTTTTTGAGACAGTTTCGCCTGTGCGTTCGTTGAGCCGAGTCTAAATAATCTTTTTTTATTTTTATGCTTACCAACACATTCTCTCGAACTCCCACGATTGAGTGGTAGAGAATATCACTGGGTATCAAGTCCGCTCATGTAAACCTTATTTAAGTAACATAAAGAATAAATAAATAAACTAAACTGGTTAACATAAGCTTCAGAAATCATTTAACATCAGATGAAATTGTAATCACCAAATATTATAAAAAAAGTATTATTCGAAATACTGTAGAGTTATATCGCTATGATACATTGGATAGATGGCTGTATGTCGTTGTGGTTAAAATATCTGGCTACTGCATTACTGATCCTGGATTCGATTCCCACCCGTAAAACAATATTTGTGCATATCGCAAAGTGTTGTTTTTCGTCTGATAAACGCCCTGTAAACATGTGACTAAAAAGTCCCATAAAATGAGCAAGGGAACAACAGTTATTTTTAGATAATTATCCAACGAATGTTGCCCAACAAGGGAAAGTTCTTCGAAACCCAATTTATTTCTGGGTTTATGGGAATTGAAAACAGACGTTCCAATTTTTCGCTACAGAGCACTTCGCAAAACGTTTATTATCTTTTTTTTATTATTGTAAAGGTTCCTTATCTTTCGCTTGCTCTTTGACTTTTCAAACTTGAGAACTTTACTGTTGAGGGCTTGTATAAGATATATATATACACGCTGCTGCATCGCGGGTCCTGCGTTCAATTCCCAGCCAAGAATCAATATTTGTTAATCACATATGGTTGCCTTCAGGTCTGGGTGTGTTCTATGTATGTGCCGTGTCCCTGATACTACATCTGGACCTTCCTTAGATCTTGCTGCACATAGGAATAGTCGAGGACGACGTCTGAGTGTCTGTGTATTTGAACAAAATGCTATGCAATTATGCGGCACTATGAAATATTTTACTTAGTTGATGCACTTGGGAACCAGAAGATATCGCCAAGGATAATGTAATGTAAACTTACCATATCATTTAAATTATCAATTAGGTGAACTGCGTGCTCGGTCGTTAACCTCAATTCAAAAAAAAATTACGCATATCCAACAGTATAACGCAACAAAGGAAAAGCTATGTTATTGATATAAATATTCGTACACAATGCTAAGATTTTGTATAGGAACTATATACACCACATTTGTTCGGAAACTTTGATATCGTGTTTCACGCCTGTTTATTTTGTCGTTGCCTGTGATACACTAGCGCCGCCCCACCAATTTACTTCACTTTACTATTACTATTCTATTCCTACATCAAATGAAAACTTGATCTCAATGTTAAAGAAAAGAGTCGAGGATCTTTTAGTCATAAGAATTATTATTACCTTTTAGCGGCTCATCGATATTAACAAGCATTAATGCAGACCGAAATCAGCATATGAAATAAATAAGGGAGGCTATCATGAAATCCTCTTCAACTGATAGTAATTAGAGCATAATCTTGTAATAATCTAAATCAGTAGTAGAACTAAATTAAGCTAACGGTGGTATTCAGTTGTAAAATAATTGTTGAATTTTATGTACACAAATGAATAACTAAAGGTGAACAACGAACACGGTTCAGCTGGCGGTGATGATGTGATGATGTGAAATGATGTTTGATGCTTGTCAACGATTATTTGAGAAAATCTGAAACTATCTATTTAAGAGCCATGATTCTTTTAGAATCGTTTCAATATATCAAGAAATAGTGCCCTCCGCAATGTCATGTGTATTCCTCAGAATCGCTAATTCTGCAATTTAAAGTAGCATAGCATTTTGTTCAAATACACAGACACTCAGACGTCGTCCCCTAAAATCAGTAATTTAAAATATTTATTCTCTTTAAAATCTAAGCGTCTCAACACTCGAAAATATGCTACTTATCATGCCAGTAACAATGGTGTAAATTAAAAATAAGTTGATAAATTCCTCAGTCGATTCCTCAGATATGTTTCACCCTGATATATGGAATCTTATCAAACGTGCAAGGGCGTAGTCAGTCCCGTCTATAGGACAAAATTTCCTAAATGATAGATCTTAAAAGTAAACCGCAAAACGTCGGGCTGCGTAATGAAATTGAAATATTATTTTAAGAGCTAAATGGATTTTCGTAATATAATTAATAGATGACGAGTTTATCCGGGGAATTATCATTAAACTCCGCCGCCCATCAATCATAATAACTGAACTTTAAATACGACTAATTGTATTTATTTTTCGTTTGTTATTACGAAAGCAGTAACTAAGAGGTCGCCGACCTCGTAGCCTGTTGTTCTAAGTACTAGGCTACTCACGCACATGTTCCGGAGTCATTAATTAAAAAAACACAATTTGTTGCGTTCATAAAAATTTTGATCACTCAAACTGCATTGGAAACGTCCTCCGATCTCATCGTATAAAAGATAAGCATCGATTTAAAAAATGTAAGGACGAATCCCCATATTTGTATGAATCAGCAATAGCCTAATGGTATACGGTTTGCAATACTTAAGGCCGTAAGTTTAGCAATGTTTCTTAAAAAAATACTACAGGTATTGAACAGGTATTTAAATTGACTAAGGAGGACTTCATTTTTAAGAGGAGATCAAAAAAAATAAAGAACTATTAAAAAAATAATTATAAAAAAAAGGAATAAAAAAAAAGTTATGAAAAAAGAGCGTTATAAAAAATTGTGTTAAAGTCGTGATCGGCTCAGTAATCGAAGATTCTAACTAAGCTAAGAAAGCTGTGGACGATGCCTCTATCTGTTCGGGTGACCGAAACAAAGCCCACTTTCTATTGCTGGATTGCGAAGAAAAAACCCTTTTGTCAACACTATTTAATTCTATTTTAAAAGAGATTCTACAATTGTTAAAGATTCAAATAAAAACTGACTCTACGTTAAACTTATAATATATATATATAAAGCAATAAAACTATTCACTAGGCCGGGGACTCTTTGTTCTTTCTTCCTATTGTTCTTGCTTCCTTTGTTCTTGTTGCAGATGTTCTTCCTGTTGATGTTCTTCTTGTAGAGTCCCGGCGGTCAGTGACAATACGTCGAAATGCGGCCCTTTTTATCCCCGAGGTTCGGGTGTCTAACTAGCGGGACGGAGGCACGTGTTCGGGTCGTCGAGGGGCTACCTGCCCTGTGCCCGTCCCGCCGGTCGGTCGGCTGCGAGGGTTCCGCGAATTGCAACGTCTACTTGAAAGGATGCCCTGTGATTGTGATGTGTGTGAATGTCCTGTGAACTGTGTATAACATTTTGTATGATTAGTGTGGTGCGGATGGCGTGTCTGTGTAGATGTCGGAGTGTAGGGCGTTGTGTATGCGTACGAGTGTTACTGTAAGTCACAGGGCGATCCGATTCACATTTATCTTAATATATTTAGGTACTAGGTTCGATATACAATACAATGTCTTCTATAATTACGTAGCCTTGTTCATTATGTTATATTTATATAGTACGTGATACCTATTCTCTATTCTATTTTATGCTAGGGGTCTAGTGGTCCTGCACATTACTCCCGCCGTGTATCGTTGGCTTCGGCTGGCGATGCAGGATGTTGCGGTGCAAGATCACCGTGGTTCGTGGGGATGATGACAGTACTCCTCCTTCGTGTCGACGTCCAGAGTGCGTATGACACCGTCGGGTCCGGGGTAGGTTGGGCGGATACATCCGCGTACCCACGCGTTCAGTGGAAGATTGCCGTCGGCTATGAGGACCAAGTCGCCTATCTGCAAATCTGGTCCTCTTCCATGAGTGTCGTGTCAGTTTCTTATTTTCGGATGGTTCTCGCGCATCTGTCTTCTCCAGAATATGTCGGCGAGTCGTTGCGAGGCACGCCAGCTGCTCCGTAGGTTTAAGTCTCGATCGATGAACGTCCTCGAGGGTGACGTCCTTCCTGGACCTCCCAGGAGGAAATGGTTCGGTGTCAACACCTCGGGGTCGATTGAAACGTGTGTGAGCGGGCGGCTATTTACAGTGTGTTCTGCCTCGGCGAGTAGCGTATTCAGGACCTCCTCCGCTGGATATCTTTCGGAGAGGGTCGCAGTCAAGGCGATCTTTATCGAACGCACAATGCATTCCCATGCGTACGTCTTCTGGCGACTCCTTCCTACTGTGATCGTCAGTGGGCCGAAGTATTCCAGTCCGGCGAAGGAGAACGGCCGTCCTTGGTACGCTAGATAGTAGGACGGTAGGTCCCCTGTTGTCAGTTGCAGTGGCGATGCTTTCCTCAGGTGGCAGTGCAGACACCGTTTGATTGATATCTTCACCGTCGGTCTTAATCGGAGGACCCAATGCTGTTGGCGACACTCGTTGACTGTCGCCTCGACCCCCGAGTGATGTACATACTCTATCCAGAGCCTCGTGGTTCGGTGTTCACCGTCTAATACGAGGGGTCGTTTGAAGGCTTCCGATATACCGGCGGTGTCGTCGATCCTGCTTTTGGGCTTAAGCCGTCCATCGAGCAACGCGAGGCTGAGCTTCTGTAGGCGGCTGTGTCGCGGTAAGGGTTTGTTGGCCGTTAGCGCCGCCACCTCTTCTCCGATGGAGCATTTTTGCGCGAATCGCAGCAGCAGGTCTTCAGCGTCGTGGTCGATTCTCAACTTAGTGGGTACCCAGCGCCACGTAAGTTTATTTAGTTTCGTCCTCGGATATGAGGCGTTATCGGTTCCTCCCGGTTCTTGAGAACTGGTGTCTCCTATTGGAGGAGTTGGCAGCACCCAAGTTTCGGCATCAATCCTGAGTGGTTCGTTCTGGGGCGTCGGTGCAGCGGTGAGCTTCGGTAAACAGGATACGGCAGTGATCACTGGTTGGTGCTGCACTGCTGATGCTTGGTTCGACAGCCAGGATGCGGCAGGGATCGGTGGCTGAGATTCGTAACTGATGATTGTGGGAATGTTCATTGTCACTGGCATTTGAAGATTAGATGACGCGATCGGTGGATGCGCTATCAACGGCAGCCCGATATTGGCTCCCGCCGGTGCAGCGGCCGAAGGGTTCCAGGATGCGGCTTTGATCACTGGCGTCGGTTCGGTCGGCGGCTGCTGGTTCGGTGGCATCCCTCCATCATTAAAGGGCTCGACCTCGGTAATGATGTTGTTGTCATCTCTAACCTTATGTTGAGTATGCCTGATTGTTGGCTCATGCTGTTGAGCCTCTTGCACGGCATGAGTGATGGCCGATGCAAGTTCTGTAAATCCCGTCCTCGGATGTGAGGCGGTGTTGGCTCCTCCCGGTTCTTGAGACCTGGTCTCTGCTATTGGAGGAGCTGGCAGCGCCCAAGGTCCGGCGTCGGTCCTTGGTGGTTCTTTCTGGAGTGTCGGTGCAGCAGGGGGGTTCGGTAACCAGGGTACGGCATTGACCGCTGGTTGATGCTGCACTGTCGACACTTGGTTCGGCAGCCAGGATGCGGCAGGGATCGCTGGCTGAGGTCCACGACTGACTGCTGTACAGTCGTGGTTCACTGTCGCTGGCCTATAATGAATAGATGACGAGATCGGTGGATGCGCTATCGACGGAAGCTCGATATTAGCTCCCGCCGGTGCAGCGGCCGAGGGGTTCCAGGATGCGGCTGTGATCACTGGTGTCGGTTCGGTCGGCGGCTGCTGGTTCGGTGGCATCCTTCCATCATTAAAGGGCTGGTTGTCTATTGCGAGGGGGTGGCTGGATTTCAGCCAATCGTCAACTCGCCGTTCCTTTTTAACCTCGGTAATGATGGTGTCATCTTCATCTTCGGTTTCGCGTTCTAATTCTGCAAGTCGGGCGGCGGCTAGCTCCAGTTTAAGCTGTGCAATTTCGAGCCTAGCCTGTACTATGCGGCGTGACTTTGTGGATCTGACTGATCCGCCTCGGCTTCGTGGTCGGGGTTGCACTTCCGGTTGCAGGTCCTGGCGAAGGTTCGGTGTTCGGTGGGTGTCGGCAACGGCGGCTGTTGCTGTGGTGATGACGGTCGGTTCGATCGGCGTGGTATTCGACCGTTCGGTACTACCCGACGTTAGCGTCGCATCGGTGGACTCCGTCTGCCTGGTACCGCTCGAGGTGAGTGTGGTACCAGTCGACTCGGTCTGACCGGTGCTCGGCGTTGCGGTGTTCGTATCCGTCATCGATCCCGTTGTTGACATATTCTTGTTCGCGGAGGATCTAGTTTCCGGCATGCTTCCTCGTAGTTTTATGCACTTATTTTTCTTTCTTGATAAATACATTGATTTTAAATAGGCTGACGCAAAGATTTCTCTTCGTAGATCCGGCTCGAAGGACCATTAATGTGGACGATGCCTCTATCTGTTCGGGTGACCAAAACAAAGCCCACTTTCTATTGCTGGATTGCGAAGAAAAAACCCTTTTGTCAACACTATTTAATTCTATTTTAAAAGAGATTCTACAATTGTTAAAGATTAAAATAAAAACTGACTCTACGTTAAACTTATAATATATATATATAAAGCAATAAAACTATTCACTAGGCCGGGGACCCTTTGTTCTTTCTTCCTATTGTTCTTGCTTCCTTTGTTCTTGTTGCAGATGTTCTTCCTGTTGATGTTCTTCTTGTAGAGTCCCGGCGGTCAGTGACAATACGTCGAAATGCGGCCCTTTTTATCCCCGAGGTTCGGGTGTCTAACTAGCGGGACGGAGGCACGTGTTCGGGTCGTCGAGGGGCTACCTGCCCTGTGCCCGTCCCGCCGGTCGGTCGGCTGCGAGGGTTCCGCGAATTGCAACGTCTACTTTAAAGGATGCCCTGTGATTGGTGTATAACATTTTGTATGATTAGTGTGGTGCGGATGGCGTGTCTGTGTAGATGTCGGAGTGTAGGGCGTTGTGTATGCGTACGAGTGTTACTGTAAGTCACAGGGCGATCCGATTCACATTTATCTTAATATATTTAGGTACTAGGTTCGATATACAATACAATGTCTTCTATAATTACGTAGCCTTGTTCATTATGTTATATTTATATAGTACGTGATACCTATTCTCTATTCTATTTTATGCTAGGGGTCTAGTGGTCCTGCACAAAAGCCTAGGTTGTAACGTGTTTTTATTGTTTTGTATCAAAGTGACACAGGAGCACATAGTATACCTGATGTTAAGTATTTTCTGTGACCACTAATACCCATATTCATATTCTATTATATATAGAAACAAGAATGAAAGAAATAAACAAAGAACGAAATAAAAAAAGAAGATATTTTTAAAGACTATTTATATATCTATATTATGTCTTCGCAATTGTCTGTACCATTTTGGAGTAGGTTCTACTCATTTATCTGTGCGAAGTCAGCTTGTCTTGGGTTACCTTTTCTGGCAATTGAACTTACTTAAGCTCTCTCTCTCTCGATCATTAAGATGGGGCCTCTACTCCAGCAATTAGAAGGCAATTTAAACCAAGAGATCTTCAGTACGTTTTATATCCATTCCATCAGAGAAGTTCATCTGTCATTTGTATTGACTTTCTGCAATTTATTTATAAAAATGATTTTGAAATAAATGCGGCTAAAATTATAGTCAATTGTTTATGATATGCAGTTTGTTTCTAGCTGCAGAATGAATGGGTCAGCTCGACCGGGGTAGGACCACGCCCTCACAGAATACCAGCGTAAAATAGCAGCTTAACGCTGCTGTGTTTCGTCTGGTGAGTGCATGGATTCGGAGACCTTTATTACTGGAGACGAGGCATTCCATCTCAGTCCTCAAGGGTGACAACGCATCTGCATTATGATTTCTTGTCAAGTATGAATGTAGATGTCATGGGCCGCAGGAATCACTTACCATCAGGTGAACTGTGTGCTCGTTTGTTACTCTTAATGCTATAAAAAAAATAAAGTTCTTGGAATATTAAGAAAACTTTATATTTTTACACATGAATTATACATTTATATACATTTCGTACCTCAACCATTACTATTATACACTGTATTCAAAAGCTGACAGATGAGAGGAGATTAGCGTAAATATTAAAACTCATCTTCTCTGATGGATATGGACATTTATCATGCGATAACTTCATATGTTTTCATATATTTATATAGGATAGATTGTGACAATATAACAGGAGTTTCGATTGATTCAATATTCACCTATTGGTGGCATAATTTTGTCAAAAAATCTTTACGATTGTAATGTCAAACCTGGTATACGATAACCTGAAACAATATACGAGTATATGATTCGTATATTGTTTCACAATTTCATTCTTGAATATATAAAACTAAGGGTGATAAACGACTCACAAACTGTTCGCCTGATGGTGATGTCTGTAACCCATGACATCTATATTCATCAACAATGATTCAAGATGCGTTGTTATCCAAGAGGTCTGAGTTGGAATGTCTCACTTAATAAACAAGGGCATGGTCCTTCCTAGACCAAGCTACCTCCTTTACGTTGCAGTATGGCTCTATATACGCATAAAGTAACACCAAATATCCCATAAGAAAATTCTAATTTACAACTATGGTCGAAGTAGTCCAATATACTAGAAAAAAGGATTAATTTACAACGCCATGTTTTCGTCAATTTATATGTCACTAAGAATAAAAAACAGTTTACTTGACGGTAAAACACGTTAACATTTCCATCCAAATTAAACGAAGATTCAAGATGCACAGTCATCTCTGGAGTCTGTGTTAGGTAACTTCGTTTTCAATAATTGGTTTCAAGTTCCCTATACACATCATACGAAACAGCAGTGTTATACTGATATTTCACGCTGGTATTTTGTCCGAGTGAGTTCCATCTGGTGTCGTGCCGACGGATTTAAATCGTCGTTCAACTAAGTTCGGCGTGGTTGTACCATTCTCAAAATATCAATGCAAATATCGCCATGGAAATTTATCAATATATACATTATGTCTATAATTTTTGTTTTATAAAATAGGTGGCAAGCGAACAAGCAGCTTACCTGAGGTTAAGTGATTACCGTCACCCATAGACATTCGCAACACCAGAAAAGTCGCAGACGCATTGCCGGTCCTTAAGAAAGGTATAAGCTCTTTTCTTGAAGGACCCTATGTCGTATCGGTTCGGACATACTGCTGGCGACATCTTATTCCACAGAATAGTTGTATGTGCAGAAAATTTCGAGTAAAGCGCATAGTTATTGCCAACCATCGAGATGATGAGGATGAAATTTTGAATTCTGTCGTGATGTACGATGTTTAAACTCAGCGGCTGGAATTCGTCCGAATAACTCCTCAGAACACTACCCATGTTAAATTCGTAAAAAAAATGTATAGAGATATGTTCTCTACTCAACCCGAAAGAGAAAGTACAGAACGCCTTATGGCATTAAGTCTGTCGTATTGTAACATTTTTGTTTTACTTAAGAAAATTAAGAATAAATAAATAGAAAAAATATAGATATTTGCATATCGTCACAACCCTAATCACATAAAATCAGATAAATCAAGAGATACAATTTGCTACAGTCAAGGGGACGAAGACTACTTAGATCGTTTTATTGAGATAGAGGAAAAGCAATTTATTTCCGGGATTACTTAGATTTGAAAATTTGATCGTTTCTTTCCTTCCATTATAGAAAATAATCGTGGGGCAATTAGAAAAATATTTCATTAAGAAGAAACGGTGATGTCCTGCTTGATTTCACACACGGCAGCACATCTTTTTTTTAAAAAGATTACTGGCAAAGCTAGTAACATTACTAACTTTCCAGTTAACCACTCCAACTAAACTTAAAATGCTTGTGTGATTCGAACCTCCGACCCTAAATTTCTCAGCCTAAACAATTAGGCTATTGACGCTTCAATATTATATTGCAATAAGCATTCACAGAAACACAGATGCATTCACTTGTCGTCTCCTTTCCTATCCTGATCTAATGCGTGTTTAATAAGAACGAAAGCTTCAGATAATGTGTCAGGAACATAACACACCCACACTTGAATATAAACCGTTTTAATAGAAATATAAAATGAAGAAAGATGAAAAAGAGAAACAATATATTAAGCAACATTACAATTAGAAAGTTATGAGAGTCATTCGGCGAGCGATGGATAGGGTTATGCACTAACAGAATCCACGGCATAGACAGTGGAAACTAGAACAGTAGGTGATCGAATTTCAAAAGAAACAAGTAATTGACAATGAGCTGGCCATATTCGTATAATCGATAATCGATGGGGAAGAAAACTTCTGGTGTAGAAACCTCAGATTGGTAGTCGCAGTGGACATCGACAATTCACTATGGTAAGTGACCATATGAAACACAGCGGTGTTGCTGCTATTTGATAGTGGTATTATGTGGTCTGGGAAAAATATATATGAAAGGTACTTGAAGTCTTACCATTTATAGTGGGGTAGCCTGGCGTACTTTGCTCCAATATCCTCCCTCAAAAGCGCCCAGTATTCGTATATATACAGGATGTTCAAACTTCACTTGGTTTTATTAATTGAATAATTTTATATTTAATACATTTTCCCCCAAAAAGGCAATTAATTTAAATTTAGATAGAAATGTATCAAACGAAGGCTTTATTTTGCTGCGTGTGGAGGAACGATTTAATATTACGTTCATTGTGGAATTTTTCATAAAGTAAACCGTCACAAAGAGTATACGTGCTATGTGAATAAAAGTGTCCCGCCCTGCATGTTGTTTTTTTGCTGTAATTTTTACTTTAATACAATTTATGACACAAAATTTTACATTACAATTTTTTGTACGACTACAATTTATTTTTATTGTTTAAAAATTAATCAAGTAAGTACTTCAAAAATAACTAACAATCAGAATATTTTCCTCCGCATCGATTTCACCCGGAGCGTAAAATATATGATTATCACCAGTTGAAATCAACTACGCAGGTAATATCATAATACCGTGGAGGGTCCATGTAAACACATTGGCACTCGTCGTGACTGTCCCTAGGACAATGTAATGCATTATGGTCAAAGATTCGAAAGCAGAATCAGGGACACAGAACGTTTAACAGTGGTCAAGCTACGCTGCACTTTGTTTCTAGCTGCAGAATGAATGGGTCAGCTCGACCGGATATGGACCACGCTCTCACGGAATAACATCGTAAAATAGCAACGTAACGCTGCTGTGTTTCGTCTAATGATTGCAGGGATCCGGAATACTTAACTACTGGTGACGAGGCATTCTATCTCAGTCCTCAAGGGTGACAACGCATCTGCGCTATGTTTCCTGCTTATGTGTCAAGGATGAATGTAGATGTCATGGACCACAAAAATCACATGTAATAATAAAATAAAACGTACACAACACACCCAGTAACCAAAAGTAACAATTTGTATTGCACAAATATTATTGCTCAACTGGGAATCGTAATCAGGACCCGCAACTCACAAGCCGGGTACTCTAATCATTACATGTTGCCTGTAAAGAAAATCCATAACACCTTACTTTACATTAGTTGAGAAGATAGTCTTGGCAACTTTACATTAAAGTATTAAGATCTAATTTTGATACTGTTTAGATTATGCCATTATGCAATAAGCGTTTAATATATGTAACATAAAATTTACTTCCTTGATCTTTTACTATGAAACAAATAAATATTTTAAGTATGTACGGCCGTGACGAAGAAGGACCACGGCCTTATGGACTACCAGAGTGAAATAGTAGCATATTGCTGCTGTGTTTTATCTGTTGACATGGCAGGGCTCAGGGGTGATAACGCAATAAATCCTCATCGAAGATTAATGTGGTTGTCATGGGCCCCAAGAATCAATTGCCATCAGGTAAACTGTGTGCTTGTACCTATGTCACCCTCAATGCAATAAAAAAAACATGATTTTTAACCATCGTCCCCATAGATCCGTCCAGATGCTGGCAACGAGCTACTAACCAAAAAACTATACTGAAGTCTAAAGTCACCTGGAATTGTTTTCTTTTGACTCCAGTGTCTTCACTTCAAAATTTAACCTGATCGTAACGCACCAGTATACTGTTATGATAAATGGTGTATATTAGTGAAGGGTGAACCTAGAACACAATAAACGCACACGTCAATCGTCAAAGTATTTTACTGCAATAATTTTTTTTCTTCATTGTTCATTTTTGTTTATTGCCATCTACAAAAATCTTGAGAAGAATCATGATGGCTCTATGTTTAAGCGTTCGCTTTTAATTTAACAGTACACGAGTAACTGAGTTCAATCCGCGGTGTTGGTACCAATGACGTTATTTATAGCAATTTAAGTGCTGATTTACGACGTGTTCAGAGTTTAATGACATGTGAAGTTTATAAGTCCGCAGCGGAACTATGCTCCCACACCCTCTCCAAAAAAAGGCTAACGCACAGAATTTTTCCAGCAATTTTACAGAGTACATCTCTACAAAACAATATTATTTCCCCAAATTGTTACTAGACAAACGGGGTTTCATTTTCAGGAAAAGATATTTTACGAAATTATGTTTTACGGTTTATTTACTAACAATAGTAAACTAAAAAATTAGCTCTCGAAAAAGGTTAAATGAAATGATCCAACGCCTCGTGAAAGCAAAACTTAATAAAATACAATGGTATTAAGGAAATTTAATTTCGAAATGATCGTGATTTTAACGACAACATTTTACAGCAGCATTTTACCATTTCAAATTATAGCCCTCCGGAAGTTAGATTTAAAGACAAAATCACCAAGCAATTGTAATTTGTAATGTGAGTTTAATAATACAAGCGTTATTTAATTAGACAACGGGCTATTTGATTACATTAAAAAAAGGTGTGGTCTTTAGGACCGGTAGATGTGGTAATTATTTAAAGTATTTTAATAAAATCGAAAATCAGATGCTGCAAAAAAATATGTCTATTAATCACTGTCATTCAGCAGAGATCATGCTCATTTAGATATCATAAATATTTTGTAGAGTAGAATGTTAGTATATATTATGGTGCTAGAGCTACACTGCAGCTTCTAACTTTACCGTGAATGAAAATGACTGGAGGGAAAAAGCAGCATAACGTTTTCCTAATAGTGAACATAAGGCTCCTGGACTCTATAACGTAACCTGACGGCGTTCTATATCAGTTCAGAGAAGGCACGTGCGTTTTTTTTTAAATAATTCTAGAATTGCTATTAATATTTCGGTTAACCACCCCAATTGAGCTTAAATGCTTGTGCTATGAGTTCACAGCAATAATAGAATGGTGGACACGAAGGACCTTAATTTTCGCAGACCGTACCATAAACCATTAGGCTATTGGCGTCAAAACATTGCGGCATTAGACGTTTTGAATATTTGTCGACGATGGATGTAGATGTTATGGGCCGCTGTCATCTTTTACCGTCAGACGAATTGTATACGCGTTTTTGACCCTTAATAATATAAAAGAAAACATATTTACAATCACCTAAAAGTGATATACTAAATGAATAGAAAAAGGAAACTTCTTTCTTAATGTGTTCGCTTTGCGAAGAGGAAAATTAATTTCCGCAAGAGGATGCCGACGTCATTTGAAGGAATGTCCTTTTTATTACACTCGACTGAAAAGAGCTTCAGATTTATAGCTTAAGAGCCAATAAAGTTTTATCTCTTTAACTAGGAATGCGGCGAAATGTAAACTAGTGACTGACCTTATACTTTGATCATCTACTGAAATACTCAAAAATAAATTTATTAAAATTTCGTTTTAAGAAACCGACAAGAAATTAGTTTAGACGTGTGATTGTATTGCAATTGTGGCAACACTGTCAACGACCGTCGTGCGAAGCGGCCTAAGGAAGAAGGCCGAAGATATCAGTTTGAATCCGCCATTTTAAATTGTCAACCTTCTCATAGTACGAGCATTTAAGTTTAGTTGGATTGATTAATGGAATGTTAACACAGTGATTATAGCATTTAGCATTCTTCATTTTGTATGAATTAAAAAATATTACTCTTTTTTACATATGTCGTAAAGTTTGCAAGTGTATATGTTTTTTTTTATTATATTAAGAGTAACAAACGAGCACACTGTTCACATTTATACAGTGTGCCATCGCCTCCACAAGGAAGCGGTTATCTGTTTGTGAAGGCTTTCAAACAAAAGCTTTTTATTTTCTTACCATATTTTTATTCAACCTCTTTATTTTGTGTATATTTGTACATTATTATCTCTATATGTATTATTTTCTACGGGGGTGACATAGCCACTCTGTGAATAAACTGTTTATAAAAACAATAAAGAAAAACAAAAAAAAGTTCACCCGATGGAAAGTAACGTTTCCTTAGTAAAGTTTCTTTTAAATCCCTTCTTAGACAACATTATTTAAAGGCAAATAACTTCTGATATGTATATTTATTATTATATATTATATATATTTATATATATATATATATAAAGTTATTTAATATATATATATATATATATATATATTAAATAACGTTTTTATATTTTTATGCCTACCTGCATATTCTCTCGACCTACCCGGGTTGACTGGTAGCGAATGCCGTCCTTGTAAATTGGTAATTATGAAACTTAAAAAATAAATAAACAAATAATTAAATTTGATTCCTGCGGCTCCTGACATCTATGTACATTATCCTTGACAAGGAATCATAATGCAGATACGTTGTCACCCTTGACGACTGAGATGGAAAGATTTGTCGTAAGTAATAAAGCTCTCCTCATCCCTAAACTTACCAGACCCACCCACCCTGGTCGAGCTGACCCATTCATTCTGCAGCTAGAAACAAAACTGCAGTGTAGCTCTTCCACTTTAATGATTAAATTTGAATGTGTATGTATCTAAAATACTAATTTGATTTCCAAGCTCACCCATACGCGGTTTGTCTTGCCACATAACAGACGAGGCTCTAGAGACAATCCATCCAATATTTTTTATAGATGTCTAATGGTCTGGGGACGTCGGTCAAATTTATTATTCCGGTAGAGAACATCTGCTATTACATATAAAGGCAAGAAAAAAATTGTTGTGTTGTATTACTAACATTTAAGTTAAGATTAAGTTTGAAAAAGCTAGTGTATCTTAAAATAAGGATACGGTTATTCAGTGATCTAAAAACATAGATAAGTTGCTTGATTTCGATTTTATCAATAATTATCTGATCTCTGTATAACAAAGATCAGATAGGGGAACCAGGGAACCGGTGACCCAGACTCTAACCAGGCTTTTTTTTCGGGCTGATGGCCGCTGTTAGCCTGAGGGCTTTTTCAGTTTCGCCGGGTTGAGAAGTGACCGAGCGCTTATGGCGCTCAATCGAGACCTCTATTAGTAGATGACCAGCACAAGGCCTTGGCTTGCACCTTTACCCTGTCCTCTTCGGAATACGAGGGCGCTGGAGAAGAAGTGGCCTAAGAAACTCCGTCTATGCTTCTATCATTATTATGTCACCGTCAGCGGGGGCGGTATGAGGGTGCAATGTATGTGTGTAGTGTTTTATGAAGGGCGTGGGCCCTGGTGGCCGGGACGGCGGGAAGCCTGCTTCAGGTACTGAGCTATGGTCGGCAGCTCAAGACATATGTGTAGATTTTCATTAAAATGTGTTCGTAGTACAAAACAACAAACCTGACCATCAATAATAGCAGACGTTCTCTGGCAGAATATTAAATTTGTCCGGCGTTCCCAGACCATTATCCCGCGTCATTAATACGCCGGACACATGCCCATTATCGCGGGATTACGTGTCGGATGTCCGTCGGCAATGGACCTATGATCCTTTCCGTAAAGTATTTTATTACCGCAGACAATAACATGTTTGATATCAGTAGAGAAATGCTTTTATTAATGTATTTTCTATAGAAATATTCTTTTATATATATATAGTCATATATATATATTATAGTGAAACATTTTTAATATGTTATTCCAATGTTATACCAAAGGTATTTAACATTTCGATATATTAAGGGTGACAAAGGAGCACAGTTCACCTGTGGTGTAAGTGATGACTGAAGCCCGAGACACCACCGTGAGTTAAACCTTTATCATTGACTACAGTAAAACCGCGATTGAGAGATGCGAAGTAATATGGTCGCGTTGCCGTTCGAAAACCTCTGCTAAGGCCGCAAAACAAGAAAAACGGATGCAGTGGGCTCTTGCCCATCGAGATTGGACTGAAGAAGATTTTAAAAAAGTGCTTCGGACCGATGAATCCAAGTTTAAACTATTCCGTTCAAAACGTAGAATTTACGTTCGACGCAGTGCCCAAGAAAAGATGATGTCAGACTGTGTAGTCCCAACTATCAAGCATGGTATTGGCTCAATTATGATCTGGGGTTGCTTCTCTAGCCAAATTGAAAGAATATTGAAAAAGGAACAGTACAAAATTATTTTAGAACAAAATGCCGTTTCTTCCGGTTTGCGATTAATTGGAGATGGATTCATTTTACAACAAGATAATGATCCAAAGCATAGCTCAAAATTATGTAGAGGATATTTAGAAGAGAAAGAGGCACAAGGGGTGTTAAAAACATGGTTTGGTCTCCTCAAAACACGGATTCCAATGCCATTGAACTTTTGTGGCAAGAGCTTGATAGTAACGTCCGTAATTGTGGCCCATTCTCGTGACAAAGAAATGTGCCATGCTTTATGCAAAATTTGGAACAATATATCACAAGACACCATTAACAAATTGATTGCCCATATCCCGAGACTTGTGATAAAAGTCATAAAATGTAAAGAAGCATTTTTTGATGAAAAATCAGTTTAACTCTATAGCCTTTTTTTGCATGGACTGTTAATATTTCTTTACGCTTTTAAAGTATATTGTTTGTCAATCAATGTTCTATTAGATGATTAAACAAGTTAATTAAACATTTAATATTTTATTGGAGTTTTACTTTATTTTCCTACTTTAATTAAGGTGTTCTTAAACTTTTGTCTTAAACGCGCAAACACGTATCTTCGACGTAGACGAACTATAAAATTGAAATATTATTTGTTTTAATTTTAACCGTTTTACATAAAGCAAAACTAAAGTTCTACCTACTAAAGCTTATCGCAATACATCTATGAAAGCCACATCTAAATTTGTTCATCCATCATGGATGTTAGCGCACAAATACATAGTCGAGCAGTGAAAACGTCTATTTACAATTTTATTATGTGTAAGTAGGTATTTTGGAAAGACCCTGGGATGGATAAACGGTAAATAAAAGGAAATCTTAACGAGTTAATAAAAAAAAGCACAATCGTGCGACCTACATTAACCCCTTACCGTATAGTTTTATGACTTTTGTACAAAGACCCACATACTGATAAGAAAGTCAAACTGCTTCAGTAATTGAATAGAAAGGGATAAGAGTATTCCTAGATCATAAAACCTTTTTTTTTTACTTTTATTATTTTTCCCAATGGTCTTTATTAATCAAAGGCGGGTAATGTTAGTTATAGTAGAGCGACATTGCAGCTCATTACTAAATGAGACATGGATGAGTCGGCTCGACTGGAGAACGGTCACGCCGTTACAGTATACCAACAAATAACAACACTAATGTCTTTCGTATGATAAGCCAATTATAGTTAACGACACATTCGAACTCGTTCATTAGCGGAAACACGCATTAAGAAACTTTGTTGGAGTAGAGACATCATTTCCGTCTATCAAGTGGATTTTTGACAGCCATCCCTAATATGATAAGGGAATGGATTTTCATGTCTATATAAAAATGGGTGTGCATACGCTATATAACAAATTAAAAGTCTCCGGGAGTAAATTATATAAATTCAAGTAATATGCATAGGGAAATCGATGAATGCATGCTTTGCGGGAGAAACCTGAGAATATAGGTTAATTCTATATATATAAATATTTATATATAAAATATATTATATATTAAATATATATATATATATATATATATATATATATATATATATATAAAATAAATTAGATAATAATGATTAAGTAAAATTCAACATAAGCATATGACTTTACCGATCATCAACTTGGAAACTGAAGATATTCAAGAACAATATCTTAGTTTTTTATTCTCACAGACGTGAGTGTCATCTCGTAAATATATAATTCAATCGTCACTATATTTGAGTTAAATATAATAATGATTAAGTTTAATTACTGTCTTCCTACATACAAATTCAGTTCTATCTGGCCCCCACACTAGGCTGTGCCTGTCCTGTGAGAGAGGACAACTTGTCGATTTCCAAGTAATTGCGGTACATTGTAGCATAGAAGACAATATTACATTATGAAATAATTGTTAATTAAATGAAATTAAGACAAAAATTACTCGAAAGTTAAAAAATAATCAACGTAACATTAGCCCAATAAGAAAGAAAATAATAAAATAAAATTTGAATATAAATCAATGCCTTAGTAAAACTATAGTGTGTGTGTTTGGGTGTGTGTGTGTGCGTGAGTATGGAGTGTGTTTAGGTTTGTGTGTGAGTATGGAGTGTGTTTAGGTGTGTGTGTGTGTTTGTGTGTGTGGGTGTGGGTGTGTGCGAGTATGTAGTGTGTTTAGGTGTGTGTGTGTTTGTGTGTGTGGGTGTGTGTGAGTATGTAGTGTGTTTAGGTGTGTGTGTGTTCGTTTGTGTGGGTGTGTGTGTGTGTATGCAATAATCAACAACTATAGATCTCATATCGATATGAAGCGATCAGATTTTTCCTATTTTACAGCGACTAGATCTAATGACTCACTGTACGTCCAGTTGAACTTAAGCGGAAAAAATCTTTTTCGTCTCTTTTTTCAACAATGTTAAAATAACACTGAAGTTTGTGTGAAACGTTAAAATAATCTCGTGGAAACAACACCGTGTGAGCAGCACTCTCGTTAACGAGATACTTACAAAGAAACAAAAGAAGAATAACATCTATAGTCATTATCATTATCATTATAATCAGATCAATGGAAATTGTGTTGACGTTAACAAATATTCTTGAAGCATCCGAACCAGTTAAACTTGAAGTTAAGTGTTGTTAAGTATTGAAGGGTCACGAACGAGCACAAAGTTCACCTGATAGTTACTCCAGCGGCCCACGACACCTGCATTCGATATCGATAAAGAATCATGGTCCAGATGCGTTGTCATTGTCGTTGGCACTGTAACAGTCTCCGGTTTTTTACCCTGAACATACGATAGCGTGAAATAGCAGCATAATGCTGCTGTGTTTCGTCAGGAGAGTATAAGGATTCGGTGACCATTATTTCTGGTGACGAGGCATTCCATCTCAGTCCTCAAGGGCGACAACGCATCTGCTTTAAGATGCCTTGTCAAGGACGAATGTAGATGTTGCCTGGGCTCGTGGGATCTCCGTAAGGAACGCTACCGTAGCCCATCCACACTTTCCTGACCTATCACGAAGACCACTTTGTGCCTCGGGGTATTGCTACTGGCTTATAAATATCTACATCCACTCTCAACAAATATTCACACTCATAGTAATCTTCAAGAACTAACATGGAATGCCGAGTATACCCGCAATGGGGTCTTCGGTTCCCTAAACGCACCGTACAAAATGCAACGGTGTTATGCTTTTATATTGCGCTAGTATTCTGTTGGCTTCCCCGGTTGTGCCGACCCATTTATGCTGCAACTACAAACCAGTTGTAGTCTAGCAGTATTAGGATTAGTATATCTTATACATCATCATAATCGGTCTATCAATAGTCAGCGGAACGTAAGCATTCCCCATTGCATCAGTACAAGCTTTACCAAATTATGGATATTTTATCTTATCAATCCAATATTGCCCGCAGAATTGCCGACAATAGTAACCAACAGGATAGTCTCAATCCTTGGTCTGTTCGAGCTAACTGTAGGCGAGGCGCCAAGGGCTGAAGGAGCATCAGAGCTGGCTGCCGCGAGACTGGCCGTGAACCACGTCAACCAGCGAGAACTGCTGCCAGGATACAAGCTGCATCTCATCACCAATGATACTAAGGTTTGATAACTTTATATCTTTACAAATAAAGAAATCGACATATCCGTCTGCAATTTTAAATTCCAACAACACTTAAAGAACAAGGAGTGGCAGTAGGTGATCAAGTCCTCTAAGTCAATTTCTTGCAAGACGATATTTTCTGGTTACGTTTATTCGCGCAAACACATAGATGATTCATCGTCCCCTTTCTCTTATATGCGATGTCCCAAACCTTTGTGACCAAAATTGTATTTATATAATTGTTAGTTGCGCAATAATTGTTATTGAACCCGCAACGCAGTAGTCAGTTACTCTAACTTCTACGCCACATGATCGTCTACGCCGTAGCTATAAACTTGCTGTTACATATATAAACGGGAAAGGACTAAGCTATCATATAATACATCATAAAGCAATGTTAGCTTGATACTACTGCGTTTCGTCTGATGAATTAAGGAAACCGTAGGCCTTATGACGTGGAGAAGCCTCATAAAGAAATTATTCTGTTAATGCATTGTGCATTAACAGAATTATTTCTTTTAGAGGATAAATGTGAGTGAACAATACAGGAATCAGTTACAGGTAGAATATGTGCTCATTTGTTGTCCATCATCACGACATGATAAGGAACATCAGCACAGCCTATTGACAGTCCACTCCTGAACACAGCCTTTAGCTCTTGACCTCTCCCACAGTCTTCCATAGATCGTCACTCGCATCTAGCGGGCGGTCGTCAGTGCGATGGACAATAGAGGTTGCCACTCGATTATTTTTCTTCTCCATCTGTTCTAAGAGATATATGGCGGGCCCATTACATATTCAGTTTACTGATCTTTTATTTATATTGAGAATAAACAGTTCAGCTGATGGTAAGTGATTCATGCGGCCCATGACAGCTACATTCATCCTTGATAAGGAATCATAACGCAGATGCGTTGACACCTTGGAGGACTGAGATGGAACGTCTCGTCATCAGTAATAAAGGTCTAATATAATAAAAAAACATATATGGATGCACTATATTTTTGGAAATCTTGTACTAATAGAGCCATGCTGCAACTTTTGCAATGAGATAGGCCATAATCAGTTAGCCAGAGGTTGAACTTTAGAGAATAAGTTGGTCGTTCGCCGCTTAAACTCATTATTATATAACATCCTTAACATGACAAACATATATTCAGTGCGATCCTGGTGTTGGTGTGGACCGGTTCTTCCACGCGCTGTACACCGAGAGGGAGTCCCGTATGGTGATGCTGCTTGGGACAGCTTGCTCCGAGGTCACCGAGAGCATTGCCAAGATTGTGCCCTATTGGAATATCGTCCAGGTAAGCGACTATCTTTAAACAATAATTTAGAAAAATCCCAGCTACCGTCTTACCTATACAACAAACCTACTTAATTACTACTCGTGATAATAGAAACTCTAGACTAATTTTAATTCCCCGCCCTTTAAAACTGTCGCAATTGCATTGCATTGTCAATTTGCACCCTCCAATTAGAAATCTTAAAGCGCAGCATAATTTTAAATCAAAATTAAAGATGTATCAAATGGAATTCCAAAGGGATAATCATGATACGTACCTTATTCGGAACATGCACTCGTACAACTAGCACAGCAAACTCAAATTAGTTAATCATGTGGGTTAATCATCACCCAATATATAATTTTCTTTCTTTTATTTTTTCTATTGTTTCTGTTATTTATTTATTTTTGTAACCTGTTAAACAGACAATAACTTTAACTTGTCGATTTTCATATTACAATTTTCGTTTTGCCTAAGTAAATAATAATCTATGACCCGAATTATCCACATTCATTCTCGGTTCCCTTATCTCCCCGGAATATTAAAAAAAATATTAAAGTGACTATAAGAGGAACGGTCTGTATGGTATATATAATAATCCTGCAATAATAGACACTTCACTTTTACCCACATGCATACACACACATTAGTTCTGGTATTATTATTATTATATTTTATTTACATAAATCATGATTTACATATACACATGTGTTTTCTTTAATAGAGAAAACCTCTGTAACACAGGTTAAGAACCTAGCAAGTCAGGGAATACACAAAGATTGTGTAAAAATTTATATTATGTTATTATTAATTCTCAGTAAGAAATCATTGTGCAGATGATTTTCAACACTGTAGACTAAAATGAAATACCACCATCATCAGTCTCCGGTAAAAGCCGTATTATTTGATATTCAATAGGATCCTATACTGCCTAAAACTGCAAAACATTGTACTTCTATATACATTAAACAGTTTAATTCTATCAGCAGATTTTAATGTTCATTGTATTCAACTTGGAGCCATACATAAAACGGATCGGCGAAAGAAAAACCAATTGTTAACATAAGAAATATAAACTAGGCTATCGCATAGACTTAAACTAACAACTTTTGCAAAAGCAGACTTTATCTTACAGTGATAAGGTCTACATCGTTTTGCTAAAGAAGGATTGCAATATTCTCCACGACCAACAGCCAATTCTAAAGTTGATTTCAACGGATCTTGGAGGGTGAACTCGATAAGTTTGAAAGCTAATCTTTCAGTCTCAAACGCTTGAATGAATTCAAAATAGGTCTTTTCAAGTTTCCATCAACTGAATTTGATACGAATGTTATTATATATTTAATTGTCTATTTATTTGTATATATACAACGTGCATGCACGTGCACAAGTAACGTGTTTGTTACTCATCAATTTGTTAATGGTAAAGGGAGCTTTAGGTAAAAACGTGATTTTTGCTTGTACTTTCCTGAAGAAATGTTAAAATATATTTATATATACAGAATAATCTTAATGAGCTTGCTAAAAACGATATTTATAAAACGTTTTATTAGCATTATTTAGGCTATTGTGTTAGTACAGCTAAATGAAACACAAAATCAAAAACAGCTGATTTTTTCGGTTCCATCATCAAAGGGGGTCATTAGTACTATCGTCTGTCTTCATTTTCGCAAGCGGTCTCCTAATACCCTGTATATCTATCTATTATTTTATTGACAACGGCGGCATGGTAGAGGTCACAACTGCGGATAGGTTTAATTCCCAGTCGATGAACGATATTTGACACAAATATTTCGTTTCCTTATTTTTATGTCGCACGTACTTACGTCCTTGTTCCTAACACTGTCAACTGTACCTTTATAACATGCCTCTGCTTTTATAACATTGGATAAGAGAAGGGACGAGAGCTACACTTCAGTTTGTTTCTGTTTGTTTTCTTTCAGCTGCAGCTCGACTGGGACAGGGTATATATATATGTATATATATATATATATATATATATATATATATATATATATATATATATAATAATAATAATTTATTTGTGATTTATAATGAGTTTATTTATTTATTGAAGAAGACAGCAGGGGTTGAAAAGATTCAGAGGTTGAATATTTTTATGATTATATTCTGTCATAATAATATCATTGATATCTACACTATCTCTACTACTATTTAATACAAATGGAACAAAACCGAGAGGACAGATAGAACGTTTTAGTGAGAGCATGATTTTTTAACTACTTGTGTACGCAAAAGTACGTATAAAATAAAATATGAAAAAACAACAAATTAATGCTGCTTCGACAGTTTTCAATAAAGACTTATTCATATTCATGTGGAGTCCCACAAATCACTATCAAGTGAATTGTAAGATCCTCTGTCACCCTTTTGTCACATAATGCTATAAGTTATTAGGAGATGAAAACAGATGAACGCAGAGAAATATAAATATATATATACGAGTATAATATATATATTTATATCAATAAGAGTAACAAACGAACACACAGTTCACATTATGACAAGCGATTCCTGCGGCCCATCACATCTACGACAAGGAATCATTATGCAGATGCGTTGTACCCTTCAGGACTCTTTTTTTCACATAAAAGTCAAGAATTAAATGTAGAAATACTTTTACATTAAAAAAAACTTAAGCAGCAATACTAACTTTTACCAAAATTGCTTCTTAATTATTCATACATATTACAAACTTCTGTTCACTAACCTATGTGTCAATCCGCTGTTGTACACACTTCTTTACGAACTTTTTCTCGATCTTATGAAATCATGTATAAATAGAATGAATTGCAATTTTTCTATAAGTATTACACAAATAATATCATCGTTCGGAAATCGAACCTAAGACTTACACTGTACAGTATTATTGTCCTACACCCAACGCTACACCTTGTTACGAATACGAAAGATAAGGTCGGCTCGACAGCATACGCCCCTAAGAAAAACCAGCATAATACTTCGTTTGTGAGTATTCTTAGTATTCAGGATTGAGAACGTTTGCCCGTCTTGGACCTTTATTGAGGATGGATGGGTTGGGCGTTTGTGGGTTGATGCCATCAATAGCCATCAGGTGAACGGTGTCCTCCTTTGTCATAATCAGTTTATTAATAATTTGAAGTGTCAATTGCGTATTGGTTTTGGGTACGGGCCGCGACACTTTGGGTCATAAGTTCGAATCCGTCACTCGACTATTGTCACGAACCATCTCTTAGCACAAGCATTTAAGCGTAGTTTGATTCTTGGCATTCTTTTTTTTTTTAAATACAGATAACATTTAGACTATAATATTCGTACATAGAATATAACGGATCATCGATAATAAAACTTTCGTAATCATCTTGACCCGTTTAACTTGTGACTTATATTGTTCCGGGATGAGACAAATCTGCGTCATTATCAACCAGTTAACTTTGCACCAACTTTTTAACGAACAAAGAAAACGACAGCAAAGTTTTTGCGAACACGGAACAACTCATGTCTTTGATTCTTTGTTCTGAAAGTTTTAAAAGAATTTTCTGTACGTTACTCTGAAGATTATATATGAAAAAACGAAGCTACCTAAGGCAAAATCGATTTTTTTTGAACATCATTGATGTTTGAAGGTCATGGAATGTTGCCTGATTATATCTTTACTAAGCATGCTACCATAGTTTATGTGATATTTGATATAAATAAAATAAATATGGTATTATAGTATTTGTCGGACTTATTAAAATTAATAAGACGCACCGGACGATAAGACTCACCACAAAATTATAAGATCTAATTTAGATTAAGAAAAATATATTTTAATGTTACCTTCGGATCATAATTTTAATTTATTATTAACATAACCCGTACTAGCAACATTCAGTTCATCTTCACTCGCGGTACTGTCACCCGTCTGGTATCACCCTGATGTTTTTTTTTTGTGACTATAAGACGTATTTCAAATTTAGAGACGATTTATAAAAACAAAAAAAAAATGCCTTCGAACCATAAGACGCACCCGAGCTTTGAGTCCATTTTTCTATGTAAAAGGTGCGTCTTAATAGTACGAAATATACGGTAATATATGTCGAAAAATATGATTGTAGTTTTATTATGTATTAGTAATTCGCATACGTTTCAACGGGTAGGTAAATGATTTCTGCTGCATCACAACCGTATTGATTCTCAACAAGGAATAATAATTAGGATGCATGTATGAATGTCATCCTTGAGGACTAGGATAGAATGTTCCGTCACCTGTACTTTACCTTAAGTACTCATTATGGAATGACATGACAATTTTTTTTCTTTTTTAACTTGAAAAGTTAATAACATCGACCAGGGAAGTACCGCTCTTTCACGAGACTAGGGTGCCCAATTACAGAAGATCTCGGTTCTATTTATACGTTTCTCCCTCAAACCAAAACCAAATCTTTATCGAGGACGGATGTTTTGTAGATGTCGTTACTTACCATCGAGTGAAATAAAAAAAAAGTCTTCACTAAAACAAACGATTGCGGTAAACAAAACACTGTCTTTTATTGAGCGTTCGTTTGTTTCTCTTTGTTCGTTTGGAACCGTAGTTGGCAAAATGGCTAATATCCGTCCCACTGCAGCTTTATTGAACATACCAGCAGCTTTCAACTGAAGTAGCTTTTATAACAACTGTATTAGTTACTGTTAGCACTGTGACTACATTAATAGTGCCTTAATGATACCAGCATAAAATATCAGATGAATTATGGTACATGGTACAGCTGCTATATTTCATCTGAGGAGAGTACGGAAGACAAAGAAGTAAGCACATTATATTTATCACCTGAATCTAAAAAAATGCTAATAAGTATTTTTTCAGGTGTCGTTTGGGTCGACATCACCAGCGCTGAGCGATCGCTCCGAGTTCCCACTATTCTGCAGAACTGTAGCTCCAGACTCTTCACACAATCCCGCCAGGATCGCCTTTATCAGGTAAAGATAGCACTAATAATAATTATAATTTATTATTTTATATGTGGACCTGGCACACGAGGTGACCGACGTGTGGGGTGGCGGCCGACCTAAATTATTCCTATAGTCGTATCTACAAATGTGTTAATCCTAACCAACCTCCCGTTACACCATTACGGTTTTTCCATTAAAAATATATAGCCTGTATAGTAGGGATCCAGGGACCAAGTTGGTAATAGAGAGGCATTCTATACTCAGGGCTTACAACACGTGCTTGCTCTTTGGTAAGGATGGTCATAGAGCTGCAGTCATCTGTTTGTCACCTAGCATAAATAAAATACAAAATAATAATATTACACTGACACCATTTATTTAATAAATTATAATAATATAAAAAAATAATACATGAAAATAATTACAATCTACAATAAATCTTACACCAGTGCCGTCCAGCTTCAGGTCAGGTCCGTATGCAGGAAAGTAGGAGGATCATGGTATTATGGATAGAGTATGAGACTATGATTAATATTGCTGTCTCTTTCTATCATAGTCTTTAACTTTTAATTTTAACTTATATTTAATTAGATAAAATTAGAACAGGCTTAATTTATAAATATTGAACGTTTTTTTCATACTTTATTATACTAATTTATAAAAAAAAATAAGAAAAGACTTCGACATTGAAAAATTAAAAAAAAAATCGTGATTGTAATTATTTATAAATATGTCGCTTATAAAAGATGTTTGATGGACATAAAAGGTCAGACTTTCAAGCATATTGCGGGACCTTTATAAGAAGATGAAAAACTGACACTACTTGGAAAATTTGTCCCATCTACCAGGCCAGAGAGAATTTTTTAAATGCTTATGAAGCTAGGGGTGACAATAACAGACGGTTTACCTAATGCGTCCTCCATAATAAACCTACATCCACCCTCAGAAAGTAATGACAATGCAAAAGTTTTATCTGCAGTAAGATAGAATTTCTTTTTTTTATTACATTGAGCAAACGAGCACACAGATAACCTGATCTTATGTGATTCCTGCGGCCCATGACATCTACGTACATACTTGACAAGGAATCATAATGCAGATGCGTTGACGTCCTTGAGGACTGAGATGGAATGCCTCATCACCAGTAATAAAGGTCTCCGGATCCCTTAGAAACATACTGCAGTGTAGCTATACCACTGTTAAAAATGTCCATCAGTACAAGGTCTCCGAATTCTTACACTCACTTAACGTAACAGCATCTCCCATAAACCCTGTTAGAAGTACTAACGAATATATAAGATAGTTTATAAGGACATTATAATAATATAATTATTATTATGTGTTTATAGTATTTTATATATTTACTTTATTAACCACCCAGGCGAAGATAGATAAATAGGAAGATCAATCAATAAAGAAAAAGAATATCCCCAAAATAATATTAGTAATAATTTATTCATAAAACCTTTAACAGTACATAGTTGTTTAGATTAAAACGTAATAACTAGAAATATATTGTCAGTCAAAAGGGTTTATACAACTTTGTGCAGTATTAACAGTTTTAGATCCCTGTCTGTGAAACTAGATAAGTAAAAAAGTACAAAAAAAATAATAATTAACTTCGAACTATTATTACTAATAATACAACTAAACAGAAGGAAATATATGTACCTACACATGGTGTGTTTTTTTTATTATGGAGGGGGAAAAACACCTTGCGCGCCTAGTGTCGGACTGGACCCCTGGTGCTAAGGGTAATAACGACTAAAATAGCCACCCGAGGGTATCCACCTCAAGTATAACTTCGTAATGGTGGTTTAGCAGTCATAGCTATTCCACAATCCGTAGACCTTGAGCCTTTCTTGCTCATTGCGTCTTTATTGTAGAGAGAATCAAAGTTTTCTATTATTGTTATTAAACAAATAAAAATTAGCAAAACGTTGTCACACAACAAGTCAATAGCACTACGAGATAATAAAGAAAGTGCTTTTAAAAAAAACAACGTACTAGCTTATTAGTTATAATCTCCTTACGAACAACTTTCCCGGCAAACAATGACATTCCCAAATGTCTAAACTCGAGGTTAAAGTCGCACGAACATTGCCCAACTTAGGTAGCTTGCTGTCAACTGTTATTATGTTATTCTATTGTACTTCCTAAACTTGATAAAACAAATTTAAGCCAATGATGAAATTAAAAGGAGAGGAGATTTTTTTTTAAAATTGAATGTAATCAAACGGGCACACAGTTCGCTTGATGATAAGTGGTGTCCCACATCCCATCCACATTCATCCTCGATAAGGAATCATAACGCAGATGCATTGTCACCTTCTAAGGGTCTCTGGATCCCTACACAGAACAGACGAAACACAACTTTATGTTACTATTTTACGCAGGTATCATGTGAGGGCGTGGTCCTTTCCCGGTCAAGCCGACCCATTTACACAGCAGCCAGCAACAAACTGTAGCGTCGCTTTACGTTTGGAGTTTGGAGAGAAACTATAACTAAACTCTTATATGAAATATAATGCTACAAACCAGCACACGGTTCACCGCATCGTAAATTGTTCCTATTACCTATAACATCCATATTAATTCTTGGTGAGGAATCTCAATGCAGCTGCGTATTATGATTGTATGCCACGTATGACAATTAAGGTTCCGGTTTCTTTCACTTACTAGACCAAACACAGTAAGACAGTGGTAAGGCCATGTTACAGCTTGTTTCTAACTCGGCTCGACTAACGAAAGACAACGCTTTCAATAACACAAAACACTAACGGCAGGCAACGCATCCAACAATTCCTTTGGAGTTGCAGATGTTCATGGGCGGCGGTTATCATTTACTATCGGGTGGGCTGCATGCTCGTTTGCCACCTATTCTAAAAAAAAGAAGTAAAAGAACTAGTGTAAAATATTAGGTGGGTAATTAATTCTTCTATTTCGAACATTACCTTGATTTCTGCGGTCCATAACCTCATCTATCGTCATTAAGGCATCAAGATGTTATCCGTTAGATATACTATTTCGAGTAGCATTAACCTGCTTGCTTATACTGGTAAATAAGCTTGCCGTTATTGAAAACACAACCTATAATACGCCTCGAGTTGGACCTACTAACAGGTAGGGTGTAACTTTACTTGTATTTAAAGGCAGCACGGCTGGGACACGGTGACAGCTTTCTCGCAGAACGAAGAGGTGTACTCCCTGGCCGTCAATGAGCTGGTGACGCAATTAGAAGATGCGAACATCACTTGCGCCGCTTCCATCACCTTCGCAGAGTCAGACTTCAAGGAACAACTACAACAGTTGAAGGTCATTAAGTTGCTTACTAAAATGGTATATCTGGATAGGTACGATGAGGTTTGAAGCTTTGTATGCTCTGATTGTTGACATCAACTGTTGTAATAAGTGGCAAGATTAATATTCAGACAAATTCAGAGACACTCACTAGTCGTCCAAAGGGACATGAGAAGAGGGTCCGATGTGAAGCATCTTCAATAAGATGTAATAGAGGTTCAGACAGTGTCTTTGTCGCGAAATATACCCAACCCACCTAAGACAGAAAAATGAATAACCTTTATTGCACAAATATTGTTTCTCGGCTGGGATCCATATACTTATATATATCAGGCCAGGATCCGTAAAGCAGTAGCTAGGTGTTTTGGCCATTTCGTAAACACTGTAAAGCATGAACGGTAAGCTCTGGGACCCTAATGCTCTTCCATCTGCTTGCCGAACACTGTACTTTAAGTGCTGAGAAGTGAAAAAGTGATGAAAATAAAGCAATCCATCGTTCGTTCTTAGCATCTTTGAAGATCAATGTGGGTAAGCAAACAGTCGCGTGGTTAGGTTATCAAGATGTGCTAGGCAACTGCTTCGCGAGTACGGCTCTTAGCCGAGGAAAAATATTTCATCACTCGTTTTATTTTCAAGTGTTAATATGATAGTTATTGATACTGCATATCGAATAATACATTTTTTTATTGATTTTATCGCGTTTACTTTTAACGTTTTATTTTGACATTTCGTGCGCTTTAATTACTCATGGTATCGAGGACTGAGCTGAGATGTCCAATGTCTTTGACACTGCTTCCGTAACCTTCTTTTGATTCATTTTTTATTACATATGGATAACATCAAACTAGAGTAGGATATGATAAGCGACTCTTATTTAGCACGAATGCTAACGGCACTGTAATATAGTATGCGCATTCGATGTAATGTGATAAGAATGATATCGCCGTGGTTGAAATCGACAACGGAGTCATCATGTGTCATGACGTCTTGAGGAACCAGAAGTGAATTGGTTGGGCGTGTTTGTGTGGATATATTGTTGTTATGTATCGATACATGTATCAGCGTAAATTTTTGTAGCATTAAATGCAAAAGTATAAAAATGTCTTTGTCATGCTTCTCAAACAGAAATTGGACATCCGTATCATTATCGGCAGTTTTTCCCAGGAGATGGTACCGAAGATATTCTGCGAGGTGAGTTGAATTCCGGAAATAATTTAAAACTTAAAAAGTAAAGTTAGTGAAAAAATAAAAAAGTTTAAAAGCAAAGTAAATAAAATGAGACACTAAAAAAAAGGTTTAAAACTTTTCTTTAGTGTCTCATTTCAATTATTTTATCTATAATTCTGTATTTAAAAAAAAACTGCACGTTCACGTGGGAAAGAAACAAAAGAGTTATGAAAGAATAAAAAGATGTCACTGACAATTATCACAAAACTTTCTTCTTTGGCCATTTCCTAAAAGTTTTTTGAATATATTTTGATCTCAAATTGATCTCATCACCTTAATTCCTTTATTAAATAATTATGTTAATGATACCTTATTTTTATACCGAAATTTTTCATTCTTCCCTCTTCTGTAGGCATTTATACCATGACCATATTTTTAAGGCCAACATTTTTTATAAAATATGAAAAATAAAGATTCAAGGTAGGAAGGGAGACTTCATGATCCGTGACTATTGAGATAAAAAACAGCGTGACTTTTATAACAAGGTGTACATTATTAAATATTATATATCTTACGTGTTTATTATATACTAATTAATATACACATATAGTTTTTTTATACATTTATATTATAAATTATAAATAAGAGTATGTACATATTTTTCTATATATGTTTGCTCATATATGTATGTTATGTCAGTATATATTAACTTTATGTATTTATAAATGTCTTTTTTATGTGACATTATGCACCCGTCATACTTTTTCTGCTGGATAAAGTCACGCAGTTCACCTGACGGCAAGTGATTCCTGCGGCCCATGACATCTACATTCATCCTTGACAAGGAATCATAATGCTGATGCGTTGTCACCCTTGAGGACTGAGATGGAATGCCTCATCATCAGTAATTATATTATTATTAAAGTATTCTCCTACACCTACCCCGGTCGAGCTAGAAAAAAACTGCAGTATAACTCTACCGCTGTTAATTTAGCTCTACCACTGTTAAACAACGAAAAAGACAGGAAGACACAGCCTTTTGGCTTTAAGTCCGTTTATATCTATTTTATATATAAATAAAAATTAAATAAATAAATATACGGAATAAATATGCATAAACACATTCGACCTAACAATATTAACCGATTTACGCCGATATTATAAGGACGGTTCTAACCTGCCCAAGCTGACCCATTCGTATTGCACAAACATAGTACTTTATTTACGCAAGTAAAGTGCAGTATTTTTATGATATTAGGGTGACGAACGGGCACAGGTTACCTTATGGTGGGTAGCGAGCAGTCCATGGCACCAATAAACCTTCTATAAGACCACTACCAAAAGAACCTACTATTTATCCTCTCATAGGATGGCCCTTTTTATACCAAAGCTAGTTTTAAACTGCGGCGTGGGTTACCACGCAAAATATTTTAAAACCAAAGTTTTAAAACCTCATAACTAAGATGTTGTTGTGTCGAGATCGCAGGCGTTCAGACTGGGCATGTACGGCGGCGAGTACGCGTGGCTTGTGGCAGGTGCTCCGCCCCGAATACGCGGGACTTCGCCCTGCGCTCGATCTCAGCTGGCGCGTGCGCTGGAGGGGCTCGTGTCGGTGACCGCTCATCGGGGCATCTTAGGGGATATTGTCTCGTATTCTGGACTGGTAAGTTGCTGTCTAAAATAAAAAAAAATGACAAAAAGTATTAAAAAAAAACGAAAAATATATATATATATAGAATGGGCAAGGAAGTATTATAGACGTACACTCACTAAGAAATATAAGGATGGACAGTAGAAAAAGTTCAAAACGGATGTTACGGAAAAAGTACAAGTTTCGGATAAATATAAGTAGGTAAATAAGTAATATAAGTAATCAACTTGTAGCTTATAACGGACTAATTGCAACATTTTACAGGCTTACATATATTAAGTATAGTTTAAACAAAGTTAGACTATTCTAACTAAAATTCCTATGAATTACTTACTTATTATTTGAGCACATCAATCAACACGTGAATATGAGAGTTTTAAGTTTTTACGGTATAACTTGACCATTTTTAAGTGCGTCGAAACTACACGTTGAAACACTTAAACAAGTTAGAAGTAATTCATGAGAAGGCAAGACATGTTATGGCAAAACATTTAATATTTAATTCTATAAAAAACAAACGTCATGGGATTATGTAATTACCTAATTATATTTTATAAATTCTTACTATGCTACACCACAGGGTCTACCAGTTAATACCTCTGTATATGCACAAATCATTACTGCACTATAATATAGCCTTTGCTGTTGATGTCGCTTGGCAATAACCAGAAGAAATCGAACAGGCGTACATCATCATGCAAAATAAACACACTCATCGAAAAAGTTCATAGGCGTCGTACTGTTAGTCCGTGGAATTAAAGTCCCTTTTTAAAAAAGGTTTTTTATTTAATTACATTAAATGTTAGCTTACAATTCAATCTATCCCTTTGACTAGGGATTTAATATTAAGAAACACGGTAAATGTCCTTTCGTCAAGGAAGGTGGACTCGAACTGAACTGACGCTAGTCCTATCTCGTCGTGTAAGAATGCTAGTGCTGACTAGACAGCTGATGCAGCCCTAATAGTAACAATCTAGGAGTGTAACAGCCCCCCCGATAAGATGAAACTTATTTTTGAAAATAAGTTTCAGTGGCAAATCCTAATCCTAGGCATCGGGATTGAATTTTGGTCTTCTACTTCCTGATTGTTTTCGGAAGGATTAATATTGTCGGAACCTTGTGGTTTCTTATGGAAAGGACATCTGCCGAATTTTACATAACATTTATATAAAACAAGAATTATAATTAAGATACTAATTATAAATGTTAAAATAGGATAAAAAGGCTTATAGTCTAATAATACCTCAGGTTCATCTATGATTTTATTAAGGTCAGTTATCAGTTGATTATCTGCTACATTCACAATTTTTCGAGATTTACATCGGACAATTTTAGAGGTTTTAATTTATACTTAATTTTGTCTAACTTATCTAAATTACAACAAACTTCGTCGATGATGTTAAAATCTGTCATTGTATGCTTAACGGTTATGTTAACAATTGATTTCGTTTTAAATTTTCTATTTTACAATAGCCCACACAAGAGGGTTCTAGGTTAAGGAATCCTGTGCCTAATAATTTAAAGTTCTTAGTTTGAGATTGGCACTCAACCGTAAGTTGGGTAGGTTCTGTTATAACAAATATCCATTTATTGTTTTCAATTCTTGCCATATATCTATTTCACCCAAGATAAGCCGAGTTTTACATTGTTGCGGCAATTGGTTAACAATCTTAGATAACATTTCTGTCTCACATGTAGGATTATTTTGAGTTGACCGGATATCTATATGATTACAAATGAATATATGGTCTACGGTTTCCAAACAATTGTTCAAGTTATTTAGACAAATATATGTTAACTTATCTCTACTTAAGGATACATAGTTACAATGCGGCGAAATCATGGCATATGAGTTCGGATTCTTAGGATTATGTGGTATTGGTATAGGAATAGACTTATACATATCATAATCTATATCTAGGACTAAAGGTATCTTAACTACAAACACTATATTAGTATTAGAGAAATAACAAGTAAGTTTGGATATATCTAATAGGGAATGTATATTTTCTAAATCCACACGCACGGGCAACCTTTGGCTTGAATGTAAATTTCTAATGTTATCATTTAATTCAGTATATAACTGGTTAGGTGTTAACACGGAAGGATGGAGTGAATGGCCTTTAGCAAACAATATCGCATTTACCAAGTCATCAAGTTTAAAAGATAATGTGAGTAAACTACTCAGTAGTTCATTTTGGAATTTAAACATTACATTTTCTGTAACTAATTTATTTGACGTAAGAGATACATTAATAAAGCTTTGTGTTAATTCATCAATAGCGCCATTCAAACGTGCCTCATTCAAACTAATGGCTCTTATGGTGTTGTTATAGTGTTCTAAGGCGGTATTAGTCATTAGGATATTTTCCTTAAGTAAGCTTGCAAGTTTTCTGTCATTATTTCTTAACGTTTGAATTGCCTTATTGTATTTTATAGCGTCATCTTCGTCCATAGTACCTGCTATGTGTTTTAAGACTGTTCCGACTCCAGCAAACCATGCTGATCTTTTCTCTCGGTTTGAAACAAGATGAGAGATTGAGTTATAATTTCTTATAATGTCGTCTAATCGGATAGATAAAGGTAAGAGTAGGTTATGACATTTTGATTGATTATCATGTTGTTGGTATAGGAACCGCGCGGTGCCCAAAGCATTCTTTATATTATCGATGTGTGACGGTATGTAGCCAATATCAATAGGAAAAGATAATCGTGAAGATAATCGTTAGTAGTTTTCACTATTCCCACAAGATCGAAATAGATGCCTGAGCTTTTATTGACGGATTCTATGATTTCCGGAGCGGCTAGGTACAGGCTTGTAACAGTTATTCTGGAAATATGAATATATATATATATATATTTTTGAACTTATTATGAAACGTAAAATGTTATCAGTAATACATTGAATGAGATAAAACAAAAAGGTAAAATGAAGCATTTAAAGTAAAATTAATTAAAATATATAAAAGATTATTATAGGAATATAAAAGAAATGTAAGGGTAGTAAACAAAACGTAGCTCAATCCTTATTCTACATTAACTTCAGCTAATTTGACTTCGTCAAAGTGATACTTGACGTGACGTCGATTGATCAGTAAAGTTAGGGTGTTGTTGCCATTTAATTTTATAACTTTATAAGGTCCCTTCCAGATGGGTGATAACGCCTTTCTAAGTCTGAGGTGATTTTTAACATACACCATGTCACCTGCCTTATATTTCATGGGGCGCGTATGTTTATCATAGTAGTTCTTTGACGTTACCTTCGATTTAAGAATGTTTTCTATGGCCCTTTCTCGGGAATAACGTAGACGTTGTTGTAAAAGGCGAACATAGCTGCTGTAGGTAGGTTCTATGGTAGTATCGTAGATCGATGTCGGTATAAATGGTTTATGGCCAAACAACAATTCGTATGGTGTAAATTTGGTTGTGCAATGGACTGTGGTATTATATGTCATCATGGCAGTGTAAACGAACCCTGGCCAATTAGTTTGGTTTTCGTTCACAAAGGATTTTAGATATTCTTTGAGCGTAGAATGGGATCGTTCAAGTGCTCCTTGTGTCTGAGGGTGATAAGGGGATGACCATAACTGCTTAATTTTTAGAAATGAGCAGGTTTCCTTAAACAGGTTCGCAGTAAAATTTGGTCCTTGATCCGTTAAAATGGTTTTTGGTATGCCAAACAGCGTGATGAAGTGAATCAGGCATTCACTCGATTCTTCTGCCGTAGCGTTAGATATTGGATAGGCGGCAGAGAATTTCGTTAGGTCATCCTGTATGGTGAGAATAATTTTTGATTTGTTGACACCGGCTTCGGGAAGAGGCCCTACTAAATCGAGAGCTATTCTCTCGAAAGGTTGGGTTGAAGTAGACGTAATCTGCATAGGAGCACGATTAATTCTCCTTAATGCCTTATTTGTTTGACACGATGCGCAGTTACGAACGAAATTTTCTATGTCACTTCGCATATTTCGCCAATAGAATCTTTCTTGTATACGCTTTAGCATTCTGTTTGATCCTAAGTGTCCGGAAATAGGAATATCATGATTCTCCCTCATAATTTTTTTTATTTCACTGGGAGCTGGATAGATAATAGTATTATTATAAATATGTATTATAATATTTGTGTTATTAAAGATGTATAGGATCATATTACGAATTTTAATATTGTTATGACAATCGAACGGGTTACGAAAATCGGTTATACTAAACTCCTTTACGTTATTAGAAACTAGTTTGTTTTTAAGATTTTGAAGGCTTTTAAATATATCTTCATAGTTACTTTTATCGAAATGGTATACTTTAAAAAAGAGGAAGTAATATAGAACATCGTCATGTTCAAAAGAGGTAAATTCATGCAATGTTCTTTCTCGCGCAATAATTTCTTCCGAATTCGGGATAGCGCTAATGGTTTCTGAGACATAGTGGTTGGATTCATCTAAATCAATAGAAGTAGGTATGACCACAGTTTTAATTTTGTTTTAATAAGTTTTCGTTATGCTCTTCTATTTTAGTGTTAACTTGTATGGATTTATTATTCATGGATTTTAGGCAATTAGAATAGTTATCATGTGTTTGGAGTTCAGGTGTTGGAGGAGTTGAAGGAGTTGGGATATTGAAATCATCTGGGAGATCTAGGTATTCGGGGAGTTCAAAATCATCGGGTAAGTCTAATATTTCAGGTGTTTCGAGTCCTTCGGGGAACAGCGGGGACCTCTGTATGGGAGGAGCTTCGGTAGGTAAATTATCAGGAACTCCCTTTGGATAGGATTCAGGGATATCTTGAAAGGGCATCGGCATTACTATTACATTTTCCTTTTATACTCTATGTTGTATTCGTACTCTTCGAGTCTCAGTCTCCACCGAATTAGTTTCGAACTAGGGTCCTTGCAATTAAAGAGCCACTTAAGTGGTTTATGATCTGTGACAATAGTGAACTTATGCCCATATAAATACGGGCGAAACGACTTTGTTCCGAACACTATAGCTAGGCATTCTTTCTCGGTGACGCTATAATTTGTTTCAGCTTTATTCAAGGTGCGGGAAGCGAAGGCTATAGGCCGGTCTTTACCAATTTCACCCTGTGAAAGGATTGCAGAGATTGCAAAGTCGAGGCGTCACAAGTTAAAACGAATTGTTTTGTGAAGTCAGGATAGATAAGGATTGGTGCTGTTATCAACGCGTTCTTTAATGTTTCAAAAGATAACTGTTGCTGGTTGGTCCAGACAAATGGAGTATCTTTTCTAAGTAAAGATGTAAGTGGTTTAGCTAGTTTTGAAAAATCCTGAATAAATCTACGGTAATAAGACACTAACCCTAAAAACGATTTTATGTCCTTTTGGCATTTAGGGACTGGAAATGATTTTACAGACTCGATTTTCTCTGGATTGGGTTGAATACCTTCCTCACTAATATTGTGGCCAAGATAAGTTACTTCTTTCCGAAGAAATTCACACTTATCTGGCTGTAATTTTAAGGAGAACTGTCTTAATCTCTCGAAGACTTGTGATAATTTTGTAATGTGATTGGTTAGGTCATAAGAGTATATCACTATATCGTCGAGGTAGACGAAGCAATGAATACCCTGGAGTCCGGCTAATACGGTATTCATGAGCCTTTGGAAGGTCGCCGGGGCGTTTTTGAGCCCGAAAGCCATCCTAAGGCACTCAAAATGCCCTTCTCTTACGCTAAAGGCGGTTTTGGGAACATCTTCGGGGTTTATTTCAATTTGATGAAACCCCGATGCGAGGTCTAATGTCGTAAAATATTTACTTTTTCCTAATTGGTCCAAAATTTCATTAATTTGGGGTAAGGGATAACTCTCGCCAATCGTGATATCATTCAGCTTTCTGTAATCAATTACGATACGCCATTTCCTCTTCCCCTGACGCGTCTATCTTCTTGGGGACTATCCATATAGGAGAAGACCATGGCGATGTAGAGGGTTGAATGATTTTTTGTTCTAACATTTTTTGTATTTGAGATTTCACTTCTTTGTGAATCTCTGGGAATCTATAGGATTTGACATGAATAGGGGTTGAAGAATTGGTTTTGATCTCGTGTTTTAAAGCGTTGGTACTAGTGAGATGGTCGTTTGATAAATGAAATACGTCGGAATATTCGCTACAGATATCGTAAAGAGCGGACCTTTCTTCGCTGTTCAAATGAGATGTACGTAACTGGTCAAGAACTTGTCGAGTTCTATCAATACAGGTCATCATGGTGTTACATTCAGAGGGAATCTCAGTGGTTTTTTCTTTATTGAATGAAATAAGTTTAAGAGAAAGATTAGAGCTCATAGTTGTTGGTCTCTCTGAAGTGTTTAAGACAGTTACATTTATTCTGTTATTATCCTTTACTAGAGCAATACAATTTGAAACGAATAATGACTCTGAAATATGTTGGTCTAGAACTAAACCTTGTTTAATCTCTGGATTTTTAACAGAGCATTCTATAACTGTCTCACTCCGCGCTGGAATGGTATAAGAAGGTTCATTGAACGATAAATTTATGTTTTGTTCTTTTAGTTCTAGCGATTTTAAGCTATAATTTATACGACAGCCATGCTGAAGGAATAGATCGTTGCCTATTATGCCGTCATAAGGTAAGTTTACGTTACGAAATACATGGAATTTATGTAAAACGTTTAGCTTAGGATTAAATTGGAGTTGTAAATTTAAATAACCGACACTAGCTAAGGATTCATCTTTCGAATCGATTCCTTTTATTTTAACTGTATTTTCTACCAATTTGAAATTCTTATTAATCACTTCTCCCTTCAGGAGACAAAGCGATGCGCCAGTATCTATAAGGAAGGAAAGTGGTTTTCATTAACATTTGTTTGGATCGTTACGTAAGGTAAGTATCTTTCCTTGATTATTACTTCATATACTTGATCAGTATCGCAATTGGGGTTATATTGTTTGTTATTAATAGGAGAGCCGTGAGTTTGGGGCTGGTTACCCTGTCCATTGGCCTTTTTAATAGGAGAACCGTGAGTTTGGGGCTGGTTACCCTGTCCATTGGCTTTTAATAGGAGAGCCGTGAGTTTGGGGCTGGTTACCTGTCCATTGGCTTTTAATAGGAGAGCCGTGAGTTTGGGGCTGGTTACCCTGTCCATTGGCTTCTTTAATAGGAGAGCCGTGAGTTTGGGGCTGGATTACCCTGTCCATTGGCTTTTAATAGGAGAACCGTGAGTTTGGGGCTGGTTACCTGTCCATTGGCCTTTTAATAGGAGAGCCGTGAGTTTGGGGCTGGTTACCCTGTCCATTGGCTTCTTTAATAGGAGAGCCGTGAGTTTGGGGCTGGTTACCCTGTCCATTGGCTTTTTTTATACTTATGGTATCGACTTGGGCTTGAAACGTGTGTCCCGCGCGATACTTTATCGGGACGCTTACTCGTTTAAATTTTCTGTTGGTGGACCTACATCATCTGCATGTTCTGAACTTTCGAGATTTTCTTCCTGTGTGAATGTTACTCGAGGTCGGAATGTTTCTGGCTGTTGTGCCGAGTTGAAGTATTGGGATCCGTTGGAAAATCTCCTATTATTACGTTCACGGATCGCACAACGTTCAAGAGTGTGTCCTGGCTTTTTGCAATATCTGCAAAACAGCGGACTCCTAGATGTAGACGGTTGGTTTTCAGAAAACGATTTAAAATCAGGTTTATAATTGAAGTAACTTTTCTTAACAGCCGGCTCGATTTTAATTTTAGGTGAGTTATAGTTTCTTGAAGAAAACTGTTGTATCTTTTCCTCGGAAATAGCGTTATTAATAGCCTCGTTAAGATTTCTAGGATCTCTGCATCTGACAATAGTAGCTAATTCGGGACGTAAGCCTAATGTAAACATGTGAAGAGCTAAATCCTCCATCGCGGCTAGCCTACCTGGTAGTTCACTCTTTTTGGTGTTAGAAGCCATAACTTCGGTTAGAATCTTCTGTAGGCAAGTTTCGATCCTAAGGGAAAATTGACTAACGGACTCATGGACCCCTTGTTTACAGTTTTGTAATTCGGCTAAGAGGTGGGCGTAATGTTTACGTTCCCCAAATTGAGTCTTAAGAAAATCTTTTAAGGATAGCCAGTTATCAAAATCCTTAATAGCGCATGCATTCTCGGCCTTACCTTGTAGTTGGCTTAATATATATCGGAAGACTATGTCTTGTTGTGAAGTTGAGGCTAACTCGATAGCACTATCGCAGCTTCTTAAAAACGCTGTTAGTTTATCTCGGTCACCGTCATAGGACTTAATAAATTTTAAAATTACATTTAACGAAATTTCGTCATTGCTTACTCCTTCCTTTAAATCTTTTCTATCCGATTTTGACATGTTTGAATTTTATATGTCAAAATAAATGCAAAATAAAATAAATGGTTAAATGAACTCTGGATTCGAGCTTATAGTTCGAAATACAATACGTATGCAATTCTTAGACGCTCTCGGTTGCATGGGCGACTGATAGAACTGTGGATGTTATGACTGGAGCTTATCTCTAATTGTACAATAGAACGCAACAATCTTAGTTTAATATGCACTATATTAACTATGAATAAAATATCTCTCGAAATCGGTTGATCTTGGATGTTTTCTTTAGCAAGAAAAATAAGATTTCACTTACAGGATAACTGGATACTTCATATCGGATACTTCGGTAGTTTCTTATAGGACAGCCAAGAGTGGAAGACGTCGTGGGCTTCGTGTCGGTACTGGATACTCAGGATCCCTTGGGATGTGCGAACAGCACAACAGCCTGGTACCGCTTACAGTACAGTGGACCAGCAGTCGACGTTGAAGAAGTAGGTGGTTGTCTCTTGGCGAGTTCGAGTCTGGATTCTGGACACTTGTTTGGGTATTATCCTTACGGAGGATGCACCAAGGATTTTACAATCCCACCGCTGCCACCAATGTTAGTCCGTGGAATTAAAGTCCCTTTTTAAAAAAGGTTTTTTATTTAATTACATTAAATGTTAGCTTACAATTCAATCTATCCCTTTGACTAGGGATTTAATATTAAGAAACACGGTAAATGTCCTTTCGTCAAGGAAGGTGGACTCGAACTGAACTGACGCTAGTCCTATCTCGTCGTGTAAGAATGCTAGTGCTGACTAGACAGCTGATGCAGCCCTAATAGTAACAATCTAGGAGTGTAACAGTACGTCATACGTTTACGTCTATTGACCTAAAGGGTTTCTATCTATGAATATATTACCTTAGCGTCATATTAGCCGTCCACGATCAAGTTTATCGTCCAATTTGCATGATGCTTGCGGCATAATCCAATATGGATTAAGTCCATTTAATACACACAGATGCCATTATATTTGAAACTACTCGTGCTTCAGTTGTATCTCTTTTATTATTTCGTTGAGAGTAACAAACGAGTACACAGTTCACCTGATAGCAAGTGACTCCTGCGGCCCATGACATCTACATTCAACTTTGGCAAGGAATCGTAATGCAGAGGCTTTGTCAACCTTAAGGACTGAGATGGAATGCCACGTCACCAGTAAAAGGTCTCCCTACACTCACCAGACGGAACGCAGCAGCATTATGCCGCTATTTACGCTGTGAGGGTGTGTGAGGGTCCTACCCCGGTCGAACTGACTCATACTACGACTACTATTAGACACACGTCTTACAGTGGTCGCCTAAAAACGTTTTCAATGTTGGGGAACGACGATGACGAATTGTTATGTTTATTTTGAAATTATTTTCTTTCTCTCACCAAAGAGGCGTTTCATTTGGATTTATTAAAAGGAAATATCTTCTTCGCAATCACTGCGTTGTATCGTTGATCGTTTCTGTGACACATTTGCCACTAAAATAACTAGGTAAGCCTTCAAGTAGGTATGGCATGCAAATTGACTTACTTGATAAAGTCTGCATGTATATATATTAAATTCGATGATAAATTTAAATAAATATACTAAAATATAATATAATAAATAAATAAATAAATATACGGGCACCATTACTCGGGTTCTTTTACAGACCAATGAAATGTTCCATCGTGAAATGGAGGAAGCAGGGGTGCCGGTCTCTCCCTTCGCCCCTCACACCTACGACGCCGTTTGGGCAATAGCGCTGACCCTCAGCAAAGCAGAACAGCTGTGGCGGAGTATGGAAGCTGTCAGCAACAATACGCTAAGCAAACCATCACAGTTGAGCCTTGGACACTTCGATTACGATCGGAAGGATATGGCTGAAGAATTCCTGAACCAGTTCGCTAACCTCAGTTTTCTTGGAGTATCTGTGAGTATCGTGATTTGTACGGAAGTTAACTCAGTTGTCCCCTGATGCTGCAATGTACTGATGTCGGTGTTGACATTCGTCACACGTGCAAGACGATCCTTTCTCCTCTCGGTCTTGACGAAATCATTATCTACTTATCTATATAGTTACTATTCATGCAACATATATTAATGTAATGTATGCCGATTTTAACATAACTACCCTATAACCACTCCAATTAAGTTTAAAAACATGCTAGGAAATGATTCACGACCAATAGTCGAATGCTGGATCCGAACCTACAACGCTAAGTTTCGCAGACAGCATCTCAAACCGTAATATGGTAATAAAATAAATGAAACAATAGAGAGAAATAGAAGTCTAAATAACATCAATTGCCTTATAACATTTACGAGTAGCACTTGCGGAGCTAGAGTAAACATTTTTAGTTTCAATTTTAAAAGTTTTATTGACCTAATGTTAGGTAATGGAGATTGTTCCATACTTTACTTGGAGCGTATTTTAAACTATCGCGAAAACCTATAGGTTTTTGCTCGAGAATTTAAATGACGTGCTCGGAAGCCACACATGCGACATCTTTTAGACCAAATCCGTTTAGAAGTGAAGAAAAATATACAAAACGACGATAACACTTTTTTTTTTAATTATGCTAGCAGTGCCTTTTTTTTGGCTGATGGCCACTGTTAGTCCGAGGGCTTATACAGCTTCTTCGGGTTGAAAGGTGACCGAGTACTTATGGAACTCAGCCGAGTACTTTATTTATGAGTAACCGGCACAAGCACTTCTGACGGATTAACTAAATTAATAACAGTATTATTAACGACATTTACCATAATTTCGGAATGCGTTGGCGCTGGTGAAGAAGTGGCACAAGAAACTCCAGAGACGCTCGTATCTATACTAATTGGCTTGAAATATTTGCGACGAGGCATGGCTTTTAGCGACGACCTATACAAGTTTGCGGACGCGATAGATGCAGGTGGCTCAGAAACGTTCTTTGTAGGCCTACGTTCAGTAGTGGACTATAAATATACATGTATATATATAATAGGCTGTGATGTTGATGATGATTTTATATGTTATATAAGAACGAAGAAAGTAGATTTCAGGTATTTGAACGGACTATACAAAAATTGAGAAGAAAAGGTAATCGACCCTAAGTCAGCCATGTGTTCATTAAAATAATCATTGGAAAATTAGACTATTCCGTTTTATTCATTCCTTTACTTCGTACTTATTACAACTTATCGTAATCTGCCGATAAAGATCATTCACGCCTCAACAATTTGCCAATCACCAAATTCGTTAAAATAATAAAGCCAACCGAAAATAATACAAAACTGAGTGGTGATATCTAAAGCGAAAGGTTTTTGGATAAAATAACACTCTCGCAAAATTATTCCGCGAATTTGTTCGAACAAAACGGTCGGAATACATAATAGGGATTGTTTTCACAGGGCCCCGTGTCCTTCAACGGCGCTGACAGGATCGGGATGTCGGCATTCTATCAAATACAAGGTACAGAGGTTCAATTTAATATAAGTTTTTGTTTTTTTAATGCTAGAAAGAGTTTAACATTACTAACAACCCAATTAACTATTCCAGCTAAGTTTTAATGCTTGTGTTGTTGTTTCACATATAATTTATTCACTTTGTTTGATCTAATCTATTAACGATTATAAGTTTTATTAGTATTATCTCGTTGAATCTTTTTTATCATAACTAACTAATACTTGATTGATATCCTACCTTATGGTAAATGGCAATGTAGTCCTAATATGGTGGCTAATTAAATGTCTGTTCACAATTAGCAACATCCGAGATATTTTCAGAGAGAAATACAAACGCAGAAAAACTATTCCAAACCCTTGAATTAGGAAGGAAGCACTTTTGAAGGGAAATATCTAAAACGAAAAGGTCGAGTCCCGCCGTAGATCTAGTTTGCCGATTGTGGAACGGGAACAAAGGAGACTTTGAACAATTGTTGAGCCACCATAATGTATGGGTTGACTCGACAGGGGAATGACCACGCCCTAGTAGGATACCATAGTGAGAAACCAGTAGTACGTTACTGTATTTCGAATGGTGTGTGTAGAGATCGAAAGACCTAACTACAAGTAAAGAGGCATTCCATCTCTGTCTTCAGGGTTGATGACGTAATTCTTTTTGGATATTTACTTAATTGATGTAAATATTAATTATATATGTGGCCGTCAGGTGTAATTAAATTGTGTAATCCAAAAACACACTACATGAGACATAACACCAGGGATGCATTATGGAGGCGAGACACCGTACGTTTGTGACAAAATGTCTATATAATTACCTTCAACAAACTTCAGTATTTACTTCTTCAGTCCATGTTATATAAAGGCTTTTCCAACAAGGCGCGATGGATTGTTATTGGAAAATCCTTTATCCAACTGGGAAAACATGTTTGTAAGTACAGTGTCCACATTTATAAATACTACTTTACATAATCGTTACAGGTGGTCGACCAAAAACAGTGGCACTGTACACTCACGGGCGCGAGATGACCTGCCCGGACTGTTCACGGCCACACTGGGCGGGTGGAATACCGGCAGCTAGGAGGCTGTTGGTGCTGAGAGTAGACTCAGTGTGGGCGCCTGCGAGGCTGGCCGTTGCCGCACTAGCGGCCGCTGGTGTGGCCCTAGCACTAGCTTTTTTGGCTTTCAACTTACATTACAGTAAACGAAGGTAAGGGAATATTCATATTTCTTTTTATAGATTAGGTGACAATCTTGGACACATTTCTCCTGGTGGTAATGATCTTCATACATCCTCAACAATGATGGACCATTACCCGTAATCAGGGTCCGGGATAGGGATCCGCTATTAAAGCTGGTATCTGTGGGAGCGTAGTCGATCCAGCCGGCCCATTCATTGGTTCGTTTTATAGCCACTTATTTTGGCTATAAAACGCTGCCGGCCCTGCTGCTATGATTCATGCAACCACATTTAAATCACAGGAATATTAAAAAAAAGTTTTATTATTAAAAAAAAACGGCTTATAAATATAAAAAATAATAAGTTGTTTTGTTTACTTTTCCTTGTTTTTCCGCACTATGCCAACTTAGAACATTAATTATATAATTAATTAGGATATTTCATTTACATTTCAAATAAAATAGAATTCGACTTCGACAACATGTTGTCGTTATTACAAGTAGACAACAATATTTCGGTATATATTATAGTATCGTAAGAATTCGCGCCAACAGAGGAACTCACCTCTAAATCCTCACTACAGTTTGATCTGATGATTGTAAGAAACCGAAGACTCCATTACTGGTGCACAGGCGCTTCATCTTTCAGGGTTCGCAGTTGATAATGAATATCTAGATGGTAGCTCCATTGTCCATGTGGCAGCTTCGTGTATAAGTACTCGCTTTCCATTCAAAGTACACGAACAAATCGAGCTCGATCAATGAAACTGTTATTTGCAACTTTTGCCACGAGCTCGGCGGTGAAGTAAATGTGTGGATTTTTTTTTCTTGAAGTCCGCCGATACGTGCCACGTGATGGATTGTACTCTAACATTCTCTTAAGATAGGTGGCCTTCCTAGGAGTGAAATTTATATATTAATACCGTTGGGTCATTAAGTCATTTCCTTATCATCTTTTGCTTGATTCGCTGGCATTGCGAAGTTTCACGTCTATGCATATTTTACCGAATTTACCATGAGGAGTGTTCTGAGGTGTTATTCGAATTATTTCCACCGGGTCATGTAGACAGAATTCAAAATTTTAACCTCATCATCACGATGTCTGGCAACCAACCACTGTGCGCTTTACGCGAAATTTGCGCGCAAGTGCTCTGGGGAATCAGCTGTCGCCAGCGGTATTTCCCGACCGATACGACTTAGGGACTTTCAAGAAAAGTGCCTACACCTTTCTAAGAGGTAGGCAGCGCATCTGTGACTCCTGTGATGTTGCGAATGTTAATGGGCTGCGGTAATCAAGCTCGTTGGCAGTCTTTTCTATAAAAAAAATATCCAAAAATCTGTAAAAGTTTTATATATTTCCAGGTCCATTAAGTTGTCATCGCCTCGTCTTAACAACATGACACTGATCGGATGCGTGCTGGTGTATACGGCGGTTGCTCTCCTCGGAGTGGACAACGCAACCCTGCCTTCCTACGTCCCTTTCTCAGCTATGTGTACTGTAAGTAATCTAATAATAACAATTATATATGTGGCAGAACGGTGGTAGAGCTACGCTGCAGTTTTTTTCTCGGTGCAGAATGAATGGGTCAGCTCGACCGCGGTGGGACAACGCCCTCACAGAATACCAGCATAAAATAGCAGTATTGCTGCTGTGTTTCGTATGATGAGTGATGGGATCCGGAGACCTTTATTGACTGGTAACAAGGTGTTCCATCTCAGTGCTCAAGGGTGACAACGCATCCGCATTATGATTCCTCGTCAAAGATGAATGTGGATGTCGTGGGCCGCAAGAATCACATACCATCAGTTGAACTGTGTGCCCGTTTGTTACTCAAAATGTAATAAAAAAAACGACGACGCAGCTATATACTAGCTGTATCATGCACACGTTGGATCAATCGAGGAAATGCCGAAGGTTCACAGACTACGCTTTAAAATAATAGACTAGGGGTGCTGGTATATAGTAACTAAAAACGAAACTGGTGATGAGGCATTCCATATTAGTCTTGAGAGGTGAAAACGCATCAGTATTCCTTAACATGAATGAACGACACACACATTAGTTCCTTTGACAAACATTCATAGGCCGCAAGTCACCTACTATAATATCGAATGTGTGCAAATTTGTCACCCTCAATCTGACTAAGCAAATATAACAGCGAATAGTTCTATAATTCTGCGTCGCGATTCCTGGTTTCGGTTTCAGCCGTGGAATTATATAACTATAATGTATTAAAAATTATTGGTTTTCGGTATGTTGTGTGGTATATCCCGTAACCTCGACACTACATCTAAACCTTCCTTCGGTTTCATTAGGCATGCGTTACAGTACAGATTCATATAATCTGTACTCGAATGCTTACCAGACAAATAAATCCTGCACAGTTATCTCATGATAACGGATAGAGCCGTGTTTGAAATCGGCAAGGAGGACATCAATTCTATTGTTGCATACCCGCCCTCTTCTCTTTAAATTCTAGAACAAATAATCCTTAACGTTATATTAATACCGTGCTCCGTTCTGTAATTGCTTGTTATCATTATTTTGAAAGATTCAATTCAAAGTCCGTTTGGTTACATAAATAAATATAATAAAACAAATATACTATATAATATAATACATACAGTGGTGGTCATATAATTAGAAACACTTCTTATGAATTAAAAAAGTATAACTTCAACGTATAAATGCTCGTAAAAAATATACACATTCAATAATTAATAATCATGCAATAATATAGCCACTCAAGTTAAACTTTCTTTCTACATAAGGAGTGTTTCTAATTATATGACCACCACTGTATATAAGATACGATGCCATCCTTCTCAAAGTATCTCCGATAGATCTTAATATTATATTATTATTGTTACTTACTTGCAGGGCAGGGTCTACATCTTATCAGCTGGATTTTCTCTCGCATTTGGATCTATGTTCGCCAAGACCTATCGAGTTCATAGAATATTCATAAGGTAAGTAAAGACCATGGAGATCGATTTACAATCGATTTCCCATACGTGCAACGTGGCTTTACATGATATAATGCAGTTTAAATCTGGCAACAGAGAGAATCTTTCCATAGTTGTTGCTATAAATTACCTATAGCATGAGGAAGTTAGCTAGACTAAGAAATGGGCTTTCAAATTAAAGCTTAGGCCTTCTGGTGAGTAACTGTAAACTGGTTTTGATTGGCAATCCATCACTGTGCGTTTAACGCGTAATTTTCTTCCACGCACAACTTATATGTGGAATCAGCTGTCGTCAGCGGTATTTCCAAACCAATACGACTTAAGAACCTTCAATAAACTAGCCTACACCTTTCTTTAAAGCCGGCAGTGCATCTGTGTCTAAGTAAATTTAATCAATTGAAAGGCTACTTGCCAATATAGTATCACGTAATGAATGACATGCTTAATTTGCTGATTGAGAAACACAGTTCGAGATATATTTTGCCGATCGTATTTAAGGATTGACGATGAAAGATATATACTATATACTGCAATTAATCGGATATCACAATTTTTCATAGTTGCATACTAACATCCACAAAACAGAACAATACCATACTAAAAAAACAATCTCACTATAATTTATCACCATAAATATACATACATATATCCGCCATACGATTTCTACTGTATGTAGGTTGGTGAGGTACACGTATCTTCGAAAAATTTTTGTTTACTTTATCACTTTAATATCTAAAGAGATAAAGTAAACAAAAAAGTTTTCTTGAGATTTTGATGAGATTCTCCTTCAGTAAATCAGCACATAAAATTGCGTTTAACAATTTCTTTTACCAGTTATCAAACTCGGTTTACTCGCATAACGTGAGTTAATAGCGAACGCTTAGAAACTATGCAACCAAATGGTGCGAAATTTATTTTTCACACCTCTGACTCTAACTGACTAACAGTGTCTTTATCTTTTAACATTGATAATTGTGTGCTCATTTGTCACACCCAATATATATATATTTAATTTTCAGTAACCGAAGTGGTGTGTGCAAGACCAAGCTTCTCCAAGACACCCCGCTCATATCCCTGGTGTGCGCGCTCCTTGTAATCGATGGCCTAATCGTTACTTTATGGGCCATCCTAGATCCGATGGAGAGGCACCTCAAGAACCTAACCATTGAGATCAGCGCTACCGACCGCAGCGTGGAGTACCAGCCACAGGTTCGTTTCTTTCTACAAGGATAAATATTTCTATCAAGACAATACGAACGATCGATTATTATTTATATATTGAAGTATTTAAGGATTAATTCATTGTTAAGTTTTGAGAAACTGGTATAATTTAGAAGTACGATTGTATTGCAAATGTGGCTCTGCATCTAGTAGCTTCAATAACTAATGGTTTAAGATACGTGCTAAAAACTTAAGAGGTAGGTTCTAATCCGCCACTCGACCATTGTCGTAAACCGTCTCCTAGTACAAGTATTAAAGTTTGGTTAAAATGGTTAACAGTAATTTTAGAAATTGGTTAAAGAGTTACGAGCATTCTTTTAAAAAAAAATACGCACCATTTCAATTCTTACTTTAAAAGGCAAGTATAACTCTTGCTCTTGTTTGAACTAAGCCTTAATTATAAACAAGCTGTATTTCACGAATAGGTCGACTCGACCAATGTAAGGCCTTGTTTTCACAGAATACCGTACTGAGAAAAGAATGTTGTTCCGTATAAAATAAACTTTTTCTTATATTATATAAACATTAAAGTTATTGAACAATATAAAGGTATCCGATGTCTTACAGATAGAAGTTTGCAAATCGCAAAACACGACGGGCTGGCTATGCGTGCTGTACGCTTACAAAGGACTACTTCTCATCGTCGGCGTGTATATGGCCTGGGAGACCAGGCACGTAAAGATATCCGCCCTCAACGACTCCAAATACATCGGCATCAGTGTCTACTCTGTGGTCATCACGAGCACAAGTGTAGTCGTCATTGGCACCATCATTTCTGAGAGGGCTACCCTAGCGTATATAACCATCACTAGTTTAATTTTAATAGCAACAACGTCTACTCTATGCCTTCTGTTTCTGCCAAAGATCATTGCTATTAGGAGTAAAAGTAAGTAGACTGATATCATGGAAGATCTTTTTAGATAATATAAAAAATAATGATGCCATAAGGCATCTTTACCGACTGTAAAATTGGGATTTATACGTACTTAAAATTTTAAAGTTATGTACTTTATTTAACACTATTGTTTTTAACAATGACATGATGTGAAAAAAGTAGAAAATTCTTTGAAATATATCTAAATAAACAATAGATCTTTCTTATCATATAATATGAAATGCTTCTTAAAAAATGCGTTTCCAGTGTCAAATAAAAATATAAATAAACTTTTAATTTCAGCGGAGGAGGATCCCGTAATACAAAGCATGGGTTTGAGGTTAGAATGTAAGACGAGAAGATTCGTGACAGATGAAACCCAAGAACTGCATTTCAGGATCGAAATACAAAATAGGGTGTACAAAAGGGAAGTAGCAGCACTTGACAAGGAAATTGGTAGGCTGGAGAAGTTGTTGGCAGAACCATTGGAATCCAACAGCAGTTCTAATGCCTCTATAGTTCTGCATAAACGAGTAAGTCTGAGGTTTTAAGTGTAATACATTGTTGAAATGTTTTTTTTTTTCGGGTTCATGGCCACTGTTAGCCCGAGGGCTTTTACAGTTGATCACGGGGTTAAGGGAGCCTCGGCTTCGACCGTTACCCAGTTTCGCGAGAGCATCTAACTCAAGTGCCCGAGAGGACCGAACCTCTGCTCGGTCAGTTGCTTCTGACTAAGGATTATCTAAATGAATACCGCAATTATTATTAGCTATCTGTACCACCACTTCGGAATGCCTGGGCGCCGGAAAAGAAGTGTGTTTAAATATTAAACACAAAAAAATGGTTGACTTTACGTGCTGCTCAGAATATATCAAAGAGAAAATCTATTATATTTTTAAAAGTAAATTCAAAAAGATCGTAAATTTAACTAAAATCTAAATAGGAATTCTACGTTGATTTAACTTTCGTTAAGCAACGTGGAATTTAAAATAAAATTTAACTTTCGTTGCTGTAAATTAACTTGAAAACATCGTCAAATAAAAAGAACATTTAACAATGGCCTTTTTTACTTTTCAGACGGAATTAAATACAGTTGAAGAAGAAATTAAAGGTAACATCGATCTTAATAACAGAACACCAAGTATAAGTGGAGGTCTACCAATGCTGCTGTTATCGGTCTTACCTCCAGTCATCCCTCGAGCTAGTTGGCCCTCCGCTGAAGCTTGTCGCGGCAGAAACTCTGTGAGCTTTAGTTCTCAGCCGAAGTTAAACTACAGGAAGTCCCAACCAGCCATAGACTTGTACAATTTATGCCTAAACAAAAGAGAAGAAAACCACGGTTTCCTCAGTAGACTAAAAAGCTTTTTCGGCAGTAGACCGTCTAGTAGAAAAGCATCTACGATGTCCATAGCAGATCCAACCGGTCAGAGCATTGCTGCCGCTCTAAGAATGCACGTAGGCATGATTGCTGGACTTGTTCCAGCGAACAGAAAGCATTCAATGGTTTTATCGTGTAACACCCTAAATGTACCAAATCCAGAGTTAAAGTTACGAAGAGAATCATACGCGAAAAGTGGTCCAATAATTCGAATAATTGACGACGAGCCCTCGTGCTCAAAATATTCCTCAGATAGAAGTATATCATCACACAAGTATGTAGCGGAACCAGAGACAAAAGTCAACTTCGTTCTACCGAACACTCCTACCAAATCTATGTCCCATCAGAATTCCTGTGAAAGGATAAGAGGGTCACCAAGATTTCCTCACAGGATAGCCCCAACTACAACCAGCTTAACAACGTTGGATAGCAGGAGAAAAACAAGTGCGGACAGTGTCTTCAATATATCCGATAGTAGTTTCGCTGAATATCGAAGGTTTAGCCACCAAAACGTATGTAACCAAGAATCTGAGAAAAAATCTACCTTAGAAAGTAGATGGAAGTCTACAGAAGACGCCAGACCTGGTCCTTCTGGAAATTAGATCTCAGCAAAATCGAATTTGATACTTGTGCCAAATTTGCAAACAATTCTCTAAAGATTGTTAGTTATTTCAAAAATCTTAGGACGTAACTTCTGAGTGTATAGACTGCGAAAATTATTTTGTTAATCGTTTTTAATCAGTAGTTTGTCAGATGTGGATATAAGATTTCGGTAAAAGATTTATATGATTTTAACTATAGTTCGTCCTTCTCACTTGTTCGACCGATGTAATTTAATAAAACTTGTGACCATTTTAAAATCTTAAAATGATAAATATATATCTTTTTTTATTTTAAATAGTGGGAAGCAATTTTACCGTTTTAATATGTAAAACTTTATGTAATAAATTAAGGCCTATCAATGAAGTGTTTTCTCACCTCTAAAACAATATAAGAACATATTATAGAAAGACTACTTTTTGAGAATAGTGATAAAAATTTATTTATTATGTCCTTACATATGAAATTAGAGTATTATATAAAAAAAGTAAAAAACGATTTTTTTATGAAATTACATATTTATCAATCGAAGAACGTACCATTATTATCTATGAACTTTCGCCATTTATAGGTATTCATAGATTCCATTTCTGGAAAAAAATTAGGACCACGAATCAATAAAATCTTAGAAAGCGGGTTGGACTGCCTCATTGGAATCGATTTTTTTTTCCTTGCAAAAAATTGTCCAAATTCCGAAAAAAGGGGTAATTTTTTGGAGCAAGTTCCGGGGAGTATGGTGAGTGTCGGAGACTTTCTGAGTCAACTTTCGCTTGGGACAGGATTTGGCCGGTTCTCCTGGGTTCAACCATTGTGATTAGCGTTTCCGATTGTCGTACAATATCCATTTTTCACTACAAGTATCGATACGATTCCAAATTCCCTCGTTATTGTGACGGTTGGGCAGCACTTATTGCGCGTTTGTTGGTGTGCTTCACTCAATTCATGCAGTAGCCATTTCTCGAGCTTTTTCGCTTTTCCAACTTGTTTCAAGTGAATTAAAATGTTTTGCCACTCGTACGGAAGCATGCCGCTAACTCTGACGTGGTTTGCGATGTATCCACATCCACTATAATTTTTAATTCTTCATTGTCAACTTGGGTCTCCAGTCTGTTTTGGAGGTCAAAATCTCCAGAACTAAAACGTTGGAACCAAAAACGTAGCGTGCTTTCTTTTACAGTAGGTTCCCCATACACATCATTAATCTTTCGAACTGTTTCTACAGCGCTGGTGCCACAGGTGGAACCCATATTCGTAAATAACGCGATATTTCCATCGCAATAACCCAGAAGGATGTCAAAGAAATAACAAATGGCTCGAAAACAAATGAATCACTAAATTCGAGACATTTGAATTCATTCAATTCATTTGAATTTGGAATTCCTAACCAAACGTCATATTATTTGAGATCAAAGTGGCCAGTTCGCCAATATCATAACATGTACTTAATATTTAGTAGAAAATATCTATCCTCTAATTATACAATTGAAGTAAAGAAATTGAACACTAAAATTTACTAGTCAGAAAAGATTAGGCGAAAGAGAAAGTACGTAAAATAAATTACATTTAGCCGTCTTTAGCCTCCAGAGCCAAAAACAAAAAAAGTCAAGTCTTGTCAAAACGAAGATTACTTTAGATTTAATTTATTTTAATTTTATTATTTTAGATTTAAGAGAATCGTTTTTCTCGCAATATATTTTTTTAACAATGAGTGTCGAATAAGCATGCGTTATTGTTTTATACTCAATAAAACACCAATTGACCAATTACTAAAAACGTTATATAAAAGAATATGATTTATGAATAATCATATTCTATGTAGACGCTACGAAAAATAATATCTATATTTCATAAGATATATGGATAAAATTTCGCATAGCGTCGTTTAAATCAGTCGAAATAAAGTCATCATCCAGCAAAAATTCAAAGATGCTAAGTGATTGATCACCAAAATCACCCACTTTCTTAGTACCAGCCTGAACGAACGTCGTTGGCGAAGTTGATAAGCCGAGGAAGACATAAGCCGATGATTCTGTTTTTAAAGAAATCACCATATAATATATATATTTTAAGAGGCTATTTGTTATTACGTCATCGTTACTCGTTCATTTTTTATTTATTTTTAAGTAAATTAAATATGTAATAAAATATTGTATTCTGTATAACGCCTAATTATTAAATTAACTAATACAAATTACGAACAATTGAATAACTTTTTATTAGAAAATAAGCTTATACACTGTACATTAGTAGAATAACCATATCAAAGTGAGGTATATACATGACGTCTTATAAATAGGTATTTAAAGCAATATTATTATATATAAAATTAATATTAGGTGTTAGTAACATCGTAAAACCATATTCGGTTAGAGTATTTTAGATAAAATAGTGTTTTCTGTCATTCATATCCGTAAGGTTGGTAATTAGTGTTCAATGTTTATTTATAAACAGATATACTCTATATTGACCTTAAGGTTGTAAATACCAGGTCAAAAAATCCCAAAAAAAAAAAAAAAATATACTCTATATGTCAAAAAATGAAACTATCAAATAGAATGTGAAGTGTGTATATTTGTGATTAAATTTATAGAACGAGCTTTTGTTTTACTACATTTTACCGTACGCCTAGTGACCTATTACATGATGCATAAAGATTGCCGGGGAAACTCCGCGAAGTTCCATCCATCTTCACTGCATATGGATACGCTCTCGCGTGATCCTCCACCCTCCTCTAGGCAAGGCGATCTGGAACGAGGGGTTCGCTTTCTTACAACGGCCCACACCTCAAAATAGTCCAAGTCTTTCACCCAGAGGCCAGGGGAACTTATAGTTACGGAACGGAACTCCTCTTCCCCTGTGCCACGTTTGTAGGAAGGTGTGCGAGTGGCATAACTTAATACCGCGAAGGGCAGGAATAACCTGCTACCCTGACTGCCTATGCAATCAAATCAATAAAAAACAAATTAAATAATTTTATTAACAATCATTATATATAATTGCTTTATCTCTAAATATTACAAGTTTGTGTTAGAAATATTTAACTTATATGCCAGAGCCTGCCATTCTTGCAATTCGATTTTCAATCTGTCTTCGTATGTTGGCATTGACATTAGGCAAGTCACTGTTCTTTCTTACAGAGGTCTCTATCCTCTGCACGAGTTGTATCTCCCTGGGCCAAGCTACAAAGTTGGTCACAGCGCAGTCCTGTGAAGAACCGATTCGACCGGTTCTTCCACAACGGTGAATATAGTCCGAGGTGTAAAGAGGAAAGTCATAGTTGATAATGTGACGTGTCTGAAAATTCAGGACACTATAAACTTATTTGTTTAAAAAAAAGAATTTATATAAATAAACATAACTATAAAGAATTAACTTTGTTTTATAGTTTTAGTTTCTTTTGACAGTGTGACTTAGTCAGCCATACCTGGCGACTGCATCAGAGGTGCATTTGATTTCTATCAATGGAGGCAATATTTGTGCATCATGAGTTGATGTTTTCGGGTTTGGGGTATATTAATTCTATGCCCTAAGTCTCCTGCTGTCTACTGTCTTATCCCTCTGGGGCACCCTCGAGACAATTGATCTTGTACAACAGGGTAATCCAAGCCAAGGCTCCCTCTTGGGAACCCTTGTGCTGTTTACCCAGTAATAAAGGTCTTGGCTGAGTACCCTAAACACTTGAGACACCTTTCAACCCGGTGAAGCTGTAATTGCATTTTTCTAACAGTGGCTATCAGCCACAAAGAAAAAAAGAACTGTCATACTGTCCGTTTAAACATTTTTGGTTAAATAATGTTATATTGGCTGTAAGTTTAGCTCAAGAATGAATAGTAATATATTTAAGAGCTGTGGATTTTGTAAACTAAATAAAAATTTTCAACATACCCGTGTCGTATCAAGACCACGTGAAGCAATATCAGTACAAGACAAAACATTCACTGATCCATTCTTGAACAACTCATACTTCCCATATTTGAGTGCAACTGCCATTTGCCCATTTATATTTATACACTCAACATTGTTCTCATTGAGAAACATTGAAACAAAGTCACAGGTGGAGGTTTGATTGGAGAAGATCATAACTGGACGCTTGAGGTTAACATCAGCTTGGACAAGTTTGAGAAGCTCCACTGGTTTTTGGGCTTTACCAAGGCGAATGAATCTGAAAATTTCGTATTTATAGAAAAACAATAGATACATCATAAAAACTTCCATAAAACCTTTATCTAATGTATATGAAAGATTTTTTAAAGATTTGCATCAACCTCTACCACAAAAAATCATAACATTAAAGTGGCTCATAATCTAGCTTATGAAGCAGGTATCTGACATCAATCCTTTTTCAGGAGTAAAGATGCAGATGAACTGTCTCATTGATGGTGATTAATATTGCCCACATATTTAATTATGTTATTAGATGCCAAAGAAATACACTATTCACCTGATGGCTAGATTCTTGCAGACCCTGACACCCAAATTGATGCTTGATAAGGAATTATAATGAGGATGTGTTGTCACAAATGAGGACAACTATCTCATGACCAGTGGTAAAATCTCCAGTTTACTCAGTAGTATCATTCACAGTAATGTGAATTGTCTAATGTACGTAATGATTGTATTCTATGATAATATGGTCCTTCCCGGTAGATATGACATATTTGAGCTACAACTAGTTTTTTAGTTTTGTAGCCAGGGGGTCCAACTACATATTTCCTACTGAAATCTTTTAGGCAAAAGGATATTTCCAATAACATTTTTTTTTATAAAAAAATACAATATCTTAACACAAAACTTAAAACGAGCAATGGGTGAGACCCCAGATTCCAATGTGTTAACATACATTTACTTACTTTTGTGGCACATGGGGTAGTAACTTGTGGATGTTAGCAGTTGAAACCGTTTTCAAAGACTGAGGATCAACAAATGAGCTGACAGCTTCTGGCAACTCATGGGGCATAGTAGCACTGACAAGTGTTAGCTGGCAGCCAATTGGAGGTACTTGAATTTGAACTTTGTAATGGATCTGTGAAAAGAAAAGAAACATAAATGTAAAGGTTTTAGGCATGGTCTCTGAAACTAAACTTTGTTGGTCCACCTATCGACTATATGGTTCACCACATCCTGGCACAAGCATTTAAACAGAAATGTTAATAATTTTAACTATTATAAGCTTTTCTTTAAAAGAAACATATGATGACTTCAATTTCTCAGAAAATGGGTCAGTCAGTTTTTATAGCATAAATATAAATAGTTAAAGAAAAATAAATATTTAATTAAATCAATTCTTTTTCAGTAATTTTTTATACACCTGATTAAATAATCTGTCATTTAAAAAGTTGTTTCTGATTTTATTGACTGCTCTGATTACATGTTGCAATGATTGAAATAGTCTTTAGTCCTTTTTCATCACAAAACCTTTCCAGTGTTTTAAATACGGTTTCTCCTTTCGTGTCTGTCTTTTAATTTCTTGCAAATAAAAGTTCTTGACATATTTTTTCATCTTTAATAAATCTCACGTAAGACAACAACAATGCTTCGTTAGTTGGTAAAGTGGACTCATCCAACTGAATTGAAAATTTACTAGTCTTCAGATGATTGCACAATGACTTTTAAATGTTTTCAGCCATCAATTCGTCTTTGGACAGAACTACTGCTCAAAGGAATTTTTCGAATTATATCTGCCGCCGGTTTATGGAGCACTGTAGTTATAACTTCTTTTAACGCCCGGCAAAATTAACGTTTCCCCGATGGTGTGTAGTTTACCTGTTTGAGAAATTAACAGAGAGATATTGTATGAAGCTCGAAGTCCGTCATCGTCTTGCTTAGCAGCCATCGAAAAAAGTTTCGATAAACTTGGCTGAGCATTATGCTTCTTTTCCAGATCTTGAAAATAGGCTACATTTTTGTCCTTCTTGATGATGATCGTGAAGTCTTTAAGGCTTCATCGCATCGTTTGAAAATGTTTTTGAACAAAGAAGGCACAAAGGCAAAGATGGGTTTGTCGAATTTTCTATGAATCCATATTTAATATATTCTACACTATATTATTGCCTTTTGTTCTTTTTGCTTCCGACATGGCTCTGTTTTCAAAAGTATGTAGATAAAGTGTTGAACTTAAATACTTGTTTAAAGATTTAAGTTACTATAACTATAATGATATATAATAACTATCATGATCATGTTCCTTTATCCGCAGAAACTTGTTAAAACTTGATTGCGTACAGTGTGCGGGCTATCCTACAAAATCTATGTTAAGTCTTTTAAGTTTTTATAACATCACACAGGGTAGAAATATAAACTAATTCGTTATTGTGTAGTAGGTGGGTTTTAATTTTAGTGAAATTTAAAATACTATATAAATTGCCCCCCTAACCCACCTCAACGCCCCCCATTTTTTCTGGTTCCTTAATGCCCCCCACTAGGTTTCAAACGCCCTCAAGCGGGCGTTATCGCCCACTTTGAGAAAGACTGAGTTATATTATGTAAAGCGTACACATTAAATATAAGTAATTTTGAAGATTTTATCACATTCAATTTTCTAACTTTTTAAATTTAAAATAACATTTCTAGTCACTCTAAAAGCACTAAAAGAGACTGTGAGCTCTTTCTACTTAAATAGGACCAGAGAATTATAACTCATAAATTTAGTTTGATTTAATATACAAATTATTACATATTATCTTTTGATTTTATTTGGACTTACTGCAAATTTCTTCAATAAGTTACCAATTTTTCCAATAAAACTGTCATCTAGCAATGTGTCCGCTTCATCTAAAACCACATGATGTGTGTTATGGATCTTCAGGATGCCGGTAGTTACAAGTTTACTATATGCCCCAAGTGTTGTAACAAGAATATCACTGTATTCAATAGGTGGATTCAACATCTTTTGCTTGGTACGTCCACCAACCAATGTTGTTACATTGATATTAATATTCTGGGCAATGCTTTCAGCAACTTGTCCTATTTGGCTTGCTATAAGAAACAGAGAAGTATGGATAACAGTGTATTGTGGTGCAGTAGTAACAGAAGCAGTCACCCCATCTCTTAAATTAATGTGTTAAAAAAAATACAGCATGTGGCCGTCATTAATTAGGTTAGAGTACCTGGCTGCTGTGTCTCAGGACCTGGGTGTGTTGTGTGTATGTCTAGTGTGCCTGACACTGCATCTGAATCTTCCTTAGATCTTTTTGCAAATGCAATAATTGGAATAGGAAAGGGGATGACAAATAAGTGCCTCCGTATGCGTAAATGCTTACAGCACTATAAAAATATTCTGGTCAGTTGATGTCATCTGAATAATCAGAAGATATTGTAATATTACAAATTGAACAGGTTCATCATTGTTAATGGGCAGTGTGACACTGCCAAAACAATCTTATGGCTTCCAACAAATGGGTGTTATAACCTTTTTGGCCCAGGAACAACAGTGTGTTGTGTACAATGTAACAAATATGTCTATATCTTCATTTATTTAATTGTTATAATAGATATTTTTTTATATATGATTCTTACAGTCTTACAATGTGTAAATTACCATTCATTTGCTGCAGTGTGAAATGTGCCTAAAATGTGTAAATCTTGCATCTTTGAGGCTGTAACTTTACAGTGACACATGCATAAGAATTGAATATCAATGAGCTATATTTATCACTTAACATAAGAACTGTGTAGTCATTTTTCATCCTTTTACTTTTTTTAACCCTTTTACTAAGATAAAAAGTATTATCTCTTTTATATCTAATGATGAACAATATTTTTAAGTAATGGCTACAGTAGTAGTGCATGACAGAGTACCCTATTCTAGAATCAAACCTTTGATTCTAAGCAAAAGAAATACTCAGAAAATATGTGCATCACAAATTGTTGTGTGTGTGTGAATTGATTGTGTTGGTTTACATCTAGGAATATGTATGTCCTGTGTCCCTCAGACACATTATAATGCTCAGATCAGACTAGAGGAGAGGAACTATGATTGATGCAGGCACTGTTGATGTCATCTGGCAATAATCAGAAAAATATAAGTTGGATTCAGCAAGAAGACATCAATATAGATATAAAGATAGACTTACCCAGTTCTCTACTAGGAGTTAAAACAACCGCTAGAGGACTGTTAAAGTCTTCATTCAAATGGGGCTTCCATTCCAAAATGTGCTGAAAAATTGGTAACAAATACGCCAGCGTTTTCCCACAACCAGTTTCCGCCGTTACCACAGAATTATAACCTTCTAAAATTGATGGAATCGCTTTTGCTTGAATTGCAGTGGGCAATTCGAAACCTTGAGCAATCATAACCTCTTGGAGTTCATTGCATAGACCGATTTCTTGAAAATTCTTCTTATATATATCTTTTTCTTCCTTTTTATTTGCATTATAAAAAATTGTGAAGTAATCATTTTTAGATTTCGCATGTAACCAACCTTTAGACGCTAGTTTTATACCATCAAACTTATTATAAGTTTGGCCATCATAATGATTGAATTCGGGACGCTTACATGATATAATGGGGAGTTTTTTTTTCGCTTGCTGAATGCTGTAGTAGCGACAGTAGGATGTATTAAGTATTTGTCGTAACTTTGACATATTAAAGAACAATCAAAAATCACAAACAAATTATTTCATTTGTTGTTTTTGCTCGTCGAAATGAAAATGACATATTTAAAATATCAATGTGATTATTGTGTTTTCATCAAAATGGAAAGACAAAGGTTATAATGTATGCAGCCAAGATCGAATTAACTGTCTTTCTTATCCGTCTGTGTCTAAAGTCAATGCAGTCATTTTTAATTTCCAATGAAGCATATAAGTCATAAGTCTAATATATAATAATGTCAACTACTTTGTCTGTAGTGCCGCTAGTTTAGAAAAAGGCCAAACCTTATCTTTCTGAGAGATCCATCAATAACTAGGACTAGTGGACTAGAAAGTGCGCTTGTGGCAGCGCTCAGTCACCTTTATAAGTACTCACACACACGTAATATGGACCCCCGGCATGAATACAATGAGTTCAAGTTTTGCAGTCTTGCTTGATAATCCAACCTGGTTATCCGGGAAAGCGCTTAGAAACTCTGGCCTTAACTAAACAACAAAATGGCTCATTTCTATCCATTTGACTAACCATGGTTATCTACTTACCATCTTAATGCAATTCAAAAATACTATATAAATAAAATATTAAACTCCCTATGGTAACATCTCAAAATATAAGAACTTTTCTGTCTGAACAACAAAAGCAACGTCAGGCCAACAGTTATGAGCACTGTGAGATCTTGGGTGTCTACACATACTGCAACTGAACGAAATTTTAGTGTATTAAGATTTTTAATCCAGAATAACATTGCTAGATCCATGGTTGAGCCACAACTATAAGACTGGCTCATAACCCATCAACTAAGGGCCACACTTCCTATATATCATCACCTGATTAGAATCTAGAGCCATTTTTACATCAGATGAGAAAAATATTGGCTTATTTAGGTAACTGCAAAGTCCCACAGGGCATTCCATCAATCGACAAATTAGACTGCTTGATGATTTCAATGCACGTATAACACAGCACTTAGCCTGAAAAAATGTCTCGGGCCAACATTGGGAAGTGTAGTGTGATAGCTCTTCCTTACTCTTAATTGTATACACAGAGTGCACCATTTGCATCACAAACACAATATTTTGATTTCTGAACAAGTATAAAACATCCTTGATGAAGCAGTGCACGGTACTGGCATGTCCTTGCCTACACTGTAGTGCGTTTGTAGCGAATTAGTGACGACGCACAGATCACGAGAGCAAAGCGTGGTGTTCATGAGCGGACGAAACACAGACACTTAGAGTGCAGACTTTTGCGCAGGGTCAAAAATAAAGTTCCAATGATACTGCTTTTTGTAAAATTCGACAACTACGGAAGAATCAGTCTACACTTTAACGCTAATCCTCTAAACAGCGTAATGATCCAATTACGGTATAAAAGAGAAATGTAAATGTCAATTATTTTTAAAACGCTAGATTTATAATGTATATTAATTTCAACAACGAGCATGCGTCAACATTAGTATTAAGTGAAAAAGATAAAAATATGTATTTCAAGGATGGAGTATGTTTTAATTGGAGCCTTATCATTTATATGGTTAATATTCCACATGATCCCGAATAAGACAAAGGACTACAAGTAGTTTATCAAAAAAATTAAAAGACGCGTCTTATTTTTCAAGGTTTTTAATAAAAATCAATGTTCACATTTATAAAAAAGTTTTATTCTAGATCCACCAAGTACGCTTAATTATTACATTTTAGTATTAGATTTAATTTTATTATTAAAAAAATATTTACTAAATGCCAATGCCAGGTACATGCCGTGTCACATAGGAAAATTCTGTTCTCGTTGCCGTGTACACATATAATATACAAAAATGGTAAACCAAATGATTTGAAACTAATATGAATTATCTTATATAATACAATACAATCTTACCTCTGTACCTCTTACTGTCATGTAAAATTCCATATTTCTAAAATTGAGTTTACAAAACTTACATTATTTTTTCCATTAAAATAATAACATTTCAGAAAAAAAATATATTAAGCATGAAAAATTTAAAAATACCTAATAAGGGAAATAAATAACTTTCACTTAAGAGGTTACAATTTACAGTCATATTAAAGGAAAATTAAGATAAACTATTATCCACTTTAATCATATCACTGGCTTTCTCTGCTATCATTATAACAGGAGCATTTGTATTTCCACTAGTGATAGTTGGCATCACACTTGCATCCACTACTCGCAGACCTTTTACACCCCTTACTCTTAGTCTCTCATCAACAACCCCAGTGACCTTAGAGCCCATGGCACAAGTACCCGATGCGTGGAATTGCGTCGCTGCTAAATTTAATATATAGCATTTCCAGTATTCATGACTAGCAAACGGTAATTTAGCGCATTGTTCAACATTAAGATCTATGACTTCACCACAAAAACTTCGTAGATATGACGCATTAACTACTAGATTATAATTCTCGATATATTTTGCGAATTTGTCGAGATCCTCTTCATTTGAAAAGAAACCAGAATTAATAATGGCAGCGTCATTAGGGTTATTACTTCTAAGTTTAATTTTACCTTTAGACTCAGGATGCAGAAGTGTGAGGACTGCAAATAGTATATCTTTGTTTAAAGAAGCTTTACCCAAGGCCATACATACTTTATCATTCCAATTAAAGGCTTGGGTACACATATATACGGGCAATATAGATCCTGTGTGTACGGGAAAAACTGTTGCCTGATAGTCAGGATATGTTTGAGATTTGTTTAAAGCCACATGTCCGAGCAACGACGGACTTGGAAATTTGTCCAAATTTTTTAATACATTTATTACTTCAAACACTGATTTAATATCTTTCTTGCCACTTATTACTACTGGAACCAGAGCGTGATCTTGTAAATTATTTCCTACATTCGATGAATCGACCAATGTTTTAATACCAACTTCATCCAAGTGGTCCTTCGGGCCTATGCCAGACAGCATTAAGAGTTGAGGACTGTTTATAGCGCCAGCAGATAAAATGACTTCTTTGTTAGCTTTGATGGTTATAATTTTCTCATTTGGCAGTTTAACTTCAATCCCAAGTGTCTTTTTGTTTTTATCGAATATAACTCTTCTGCCTAATGTATTCTTTAATAGGTGTAAATTGTATCGATTTTTTAAAGGTTTTAAAAACGCAACTGCTGTGCTTTGGCGTATGCCTCCACCAATTGTAAACGTGGGGTATGAGTAGCCAATTTGTTTTTTTCCATTGGTGTCAAGCAAGATATCGTGACCTATTTCTTCAAATGCTTCCAAATACCTCTCTGTTCTGTCCTTCCAAACATGCCGAGTTATGTCAATGTAACCATCTGTACCGTGCAAATAAGCCGATTCGCTGTTTAAAATATCGGGATCCATTAGGTGTTCGCTTTTCTTAAAATAATGCGTAACCGTTTCCCAATCCCACCCGTGGTTTCCTAATTGTACCCATTTATCGTAATCAGCTTTGTTTCCTCTCACGTAGAACATATAGTGGGATCCACTGGAGCCTCCCAACATTTTTCCTCTTCTCATGTGTATATTTTTAGTCTTTAGTCCTTGACTAGAATATCCGTCGTCGACCGTGTAGTAGTTCCAGTCGGGTAACATGGAGGGCATTAATATTGATAGTCCGGGGCTCTGTAATATAATAAAAAAGCGCGCGATTAAACCACGTTTGCTGTAATTCATGTCATAGATAGATAGATAGATAAACACTTTATTGCTCACATTAAAGTAGGTAAAGTCAATTGACTAAAACTATACTTATAACCTAAATGTGGACAAGGGCGGCATTAAAGCTATAAGCGATCTATTCCAGGCAACCCTGTAGGATAGGAGAGGTAAAATATATAGCAGGGTGTCAAGAAAAGTAAAGAATAAATACATATGAGCAAGAATTGTTTATAATAAAGATATAATTACTGAACAGAAGCCTCTATTTAGATTTAGAAGTAAAAGCAATACATACTAAAATATAAACTTACATATTATACAAACTTACATTATACATAACTATTATTATATACTATATTTTCAGGTTCAGTTAATGATGAACAAGTAATGATCAACTGCAAGGATCATTGAAAAACACTATTTTCAAAAGTGCTCTCAATTCACCTGATGTTAAGTTATGACTGCGGCCCATGACATCTACACATAAACAAACATTCAAGATTCATATGTCACCCTTAGGACTCAACTGCCTCGTTTCCTGCAATTGGGCCTCTGGATTCCTATACATCATGCAAAAAACAGCATATGCTGTTGTGTTTCTTATTACGAGGGCGTGATCTTTCCCCGTTCGTGCCGACCAATTCGTGTCGACAATAAAAACTAGCTGCAGAGTGATTCTATTGATTCGCTGTTTATGTTTGTGTCGATTTCAATTAAGTTGTTTTTTTTTAATTTATTTGTTTAGGACAAAAAGTTATTCAACTACTATAACTAGTCTGGCCATAAATATTGTTACATAAAAACTTTTTTCAACTTTTTAATTATTTTGAATTTGGAACACGTATATTATTTTAAAAACTTCTTTCGATTTTGCGCCATTTCACATATTTTTTCGTGTTCATTATCAAACTACAATATCGAATGGGGTGTTAAAGAAAATAGGATTGCAGTGATCGCCTTGCACAAAGTGGATATGCAGCCGTCGGTCATATTCCAGACACTTAAAAAGCTTGGTATCAGCCGTATGTTCGTATATCGTACTATCAACAGATACAACAACACTTCCTCTGTCGAAGACCAGAAATGGTCGGGACGGCCGCATGCTGTTAGAACTACAAAGGCTGTTAATGCTGTTAAAGCCAGAATTCCTCGAAACCCCATTAGGAAGAAAAAAATCTTATCGCATGAAGTTTCCCGCTAGGACTCTGTCGCGTATTATAAAACAAGACCTGAAGCTCAGTGCTTATCGTCGATATACAGGACAATTAAAGAGAGTATATCGATCAAAACGCCTTCAGTCGCGATGCGCAGGTGAAAGACTAAAATATCCTCTTTACCGATGAAAAAATTTTCACGATTGAAGAACACTACAATAAGAAAAATGATAAAGTGTACGCTCACAGTTCCAAAGAAGCTGCTCAAGTGGTCGGAAAGGTACAACGTGGTCATCATCCTGCGTCAGTGATGGTTTGGTGGGGCGTGTCTTATCAAAAAGGAGTGAAAACTTCAGCCAAAGTGTATCAAGAGACAGTCTTGGATCATGTTGTGAAACCTCTCAGTAATACACTTTTTAAAAATATACCGTGGACTTTCCAGCAGGACTCTGCACCTTGTGCCAAGGCACGAACTACCCAAGCCTGGCTTGAAACCAACATTCCGAACTTTATAAGAGCTGAGGACTGGCCCTCATCTAGCCCAGACCTCAACCCTAAAGTCTTCAAATTATGCTCACTTTTAGAGGACATGGCCTGCTCTAAACGACACGGCGACATTTAGTCTCTTAAAATATCTTTGGAGCAAGCAGTGGCAAAACTTCCCATGGAAACAGTGCGTATATCCATAGATTCGTGGTCAAACAGATTAAAAGTCCAAGGTAATCCATGAGCTCGCTTCCGATCATCGCCCCGTTCTTCTTCGGTTAGGGCCCTCCGCCCTAACCTCACCCTCCACCAAAACCATTGTAGACTGGCACCGACTCAGGAACGCCCTGAGGGAAACCACATCACCGCACCTAGATGTTATTCCTAGGAACATATCTTCAGTCAACGACACGAACCTCGCAGTTCATGCCCTCTCTAGGCACATCCAGACCGTAGTCGAGGATTGTTCGAGGCAGGTTCCCTCGGTGGAAGACCACCGATGACACCGGCCTCTACGTATCTGGATTTAAACCAGACGCTATTTGTAAACGCCTCCAATCTGCAGCCAACACCTTAGGGAAATGGTTTCGGAAATGGAGGATCGAGGTTAATCCCACCAAAAGTGCAGCCATGTACTTCTCTCGGCGCAACAAAACGCCGCACCTCCAAACTATAGAGTTATTTGATCGTCCAATCCCCTGGGAAAAGACAGTCAAATACTTAAGCGTCACATTAAATGAAAGACTCACCTTCGGTCCGCATATCAACCGCGTACGGAATCGAGCAGCATTCGTCCTAGGTCGTTTGCACCCGTTACTCAATAAAAATAGCAAAATATCCCTGCGTAATAAAATTACACTATACAAAGCGTGCATCCGACCCATAATGACATACGCAAGCCCCGTCTTTGCGCATGCCTCCGCGTGATACATTCACCGACTTCAGGTAATACAAAATCGTTCCATGCGCAAGGCCACCGGTCCACCGTGGTTCTTGCGTAACAAAAATCTACACATAGATCTTGAGCTGCCGACCATAGCTCAGTACCTGAAGCAGGCTTCTCACCGATATTTCGACTCTGCCGTCACACAACAAAACCCTTTGATTGTAAGTGCCGCCACTTACAATCCCATCGCGAATCACAGATTTACCCGCGTCCGAAGAAGGCCGAGGCACGCCCTTGACGACTCTGATGACGCAACAATCAGGGCCCAAGCCCTTCATAAAACACAACACACATACATTGCACCCTCATATCGCCCCCGCCGACAGTGAGGGCGTCGCAAACAAGTTTATTCGCGATACCGCCATGTTACAGGCCGGTTCTCTCCAGTCCATACAGATAGAAGCGTTGCTGGAGTTTCTTGCCACTTCTTCTCCAGCGCCCACGCATTCTGAAGTGGTGGTACAGGTAGTTAATAATAATAGTGATATTAATTAAGATAATCCTCTGTCAGAAGCAACTGACCGAGCCGAGGTTCGGCCCTCTCGGGCACCCATCCATGCCAAAAAAAAAAAGAATAAAAGCCGGTATAAAAGCCATATATAAAATGTATAAAAGGTGGCCATTCCGAATAGAATATTTTTTTATTTTTTGCTGACTGACTCATAAATATGTAGGTATAAATTTTAATAATATTACATTACGTCATTAAAAAAAAAATCATTTTTATTTGTAACAGAACTTATGGCCGGACCTAACGAATAATGTACCTAACATTATTTCAAAAATTGAATATTAAAGACCAGGGATAGGAAATATAATTTTAAAAACGTAAACAATTTTTTTTAAAAAAACAGTAGAAATTTCTACTTAACAGGTACAGAACTTAAGTTAAAAGTTTATCCACGTAACATGTGTGTGTAGAAGTGCGCATATCCCATTAAAATATTGTAACACTCTAAACACAGACATAGGGGCCGTTGTTGGTGGGATTCAAAATATTAGGACAACGATCAATCGACAAGAGCATCAGTACATCATACGTCTGTTTTGGTTTTGTTTAATTTAATGAACGTTATAGAGAGGTATCTTAAAGGCCGGCAGCGCATCTGCAACTCCTCTGGTGTTGCGGATGTCCATGGGCGGCGGTGATCACCTACGATCAGGTTGGCTGCTTGCTCGTTTGCCCTCTCTATATATTTTATAGAGAAGTTAGACGATCAAATTACACATATATCAAATTTTTAAGCCACTAAACCGATTTCGATGAAACTTAAGCTATTGCCTAGGTTTCAACAATAATGTTATCACTTTAAAGTTTTTTTTAAATAATACTTTGATAAATACACATATATACAACAAGACATTTTATATACTCATTTTCAACAAAATTTCCTACGTATGCATTTTAAGCATTTTATCTTTTAAACCGGACTGAAAATTAAATTGATTCCAAATGCTAAGTACTTACATCATCAAAAGCCGGCGGATCGTCACCAGCTTCGATCAAAAGCACGCTCCAGTTGCTAATCTCCGTAAGTCGATTGGCAACAACACATCCGGCTGACCCTGCGCCAACCACCACGAAGTCGAAACACTGACCATCTACAATTTGATAAAATAATAGAGAATCCTTCGATTGATATTCTAATCACATAAACTGACCTGGGACACTCAATTCTAGAAGTCATTCATATATTGTGCTAAACACAAAAAAAATAGAAAAATGACGGGGGTCTTATTTCTACTATAACTTGATAAACTATGCTCTAAGTACTCAGCAATTGCCTATTGCCTATTATATATTTTATTGTTACATTAAGAGTATCAAACGAGCACACAGTTCACCTGATGTCAAGTGATTCATAATCAATTGACAAGGAATCATAATGTAGATGCGTTGTCACCCTTGAGTACTGAGATGGAATACCTCGTCTCCGGTAATAAAGGTCTCCGGATTCCTGTACTCACCAGACGAATCACAGCAGCATTAAGCTGCTATTTTATGCTGTTATTCTGCTGAGAGCATGGTCCTGCCCCTGTCGAGCTGACCCATTCATTCTGCAGCTAAATACAAAGTGCAGTGTAGCTCTACCACTGTAGAAATCCTTGATACTAGAAATTATTTAGTGCTGATTCATTACAAGAGTTACCAAGGGCGGATACGAAAAACTATTTAAGGAAAGCTGCATGTGTGAACAATAAAAAATATATTTCAAAGAGATATATGAAATCCACCAGTTCATTTTATTGGCAAACGAGCACACAGTTCATCCGATGGTAAATAACGTGGGTTGTAATCTAAAAAACAAAAATTATGTATGCATCCCATCAAGCCCGTTTTCATTCATCACTATTTGGAATTAGAATGCAGATATTTTGTTACCCCTGAGGACTAACACGAATTGTCTGGTCACCAGTAACAAGGGTTCTCCCTTCTTCATAATTTCGCATAAATAATATTCTTTTAATATGAATTGGAGGTAGGACCTTCGTTACTCACCGTAGACCTGCGCATGCGGTTTGTATTCTTGACTCTGACACAAAATAGATACGACGACCACAAACAGAAACTCCAGTAGTTCCAAAACGGTATTAAAACTTTCACTTGAAGGTATGCGATTATGGCGAATATCCACATCCTGTAAAAGATATGCTGAAAAGAAGGGCAATGTAAAAAAAATTAGTACAATAATTGGATAAAGTATAAGATAGACTAATACAGTTCTTTCCTTCAATCTTTTTTACAATGTACGTATTCTTTCATGATATTAGGGTTAAAACAATAGAATGCACCATTCACGTAATGATATTTTTTACCAAGGATATGGCGATTGACATCTGTTCAATTTAAACCGCGGCATTGTTTTGTGTTAACTTCTTCGATTAACCATTTTAAACAACTTATAGATTGTATAAGTTCTTTTTTCATGTTGTTGTTAAATGGTAATATTTAATTTTATAAAATTATATTAAAATTCATTACTTTAATAAATTAATATTTTGCATACAGGTCTTATTTATTGAACGGACCCAGATTTGCGACCCCTTTCGAGAACAAACGGGACACCCTGGCGCGACTCCCACCAACTACCACCCAACCATATCCACCACTCAACCATATAAAATTCAGTCACGCCGAAGAACAAAGACTTAACTAGATTCTGTTGATGTGGATGCTGTTAGCCTATACGGCTCTTACAGCTGATACACTGAGCGTGTCGGTCTGTTCTGATCACGTTCCATCTGGGAACAAAGACTATTTTTGAACCTAAGATGTTAATCTGCGAACAGTCGTCTTAGCGGAATTATTCTCATGCGTTATTTATGAGCTCTTTTTATATCATATTATCAATTATATAACCACTTACTTTGAACATTGTCACCGCGACATATTCTTCTTCATTCGAGACATTTATGGATATATATAAAATAACGTGATTTTCATCCGAAAAATATGGTAACATTTTTGGAAAGATAGAATAATATAAGTTAAGATTTATTAGCCAATCGAAAATGTGACCATCCGAATAACAATTCATATATACTTATATATTCATATAAACTAGTAACTAAGATACTAGCAGATTATCATAGAAACATTAAATGTATCTAATAGATCAATGATTAGGACGACAGTTAAGATGCAATAGGCCAGCAATACGTAAGACTTTTTACTGTATTACTTAACTCTATAGAAATATTATAGTATATTTTACATTCACCATGGCACCACCGACCGTCCGAGACCCAAGGACAAGGCCCTACTGGCCACTTTCGGGCCCCCCGCATGTGTCCTGTGCAACACAGGGGACACAGCAGAAACGTCCGACACTAAAAATCGCTCCCGAACGCCCCCGCGCCAATTCTCGCTCCTGTCCGACCTCTACGCCCCGCATGGCATACGCCTATCGGAGTAACAACCGTCGCTCAACCGGTTGAGCAGCCCCCTCCATCAGCCGGACGGCCGGTCAGCGAAAGCGACCTCGACCTAGTGTGTCGCTTCGCCACCGTCTTCAACGGCGCCAACGTTTCAGCCCTTGCAAAAGCCTTAAGGGATTCCAATGGCAAGCCCGAAGTCAGCATAATCGCCACAACGCGCTACCAACATGTAGTGTCAGCCATCGTCAACTTTCAAGCATAGAGGGCCTTTACAATGGCCGAGCAAAACCGCGTTCCCTTAACGTCGCCTTTTTTAATGCGAACGGTACTAACAATCAACGTGACGAAATCTTTTATTTCGTTCGCGATCACCAAGTCGACGTGCTCCTAGTGCAAGAGACATTCCTCAAACAGCACACTCGCAATCCCAACATTGCGAATTATAACATCATTAGGAATGATAGAACTTCTGCCGCTCATGGCGGAACTCTCATCCACTACTAAAAGTCCTTGCACTGCGTGCCCGTCGATACGCCACCCCTCATTTTCCTAGAAGTCTCGGTCTGTCAGCTAGCCATGACCGGCCACGCCCCCATCACAATCGCGTCCATCTACCTACCTTGTAGACGTGACGCACAAGTATTACGAAGCGACTTCGTAGGCGCTCCTTTCCCTTGGAAACTCAGTCATTTTGGAAGGAGATTTCAATAGCAAGCACACTCGATGGAATGCAGCTAAAATCAACCCCCGGGGGTTGGCTTTAGACTCGCTAAGCGACGCACTCGAGGATTGCTCGAAGCAGGTTCCCTCGGTGGAAGACCACCGATGGACCCTGCCAAGCGACATTAAGGACCTAATGAGGCACAAGAATGCAGCGACTCGTGCCCACGACTTATATTCCACTGAAAGCAACCGGCTGGTGCTACGTACCCTTCAGCGTGAAGTCCGATCACGCATGGCCCAGTACAGGAACGATCGGTGGCATAATCACCTCTCCAACATTGAACCTTCCTATTTCGCCTTCTGGCGACTTCCCAAATCCCTTAAAGGGGGCACCGCCTAAACAATGCTTCCCTTAGCGCGTCCAAATAAACCACCCGCCTTCTTAGACTAAGGGAAAGCCGAATATCTGGCTGACAATCTCGAGCTCCAATGGTCACCGAGCACACTACCGATCGACGCCGCTCACCTTGCAATGGTTGACAGCGAGGTCGATCGGAGGAGTAAGGAACCACCTCGCGATTCCGTTACTCAAGTTACATGCACCGAAGTTGAGTCCATAATTAAAAACCTGCGACCACGCAAGGCTTCCGGCCCCGACGGCATCACCAACAAGGTGATGAAACTCCTACACATGTCCATTTTACACCTTTTTTTTCATTTACTTGTGATAATCTACAACGCGGCCATATCCAAAGACACCTTCCCGAACACCTGGAAGGAAGCCGATGTCATAGGGATTCTCAAGCCCTCAAAACAACCAATCGATCCATCAGCCTATCGAACCATAAGCCTACTCAAAGTCTTGGGTAAGGTATATGAAAGGCTCATCCTTGCCCGCCTCAAGGACTTCATGCTGTCCCGAGGGCTGCCAAAAAATGAGCAGTTCGGGTTTCGCACCCAACACTCATGCACACATCAAGTGCACTGCATCACGGAGCACATCCTCAGTAAATTTCTTCAGGGCTACCAAACTGGGGCACTTTTCCTCGACGCGGCGAAAGCTTTCGACAAGGTCTGGCACAACGGGCTCTTATACAAACTATATGAGCTCGGTGTGCCTGATCGACTCGTACTTATCATACGAGATTTTCTCCGAAATCGAACCTTTCGTTACCGCGTCGAGGGAACGCATTCCGAGGTTCACCCCATTTGTGCCGGAGTACCACAACGACATACCGCGCACTCGCGGTGTAAAGCTAATCCTTTACGCCGATGACACCGGCCTCTACTTGTCTGGATTTAAACCAGACGCTATTTGTAAACGCCTCCAAACTGCAGCCAACACCTTAGGGAAATGGTTTCGGAAATGGAGGATCGAGGTTAATCCCACCAAAAGTGCAGCCATGTACTTCTCTCAGCGCAATAAAAAACCGCATCTCCTAACTATAGAGTTATTTGATCGTCCAATCCCCTGGGAAAAGACAGTCAAATACTTAGGCTTCACATTAGATAAAAGACTCAACTTCGGTCCACATATCAACCGCGTACGGAATCGAGCAGCGTTTGTTCTAGGTCGTTGGCACCCGTTACTCAATAAAAATAGCAAAATATCCCTGCGTAATAAAATAACACTAAACAAAGCGTGCATCCGACCCATAATGACATACGCAAGCCCCGTCTTTGCGCATGCCTCCCCGCGTGACATTCACCGACTTCAGGTAATACAAAATAGTATCATGCGCACACGGTGCACCGTGGTTCTTGCGTAACGAAAATCTACACATAGATCTTGAGCTCAGCACCTGAAGCAGGCTTCCCGCCGATATTTCGATTCTGCCGTCACACACTCTAACCCCTTGATTGTAAGTACCGCCACTTACAATCCCATCGCCAATCACAGATTCACCCACGTCCGAAGGAGACCGAGGCTCGCCCTCGGCGACCCCGACGACGCGACCACCAGGGCCCAAGCCCTTCATAAAACACAACACACGTACATTGCACCCTCATATCGCCCCCGCCGATGGTAAGGGCGTCGCAAACAAGGTTATTCGCGATACCACCATTTTAGTGGCCGGTTCTCTCCAGTACATACAGATAGAAGCGTCGCTGGAGTTTCTAGCGCCACTTCGGAATGCGTGGGTGCTGGAGAAGAAGACAGCTAATAATAAATAGCGATTTTAACGTAAATAATCCTCTGTCAAAAGCAACTGACCGAGCCGAGGTTTGGCCCTCTCGGGCACCCTCGAGTCAGACGCTCTCGCGAAACAGGGTGATGTTCCAAGCCGAGGCTCCCTCTCGGGAGCCCATGTGCTTGTTACCCGTATATAGTGGTCTCGACTGAGTGCCATAAGCGCGCGGTCACCTCTCAACCAAAAAAATTTTACACTCAACAGCATTTTTAGCTGTTAAAGCACCCTTCGCTGAAGCCACACTTTATATAAATAGATCTACCTGTTCAAAATATTTAAAAAAACCTCAATTAGGTCATTGAATCAAGCTATTATATATTTCTATTTTCTTTCTAAATTATTCCTTTTGCTGTATGATAGTGCTTCGTTTTAAAATGTATACCTCTTGATTCCGGCAAGGTTCTATTCTCAAGGCCTCACTAATTACAATTTTACTTTTGTTTTTGTCATAATAATTAGCATATGGACTTTCCAGTTATGCATATTTTTGTGACCACACTGGTTTACTCGCTTATGCATTATTAATTTTTTCAAGCAGAAAAGAAGACTTCGGAAGAATAAAACTAATTGAGAGTAATGTAATTGTTAATAGTGCGTGAACATGCACCAGCAAAATTAGTAAATAGCATCCTGCCATAATAGTTGAGCTCCTTAATAAACGTTTGAGATGAAAAATACACTAAAACAAAAGGCGAGGGTTCTTAAACAGTATAAGAGGATGTACAGACTCATAGTGCTTGAAGCTTCTTACAAAGCAGTTTTAAAGCCAGGATAGATATGCAAGTCAACTAACTCTGTCATCCACAATATACTAGATACGGTCATTGAGAGATTTAAAAATGTGTTAAGCGATATGCAATTCGTAAATTATTCCACGTCACAGTTTAGCAATATATCACTTCAGTATCAGTTATCTTAAACGCCTTAAACGCTATGTTGTCTAGAAGATGAAGGCCCTCGTTTACCTTGTCGCAATATTTTTAAAAATAAATAACGCATATCGAAGTACAAAATGAAACCTTACCTTGAAGTGACGTGTTTACTAAAATATAAGCATGGTTTGCATATTCATATTAAATAAAAACTTATTTTCATTGTCGTAGAATTATTTATATATACTTTTTGTGTAAATATATAATATATTTTTGTGCAGATAAATTTTGACAATGGAATATTCTAAGTAATTAAGCCACATTAAATATTTATGTGTTTGAATGTCTTTCTCATAAAGTATCTTTGTTTGTAGGTTGGGGGCAATAGGCGTACTATATTGGGCAATGTCCACTCGCGCGTCCCTAACTCTCTTGAACAAAGTAATTTCTAATAAACTTCGATCATGAGATAAAATAAGAAAAAATAATAAAAGATAAATTTATTATACAAATTAAACACTCTTTTCACTGTTCGAAAAAAAATGTCTGTGCACCACCAACCGCTTTATTGTTTTTACCAGATAACTAATACGTGTAGTGAATAAAAATAGTTAAAGGTTATAAAATAAAACAAAACTCGTTGGTTTGAATAACATGAGATAAGTTTGAAAAAATTCTGAGGACATCATAGTATTTTACAATAACCTTTACTGACTTTAGAGGTCACCGTTGTCATTTTATACCTTTCTGCAGTGTCATCGCCTTGTCTTAAACGTGTACTCTCGTCACATTGAACGAGCACAAGGACATTAATTGGGAAATATATGATCTCGATGTTGATACGAAGCATGGTCCCGAGCTACCTGCATCCATTGAAATAATGATAGCATAGTAACATGTTGTGATGTCCAGTTTGGTTATTAATTTAATCTTGAAGCGCCATTACGAGTCGTCTCACTTGCAGACTTGCCTATTTCGAACCTCCCGAACAAGCCGGTTTCCGAAAAGGCAATAGTATTATAGACCATATATCATAGACACTATTCGGCGGATTAATTAAAAGACTAATAAGTATGAACTAGCACTAGGCCTGGCTTATGTGCACTGGTGCGTTCCGTAGGTAATCCTGGAACCCCTCGAGACACTGTGGGTGACCACCGAGGAGATTTTTAGTGAATAAAAATAGTTAAAGGTTATAAAATAAAACAAAACTCGTTGGTTTGAATAACATGAGATAAGTTTGAAAAAATTCTGAGGACATCATAGTATTTTACAATAACCTTTACTGACTTTAGAGGTCACCGTTGTCATTTTATACCTTTCTGCAGTGTCATCGCCTTGTCTTAAACGTGTACTCTCGTCACATTGAACGAGCACAAGGACATTAATTGGGAAATATATGATCTCGATGTTGATACGAAGCATGGTCCCGAGCTACCTGCATCCATTGAAATAATGATAGCATAGTAACATGTTGTGATGTCCAGTTTGGTTATTAATTTAATCTTGAAGCGCCATTACGAGTCGTCTCACTTGCAGACTTGCCTATTTCGAACCTCCCGAACAAGCCGGTTTCCGAAAAGGCAATAGTATTATAGACCATATATCATAGACACTATTCGGCGGATTAATTAAAAGACTAATAAGTATGAACTAGCACTAGGCCTGGCTTATGTGCACTGGTGCGTTCCGTAGGTAATCCTGGAACCCCTCCCGAGACACTGTGGGTGACCACCGAGGAGATTTTAGTGGAATAAAATCCTACATAATAGAATATTTCCGCCCCGACACCAGATAATAGGTCTGGCGTATGTTGACTATAACAAAAGTCTTCGATGCTGTAGAAGTTTGCACGGTTCTTCATTCCCTCCAGCGGTGTCGGTATATCGAAGTGCTTAGGTGTTCACTGCTGCATTGATGTTTTTAAGCTGTTGGACTGGTATACGAAATTAATACCAATGGTAAGTACATATATATCATCCGCCTTCAATTTGTCGACATAATCGTGGCAGAATCATTGAGAGAGCTACCAACAAGTAGGATCTTAAGATCAACATTGTCTAGTTGAAGGTCGCGTCCAACGTTACTAGACCTTTACACTAAGTATTTTATATAGAACTAAGAGTTACAATGGGCACACAGTTCACCCATTTGTAAAGACATACCACCCATAAACATCTACATACATCCACTACAAAGATTCAAGATGCATATGCATGAGCTATTGTGCTGATTACCCACTAATAAAGGTCTCGGCTGAGTGCCATAACCCGGTGAATCAGTAGAAGCCCTCGGGCTAACTGAGGACATCAGCGCGAATCGCCTAAATACATGTCATTAAATTACCTAGTTACCAGACCTGTGCTACCCAACCCATAAAGCAATTGTCTTTATGATTTGATTGTTTATGGTGTGGGCTAATATAATACAATAAAAAAATATTAATGTTGTACTTAGAATAAAACTGCAGCATGCCTTTGCCACTGTTTAAATATATTACAGTGGATTCTCTACAACTAAAATAAAAAAAATGTCAATCCTTAAATACGCGGTATCTTGAATTAGCTAGACTTTATAACTTGAACAAAACATTTTATTCAATGAGAGTGATAAGACATATGTATATACTCTATAACTCGAATTTAAAAGCAGACCCCGTAAGTCGTAGATAGTAAAATATAAGACTTTAACTCCACGTGAAAAATTGACGTTATCAATGCGGCAAAAAAAAAAAGTGGCATGAAAAAAAAGATGTGGGAGCTCAATACCAGCAAGCAAGAGTCTACAATAATTAAGAATGAAGCAGAAATATTGCAAAGATATAAATCAAGTAGCAATTTGTCGAGGCGAGTTTCCGGATTTAGAAGAATGCTTACTCACTCTTACGCGAAAAAGCCGAAGAATGTTCAAAATCAGTGGGACACAGTTCTTTTCGTGCCAGCAATGCTGGATTGGTTAATTTTAAGAAGCGTCATGAACTTGTGTTTTTATTTCGTATTGTTATTTGAATTTGACTCTAGAAGTCGAAAAATATACTTAGAAATCGCGCCTTTCTAAGCCGAAATTCATGTTAAGTTTTTTTTCATTTCCCGTGACTTTTCGAGTAAGAGAGATTAGAATATAGAGAATTATAATATTCTAATCTCTCTTACTCGAAAAGTCACAATAAGAGATTAGTATATACAGAATAAAAACAAAAAAAAAGGAAAAAACAAATGGCACTATGTGATTTCTTGGGCCAGTTCTGAGCGTGAGCTGGTAGGACAATGATGTTCAAATAAAATTTTACTCCTCATCAAAAGATGTTATGAATAGTTGTACCCGGCATGCAATATCTGTCTGTATGTCTGCGCTATTCTCGAGAAACATTAAAGTGATTTTAGTGCAGTTTTCACTTTTACCTTCATCTTTCGAGGTAGATTTGTGTGTTCTAAATATTGCTCTATTAACTGTAGGCTAGGCTTGTGCGATATTTGTGCCTCAAAACAATACTAAATTCTACTCTAGCGTAACCGAGCTGGGCCTCCTGTTTCTAATACATAATTTAGTAATTTTGAATAACTACTTAATTTCTAAATTGGGCTAAGGCTGAAATTTATAAAGCGCACTTAGACTTAGCTTACGAGGCAAGTAGGCGATGAAATTTGTAATCATATCCTCAGCTTATGCTTAGCATAGCCAAAGTCATCAAAATCCTTGACTTACCGAATACTTACATGCTCCTAGTTATATTTTAAGATGCTCTAAAACTAATTGAAAAGAAAGTTTTAAACTCACGGAAGTTTAACACCTAAGCAAAGCCTGAGCAAAGTTCAAGTACGCTTTATAAATCTCAGCCTAAGACTGGACTGGAGAAAAAGAATTATACTGAGTGTTATTTCACTTCCTACAAATACTCGTATGTAAATCGAGATTTCCGGTTCATGCGATACTCTGACAACTTATCCCATTACAAGCCAATATACTTCAATCATTGTTAGCATCAATTGATTTTAAATGCCTTTGATTTTCAGTAGATGATGCGAGGGAATATCAAGTATTTTTGTATATAAACTGCATAACATAGTTAACCCGGGTTACCGTCAGCTTTAAATTGAGCAATAAAGCTCTGTAAATTATTTGAAACGTCAAAATTCATAAACTTAATAATAAAACAAATAACCTCCTCGTATTTAATTAACTCTTGTCTTATTTAATATGTAGTGTTCACGTATTTATAAATAATTATAATTAAATACTCACTTTTTTGTTATTTGGTAGACTACGAAGCACGAAAGTTTATAAAACTCTTTTATTTTAATTTAAAGTTTAAAGCAACAGGTTAAACGCCGTTCTTGAGATAAAACTGCAGCATGCCTTTGCCACTGTTTAAATATATTACAGTGGATTCTCTACAACTAAAATAAAAAATGTCAATCCTTAAATACGCGGTATCTTGAATTAGCTAGACTTTATAACTTGAACAAAACATTTTATTCAATGAGAGTGATAAGACATATGTATATACTCTATAACTCGAATTTAAAAGCAGACCCCGTAAGTCGTAGATAGTAAAATATAAGACTTTAACTCCACGTGAAAAATTGACGTTATCAATGCGGCAAAAAAAAAAAGTGGCATGAAAAAAAAGATGTGGGAGCTCAATACCAGCAAGCAAGAGTCTACAATAATTAAGAATGAAGCAGAAATATTGCAAAGATATAAATCAAGTAGCAATTTGTCGAGGCGAGTTTCCGGATTTAGAAGAATGCTTACTCACTCTTACGCGAAAAAGCCGAAGAATGTTCAAAATCAGTGGGACACAGTTCTTTTCGTGCCAGCAATGCTGGATTGGTTAATTTTAAGAAGCGTCATGAACTTGTGTTTTTATTTCGTATTGTTATTTGAATTTGACTCTAGAAGTCGAAAAATATACTTAGAAATCGCGCCTTTCTAAGCCGAAATTCATGTTAAGTTTTTTTTCATTTCCCGTGACTTTTCGAGTAAGAGAGATTAGAATATAGAGAATTATAATATTCTAATCTCTCTTACTCGAAAAGTCACAATAAGAGATTAGTATATACAGAATAAAAACAAAAAAAAAGGAAAAAACAAATGGCACTATGTGATTTCTTGGGCCAGTTCTGAGCGTGAGCTGGTAGGACAATGATGTTCAAATAAAATTTTACTCCTCATCAAAAGATGTTATGAATAGTTGTACCCGGCATGCAATATCTGTCTGTATGTCTGCGCTATTCTCGAGAAACATTAAAGTGATTTTAGTGCAGTTTTCACTTTTACCTTCATCTTTCGAGGTAGATTTGTGTGTTCTAAATATTGCTCTATTAACTGTAGGCTAGGCTTGTGCGATATTTGTGCCTCAAAACAATACTAAATTCTACTCTAGCGTAACCGAGCTGGGCCTCCTGTTTCTAATACATAATTTAGTAATTTTGAATAACTACTTAATTTCTAAATTGGGCTAAGGCTGAAATTTATAAAGCGCACTTAGACTTAGCTTACGAGGCAAGTAAGCGATGAAATTTGTAATCATATCCTCAGCTTATGCTTAGCATAGGCAAAGTCATCAAAATCCTTGACTTACCGAATACTTACATGCTCCTAGTTATATTTTAAGATGCTCTAAAACTAATTGAAAAGAAAGTTTTAAACTCACGGAAGTTTAACACCTAAGCAAAGCCTGAGCAAAGTTCAAGTACGCTTTATAAATCTCAGCCTAAGACTGGACTGGAGAAAAAGAATTATACTGAGTGTTATTTCACTTCCTACAAATACTCGTATGTAAATCGAGATTTCCGGTTCATGCGATACTCTGACAACTTATCCCATTACAAGCCATTATACTTCAATCATTGTTAGCGTCAATTGATTTTAAATGCCTTTCATTTTCAGTAGATGATGCGAGGGAATATCAAGTATTTTTGTATATAAACTGCATAACATAGTTAACCCGGGTTACCGTCAGCTTTAAATTGAGCAATAAAGCTCTGTAAATTATTTGAAACGTCAAAATTCATAAACTTAATAATAAAACAAATAACTCTCTTCGTATTTAATTAACTCTTGTCTTATTTAATATGTAGTGTTGACGTATTTATAAATAATTATAATTAAATACTCACTTTTTTGTTATTTGGTAGACTACGAAGCACGAAAGTTTATAAAACTCTTTTATTTTAATTTAAAGTTTTAAAGCAACAGGTTAAACGCCGTTCTTGAGATAAAACGAACGAAAAGTTAAGCCAGATTTTACAAGCTGTCCACTGTAACGTGTTCTCTGTTACGAAACAAGAACTTAACTACTCCAATTTATTCATTGTTTCGCTTTAAGGCGTATCCTATGTTGTTTGTGTGTATATTTGATACTCTGTATATTATCGTGATTTACATGTATGTATAATTGTATTTTGGAAAGGGAAACAGATATGTTGGAAACTGGTACGAAATATTTAAACCTTACTGGCTAAAGACTAAATTCTATCAATTATAAAATCATGGAATACAAATATTTCGAAGATATGCTTATTCAAAAAGAACGATATAAATGAAGTCGTTCTTTTTGTCCGACTTTCGAGCTCATCTGTCTGGGACCTAACTTGGCTCTGGACAGACCAAAGAAAAAACAAAATACACAAATACCCAAGACCTACTATTTATGATACCCAAACATTGATCCTCAGAACTGGAATACAGGAACCGCGACGCCGCTATAGTAAGGAATCAAAATGCATTGTTGAATATTTAAGAAGTAAGATGAACTGTCCATCCTATTCATGATTATTATCATTATATCATTCAGGGGCAGAGGCCCCTGGTCGCAGATTAGACAGTGGTAGAGCTACACTGCAGTTTGTTTCTGTGTAGTAAATAGGTCAGCTCTATCGGGCTAGGATCGCGCCCTCAAAGAATGCCAGCGAAAAATAGCAGCATAATGCTACTGTATACTTACGTCTGGTGAGTGAAGGGATCCAGAGACCTTTATTACTGGTGACAAGGGTCACAACGCATCTGCATTCTAATTCCTTGTCAAGGATGAATGTAGATGTCACGGGCCGCAGGAATCACTTGCCATCAGGTGAACTGTGTTTCGTTTGTTGTAGTTTGTTGCGAGCCGCAATTCGACCCGCTTATATGTGAGCAGCTTTCTGGAATTGTTCAGTTGAATATGGCTGTTTCTCTCCTTCGCGCGTACAGCCGTCCCTTTTAGGCATCATCGAGTAAATTCCGGATCGTAATCGATTTCTACCCCGCGACTCTCACTACTCACCCCTTTCTGGAATATTCCGGTGATATGTGCGATATAAGAAAATATTCAAGACGTTAGGTATCGAATATACTCTTATATATCCTTCTCAAGAACCTAGAATGTTCGGAAAATAGGAGTTTAACTAGACCTGAAAAGTCCTGTTAATGGATTTACAGTAAATAATGCCAAGTGATTCTTAGTGTCCTGAAAAGGCTCGTCATGTTACAGCCTACTAAGTGGCGGAAAATTAAAATATGACTTTTTTAACCCGGCTCCAAAACAATATATTAATGATTAAATTTTCATTCCACTCTGCGCTGGTCGCCGGTGTCGCCATCGCAGCAACTTCGCCTCTATCTCTGCGACAGTAAAGAAGCCTTTATTATTATAACTAGTCTGACCATAAATGCTGTTACATAAAAACTTTTCTTTTTTACAACTTTATAATTATTTTGAATTTGGAACATGTATATTATTTTAAAAACTTTCGATTTTGCGCCATTTCACATATTTTTTCGTGTTCATTATCAAATTACAATATGGAATGGGGTGTTAAAGAAAATAGGATTGCAGTGATCGCCTAGCAGAAAGTGGGTATGGAGCCGTCGGTCATATTCCAGACACTTCAAAAGCTTGGTATCAGCCGTATGTTCGTATATACTATATACTATCAACAGATACAACACTTCCTCTATCGAAGACTAGAAAAGATCGGGGTGGCCGCGTGCTGTTAGAACTACAAAGGCTGTTAATGCTGTTAAAGCCAGAATTCCTCGAAACCGCATTAGGAAGCATAAAATCTTATCGCCGGAAATGAAGATTCCCGCTACGAGTCTGTCGCGTATTGTAAAACAAGACCTAAAGCTCGGTGTTTACAGTCGATATACAGGACATGCCCTTAATTAATCTTTTCATTTGAAGAGAGTGGATCGATGAAAACGCCTTCTGTCGCGATACGCAGGTGAAAGGCTCAGAAATATCCTCTTTATCGATGAAAACATTTTCACGATTGAAGAATACTACATTAAGCAAAATGATAAAGTGTACGCTCGCTGTTCTAAAGATCTTCATCCTGCGTCAGTGATGCTTTGGTGGGGCGTGTCTTACCAAGGAGTCATAAAACTAAAAAAATTGATAATTATAACTTATGTCATGTCTTTATCGACAGACGAGGGTTAATGAACTTTGTCAACTTTTTGAACATAAAGGCATCGGTCGCTACTAAAGTATGATTGTCACGGAATAAATGTTGTTTATTTTCAAAATAACTAGCTTCTCGTGACAAAATCATTTAGTGTGTCAAGCAGAATTATAGGGAGTCCCAGTTGACATCTCATGTTAAAAGCCAAAAGCTATGACCATTATTTAAATAGAACAATAGAAATAATATCATAACAACACAGACCGTATGACAAGATGTCTGATAAAAATAAAGAAAAGAAAATAAGAAAAAATAAGTAAACACTAAACTAAATAAATAAAATTATTATCATTATTAATACTATGAAATAAAATCACAGTGACTTCTTCAATCACACCACATTTATTACTACCTCAATCTAGACATTTATTACACATAAATACAGAATTACAGATTTTTTTTTAATTATAAGCGTGAAAAAAAATTAAACAATGTAGTTCTTTACTGTTATCATAGAAACAATATGACTTATCCTTAAATGTTTACTTCCCTAACTCATAACTAAAAAAACAACAAATTAATTTAAAAAGAAATACATAAAAAACCCATATCTCACTGGCCAATCAAGCCCAGCTTTGCCTGGAGTTTATAAATAATTTGTACAGTCATTGTCTTGCCAAGTGGTATGTATGTATGTGTGTGCATGTGTATATATATATATATATATATATATAGAGGTGGCAAGAGGTGTTACAATTAATATATATATATACTAATTGTAACACCTCTTGACATATATTTTTTGACTACCCTGAGACTTAGATAGAATTCCTCGTCCCCTGATCCCTTGGTCCCGGAGTGATCCTTTTCAGGTCGTGCCGACCCATTCATGTTCTAGTGAAATTTTATTGAGGATAAAAGTAGATATCTTGGGCCGCAGACATTACTTACCATCAGTTCAAAGCCCATTTAAAAATTACTAACATTATTGCATCTATATGTACATAACTGTGTTAGCACTTCTTTGCCACAATGCAATTAAACATTTCTTAGTATTTAAATTGAAACCCAAGCAAATTTCAAATACCTACTTGGTGGACAAACATACAGACGAAATGATAATATAACACAAGTTTTTTGAGTATACAGCTAAGAAACAAGCGAAAAATCGTGCGTTTGCGATAATCACTTCTCAGTTGGCCGGATCCAAGTTAGTTTTTTTTTTAATATCAACGTATGCACGTAGCGCAATATGATTATATAAAAATCAAGACACGATTCCTATATTACTAATTCATATTGTGAATTCAAACAAATATTTTTTTATCATATATGTGACAAGTCACTTGATGGTATAGTATTCCTGTGGTCCAAGAGATCCTTGATGAGAAATCATATTGCAAATGCTGAGTAAGTACCCTGTCACCAGTATAAAGGTCTTCTGTTCCTTTCAATCACCATATGAAACACAGTCGCTCCAAGCTACTATTATAAGCTGGTATTCTGTGAAAGCACATTGAGGACTACGCCACAAATGGTCGCCAGTAAAGTAACAATAAAATTTTCTTCATAACTAAATCATAAGATTTTTCTATTATTTTATATTGGTGTAGGTAGAATAAAAAATATATTGTTTGATTCATTAATTATAAGCAAAATGTCATCCAGTAGTTGTTTTTTACATATATAATGCAAAAACAAAAATAATGGCAGCAATTTTTTTACACATTATTTGGAATTAAAATCTTGCCAGTAATGTTTTAACTGTCATTTGTTTGCCGTTGTAAGAACTATTAGAATACGTAAATATAGAATGACACAGAATTATTTTTATGTGATATAAGTTAAATCTACCAAACCTATCATATTTATGGTAAACGAGTCAAGGTTTTTGATCCATAAATCAAGCAATTCATGGTCACTTAGCAACCCCATTATTTTGACATATATAATTACTACCACTGAAAAGGTATTTAATTATAAACTTAAGTTCTACTAATTGCCATGTAATTGCAATTCATGATAATGTTAAAAATAATGAAGGGATAAAGAAAAAATGAAATAGAATAGAAAAATGAAAATATACTTTTTACAATATCTTTTTTCTACGATATCATCTAAGCCATAGACACAAATGGAAATAATATTTACTACGTACAACTGGAGGGCTCACTGTTATAACCCCAACAAATCAAATATTATCTTACTTTTGTTAGCAATGTAAAAATTTTGGTAGTTTTATCGCTTCACTAAAACTTAATAGGGTAACCATGAATAATTGATATTTTTAGATGTATTCAAGATTATATATTAGATATAATAAAGATATACATTTCTTAGAAAATGTTTTTAGAAAATATATTTAATGATAAAAATTATTAACGCTGTATATCTGTCCGTTGATACGAGGTAAAGCGTGGTCACCCTTTTAAGACTGATTAAAAGTGTGCATTCCAGTAGTACTTAGTAATTAGAACTTCCATTCTAGAATTATATAATATATGAACATTTATAAAACATATAATCTTACTAGAGGGGATAGGCCACTACGTATATACAAAAATTAGTCAGTCTTTAAAGACCATGAAGTTTCTTCCATGATAATAATAATAATAAAGAAATAAATAAAAAATAATTAAAAAAAAATACAATAAAGAAAAACAAAAAATAATAAATAAATGAAAGACGTGCAACTTATGGTCACAACCCTGATCTTCCGTGAAGCCTACACTAAAGCGGCGGTGCTCATTTCATAAACTATAAAAACAAAAAAGGGTAATAAAAAATACAAAAAAAATCATACAGAATAAAAAAAATATTATATGAACGATGACAAGATAAAGTTATTGTGTATTTCGCAGGTTAAAAAATAAATAAAATAACATAAAAATAATAGAAAAAAAAAACAATTAGTTCTACTATATTTTGCCAGTAATTTTTAGTTTAGATTATTTACATTATATTAGTAATTGTTTTGTTTAATAAATTTACCAATTGACAAATAACTAAATAAAATCGATTAAAAACATTTTAATGATATTACAGGTAACAAACATGAGACGTCGTCACCCCGGACTCCACACCGAAGATGCCTCGCCTTTAATTGGATCGCCGGTTTTCTTCACCATCAGAAATTCTAAATCGCTATCAACACCCAAATCTTCAAAAGCGTGGTCGTTGTTCGGTAGAGCAATATCCGTTTCTATTTGCCTACAATGTGGTTTTAGCAAATAGAAAAGGGATCTGTTATAACATGGAAGAAACTTCATCATTCAGTTAGATTCGAGTAGTCTATAAGAAATATTTACATATCTATTATACATAAAAATGTGTTTATTCACACCGTGGACTAGATAAGGTTAAAAATTTACACTGTGAATTATTATAGTGAAACGCGTGCTATACATTCAAAGCGTATACCTTGCAAATATTGTGTATGCATGTGTGTGCATTTGTGTGCATTTGTGTGTATTTGTGTGTATTTGTGTGTTTTGTATGTAAATGTAAATGCTTTTTTTTAATGTCAGTTTGTGTAAGCAGTGTTCAGTTTATGAATGCCATGCATGTATATAATGTTCCAATCAAACTTAATAATTTGTATTTCAATGTACAATTGACATTAAAATACTTAACAGGACATTTTAATTTACAGTTCGGAATCCATATGAGTAAAATCATTAAAACAAACATGACAATAATGTTTACATGTATAAATTTAATTTGAACATACTATACTTTTTTGTGTGCAACATTTATATTGGTTAGTGGAAATATGAGTGTTTTAATGTGTGTGTGTGTGTGTGTTATGTAAAGTGATCAAAAACAAATGTTGTGTGTCTTGTATGTATTTAAAAAGTTATGTGTATCATCGATGTATGCGTGGAATATTGTATGTGATTGCAAGTGAAAAGTGGAAGATGTCACCTGTATAATCTGTGAACAATGTAGTTGAGCATTGTGTGTGTGTGTTTGTGTGTGTAATAAATACATGCGTGTGTAAAATGCGAATGGATGAGTGTGTGTTTATCAACGTTATATTTACACCACATATAGTCTTTAACACAAATCACAGATTTAAAGTAAATACATTCAACACTAAATAATATTTAGTCGTGGATATTGTTTTTGCACGTGTCCAACATAACTGTCAAATGAGACAGTTTCGAGAGTGCTTCCTGGAGCATGTCCCTGAAATAAAGAAAAACAACTTTCCATAATATATAATACAACCGAAGCAGAATCATCTTACATTTAATATTATTATCTGAGCAAGTTATAATAATGTTATGAAATCTAGTGTTACTAGTGCAAACATTGAAACACTATTTCGTCTTCGCCTTTCCCAAAACGATGATGTCCATGGGCGACGGTAATCACTTACCATAAGGAGAACTACTTGCTCGTTTGACACATATTCTATTTAAAAAAAAAGTGACAACTTCGCAAAAATAAATGGAGTGTCTATAACACTACACGGTCGCTGATATATATATATATATATTCGTCATTTGTGAAATCTTTGTACTGAAAATAGAGCATATTTTACTTAAGATATGTTTGTGATTTAACTTTATGGAAGATACCTTTTCTTAACGCAAAATATCCTCAATTCGTCACGGATAACGATGCTGCTGTCAATTGTGGTGAGATTCAGGCTATCCTTTAATGCAGCCTCCAAACGAGATATGTGGTGCTCCATTACGGGATCTAAACTATGTATACTTAACACGCTGTAAACAAAAGTTACAATGTAAAGTTAACAATTTAACATTAATTGAGGTGCGAAGGGTACCAACATACTGCCATTTTGCGCTGGTTTCGTGGGGAATGCTTGGTCCAACTTAGTCAAACAGACGCATTAGTGTATATACATATTTTTTATTATATTGATATTATTAAGGTGTACAAAATGATAATAAGTTTTTTAAGTAATTAATGAGATGTTTTATGATATTTGATGGATACTAATGACCACATAGTTCACTTTATTTATACAGTGTGCCCCGTAAGAATGTATAAATAATTTTCTTAAGTAATTAATGAGATGTTTTATATTAGATAGATACTAATGACCACACAGTTCACTTTATTCATACAGTGAGTCCCGTAAGTATGTATAAATATTTTTCTTAAATAATTAATGAGATGTTTTATGATTTTAGATGGATACTAATGACCACACAGTTCACTTTATTTATACAGTGTGTCCCGTAAGAATGTATAAATAATTTTCTTAAGTAATTAATGAGATGTTTTATATTAGATGGATACTAATGACCACACAGTTCACTTTATTCATACAGTGAGTCCCGTAAGTATGTATAAATATTTTTCTTAAATAATTAATGAGATGTTTTATGATATTAGATGGATACTAATGACCACATAGTTCACTTTATTTATACAGTGTGCCCCGTAAGAATGTATAAATAATTTTCTTAAGTAATTAATGAGATGTTTTATATTAGATGGATACTAATGACCACACAGTTCACTTTATTCATACAGTGAGTCCCGTAAGTATGTATAAATATTTTTCTTAAATAATTAATGAGATGTTTTATGATATGAGATGGATACTAATGACCACATAGTTCACTTTATTTATACAGTGTGCCCCGTAAGAATGTATAAATAATTTTCTTAAGTAATTAATGAGATGTTTTATATTAGATGGATACTAATGACCACACAGTTCACTTTATTCATACAGTGAGTCCCGTAAGTATGTATAAATATTTTTCTTAAGTAATTAATGAGATGTTTTATATTAGATGGATACTAATGACCACACAGTTCACTTTATTCATACAGTGAGTCCCGTAAGTATGTATAAATAATTTTCTTAAGTAATTAATGAGATGTTTTATGATATTAGATGGATACTAATGACCACAGTTCACTTTATTCATACAGTGAGTCCCGTAAGTATGTATAAATAATTTTCTTAAGTAATTAATGAGATGTTTTATATTAGATGGATACTAATGACCACAGTTCACTTTATTTATACAGTGTGTCCCGTAAGTATGTATAAATATTTTTCTTAAATAATTAATGAGATGTTTTATATTAGATGGATACTAATGACCACAGTTCACTTTATTCATACAGTGAGTCCCGTAAGTATGTATAAATATTTTTCTTAAATAATTAATGAGATGTTTTATGATTTTAGATGGATACTAATGACCACACAGTTCACTTTATTTATACAATGTGTCCCGTAAGTATGTATAAATAATTTTCTTAAGTAATTAATGAGATGTTTTATGATATTAGATGGATACTAATGACCACACAGTTCACTTTATTCATACAGTGAGTCCCGTAAGTATGTATAAATATTTTTCTTAAATAATTAATGAGATGTTTTATGATATTAGATGGATACTAATGACCACATAGTTCACTTTATTTATACAGTGTGCCCCGTAAGAATGTATAAATAATTTTCTTAAGTAATTAATGAGATGTTTTATATTAGATGGATACTAATGACCACACAGTTCACTTTATTCATACAGTGAGTCCCGTAAGTATGTATAAATATTTTTCTTAAATAATTAATGAGATGTTTTATGATTTTAGATGGATACTAATGACCACACAGTTCACTTTATTCATACAGTGAGTCCCGTAAGTATGTATAAATAATTTTCTTAAGTAATTAATGAGATGTTTTATATTAGATGGATACTAATGACCACACAGTTCACTTTATTCATACAGTGAGTCCCGTAAGTATGTATAAATATTTTTCTTAAATAATTAATGAGATGTTTTATGATATTAGATGGATACTAATGACCACACAGTTCACTCTTTATTTATACAGTGTGCCCCGTAAGAATGTATAAATAATTTTCTTAAGTAATTAATGAGATGTTTTATATTAGATGGATACTAATGACCACAGTTCACTTTATTTATACAGTGTGTCCCGTAAGTATGTATAAATATTTTTCTTAAATAATTAATGAGATGTTTTATGATATTAGATGGATACTAATGACCACATAGTTCACTTTTATTTATACAGTGTGCCCCGTAAGAATGTATAAATAATTTTCTTAAGTAATTAATGAGATGTTTTATATTAGATGGATACTAATGACCACACAGTTCACTTTATTCATACAGTGAGTCCCGTAAGTATGTATAAATATTTTTCTTAAATAATTAATGAGATGTTTTATATTAGATGGATACTAATGACCACACACAGTTCACTTTATTTATACAGTGTGTCCCGTAAGTATGTATAAATATTTTTTCTTAAATAATTAATGAGATGTTTTATGATATTAGATGGATACTAATGACCACACACAGTTCACTTTATTTATACAGTGTGTCCCGTAAGTATGTATAAATAATTTTCTTAAGTAATTAATGAGATGTTTTATATTAGATGGATACTAATGACCACACAGTTCACTTTATTCATACAGTGAGTCCCGTAAGTATGTATAAATATTTTTCTTAAATAATTAATGAGATGTTTTATGATTTTAGATGGATACTAATGACCACACAGTTCACTTTATTTATACAATGTGTCCCGTAAGTATGTATAAATAATTTTCTTAAGTAATTAATGAGATGTTTTATGATTTTAGATGGATACTAATGACCACACAGTTCACTTTATTCATACAGTGAGTCCCGTAAGTATGTATAAATATTTTTCTTAAATAATTAATGAGATGTTTTATGATTTTAGATGGATACTAATGACCACACAATTCACTTTATTTATACAGTGTGCCCCGTAAGAATGTATAAATAATTTTCTTAAGTAATTAATGAGATGTTTTATATTAGATGGATACTAATGACCACACACAGTTCACTTTATTTATACAATGTGTCCCGTAAGTATGTATAAATAATTTTCTTAAATAATTAATGAGATGTTTTATGATTTTAGATGGATACTAATGACCACACAGTTCACTTTATTCATACAGTGAGTCCCGTAAGTATGTATAAATATTTTTCTTAAATAATTAATGAGATGTTTTATGATTTTAGATGGATACTAATGACCACACAGTTCACTTTATTTATACAGTGTGTCCCGTAAGTATGTATAAATAATTTTCTTAAGTAATTAATGAGATGTTTTATGATTTTAGATGGATACTAATGACCACACAGTTCACTTTATTTATACAATGTGTCCCGTAAGTATGTATAAATAATTTTCTTAAGTAATTAATGAGATGTTTTATGATTTTAGATGGATACTAATGACCACACAGTTCACTTTATTTATACAGTATACTTTGGTGAGTGTGCAGAGGAGTTACATAACATGAACCTCCCATCTCCCTTTCATCTTCGGACAACTAGACGCACGGCATGTTTTCATTCATCCGTTGTAGATATTCCTGGCATACAGAGGAAGCGATATGCTTCGCTATACATTCCAATCCTTTTCCTTATCCTCCAATCGCGTTAAATGCGAACAGCGAACGATTAATAGTAGATTAGTAGGTAATATAAGGAAGGAATAATTTGCCAGCGTCAGTCTTTCGGTCCGAGTATGACGTCTTCAAGAGAAGAGTGAATAGACATTTGCACAGTTCGTGCGACCCACCACCTATCAACACATAACACCAGGTAACATTGTAAACGCTTGTTTACTTACGCCAGTGCTTACTGGCGTGTACACATTTAAATAAATAAAAAAAAACAGTGTGCCGTCATTTAAATCCTTTGGCACTTATTGAAGAAAAAAAAACATAACTTCGTTTTAGAGATGTTAAGATAATGTTAGTATAGTAAACGTATATACTAACCCTTTAATGGCAAGGTTGAGTGAATGAAGCTGGTCCCTGAACAAGAACCATTTACTGATCAGTGCGTCTGGATGTTCTAACCCTGGCAAATGGTCCTCCAGGCTATGTGATACACCCAAAAACGTCCCCAGCTTTGCACTGCAATGTTTTATTAAACTGTCTATTGTAAGTGAGTTAATAATACTAAATCTAAAACAAAACATATTTAAGTTTATATATGTTCCGAGTTGAGCTGTCGAACTGGAAATGATTTGGCGACATATGGTGACATAATGTGGTATTTGCAGTAATCAAAAACAACTGATGGGTATATTATATATATATATATATAACGCAACCATAACACGATTCAGAAACTGTGCACAAGGCCATCTATCGAGCTTACATGTAAACTTATTTATAATATTTTTCCTAAAGTTTATATAGGAACCTTTCATATTGAATTTCATGCTCCTTCCTTCAAAACTTCCGATATAAACATTCAATCCCCAATTCACCGTCATAGGTGACAAATTTTGAAAAACGCCGATATACGTATGCTTTTATTTCTAAACGGAAGGAATTTCATGTTTATTACTTTGAAAATGACGGACATCCATACAAACCGTTCATCCCCTATTTTACCCCCTGGGGGTGAAATTTCCAAAACTTCTTCCTTAGTGGATGCTTACAGCATGAAAGACATGAACTGCCAAAATTTTAAATTTGTAGTCCCACCAGTTCAGGCTCAGCATTGATGAATCAGTCAATCGCTTGGCTAGGTGTGTAATTATTATGTGTAATTATTATAATATTGTCTAAGCATTATGTATCCTTGGAATACACTAACCGTCTTCTGTTTTGTTACTAATATTTTTTTAAATTGACGCGAGTGCACTTTACTCGAAATTCATTTCGTCTAAAGCGCACAGTGGTGGACTGCCGACTATCGATATGATAGTTCTTAGTGATGCTGAAGAGCATCAAAAAGCTTCCCTGTTGTACTATTAAAGTTTGATATAGATAAATATAAGAATGTTGTTAGAAACTGACCAATAGCTGGAGAAAATAGTCCAAACGCCCTCGAAAGCCTCGACAATTGTCTTGCTCCCACGCTCGCAGTCCGTCTCGCTCGCGCTACCGCATGCGAGCCTCTCCACTGTTGACTTCGCCAACTCCATATATTCAGGTATTATCTGACACTTCTTAGCTATGTCCATACATAGCTCTTTGAAGTTTGATACCTCCGAGTTTGATAGGGATTTGGGATCTGAAACAGATAATAGATTTATATAAAAAATGCATTCAAAGTATAAAAAGAATTTTCGTGTAACTAAAAATGACGAACATGTACAATCCCCCTCTCTATTAGATAGCGGTCCGAGTCGAGATTAGAACCTCCTTATGAGAGGCCCTCGGGTCGCATATCACCCCCTCTGTTGTCGTCGACCTCCTTCGTCCATAGGGGTCGGAGCGTAGCGGTGGAGCCCTGCCAGAATCGTCATTGTCTCCCTACTCAGCTGGCCTCCCGCTCGCGACTCCACATGGATAAAGCTGTAAAGGTCTCTGGACCAACAGCATCACACACACAAAAAATATGAACAATCCAGCGGTGATAAACTGTTATTTTCGCTGATGTAAAGTTGAATTTCTCCAGGTTGATCTAGAACTCTGCGATATATAAGGCAGGACAGTGCTATGGTGACGGATTATCGGACACATATAGGCACTAATTCCCATGACTGACATAGTGCATGTGCAATAACATTGGAGGGTTAAGGTGCAGTATGAGAGATATGGGACAATTACATCACATACAGATCGTACAACCGACATTTAGTATAGCTTAGCTTAGTATAGTGGTAGAGCTACACTGCAGTATTTTTCTAGCTGCAGAATAAATAGGTCGGCTCTACCGGCGTAGGACCACGCCCTCACAGAATACCAGCGTAAAATAACACCATAATGCTAGTGAGTTTCGTCTGGTGAGTGTAGGGATCCGGAGACCTTTATTACTGGTGACGAGACATTCCATCTCAGTCCTCAAGGGTGACAATGCATCTGCATTATGATTCCTTGTCAATGATGAATGTAGATGTCACGGGCCGCAGGAATCACTTACCATCGGGTGAACTGTGTGCTCGTTTGTAACCCTCGATGTAATAAAAAAAAATGTTTATAGTTTTTTATTTATTTATTCTATTGACCAACCAGGCGGAGATGGAAAAATAGTCCAAACGCCCTCGAAAGCCTCGACAATTGTCTTGCTCCCACGCTCGCAGTCCGTCTCGCTCGCGCTACCGCATGCGAGCCTCTCCACTGTTGACTTCGCCAACTCCATATATTCAGGTATTATCTGACACTTCTTAGCTATGTCCATACATAGCTCTTTGAAGTTTGATACCTCCGAGTTTGATAGGGATTTGGGATCTGAAACAGATAATAGATTTATATAAAAAATGCATTCAAAGTATAAAAAGAATTTTCGTGTAACTAAAAATGACGAACATGTACAATCCCCCTCTCTATTAGATAGCGGTCCGAGTCGAGATTAGAACCTCCTTATGAGAGGCCCTCGGGTCGCATATCACCCCCTCTGTTGTCGTCGACCTTCTTCGTCCATAGGGGTCGGAGCGTAGCGGTGGAGCCCTGCCAGAATCGTCATTGTCTCCCTACTCAGCTGGCCTCCCGCTCGCGACTCCACATGGATAAAGCTGTAAAGGTCTCTGGACCAACAGCATCACACACACAAAAAATATGAACAATCCAGCGGTGATAAACTGTTATTTTCGCTGATGTAAAGTTGAATTTCTCCAGGTTGATCTAGAACTCTGGCAATATAAGGCAGGACAGTGCTATGGTGACGGATTATTATGTGTGTAATTATTATGTGTGTAATTATTATGTGTGTAATTATTATGTGTGTAATTATTATGTGTGTAATTATTATGTGTGTAATTATTATGTGTGTAATTATTATGTGTGTAATTATTATGTGTGTAATTATTATGTGTGTAATTATTATGTGTGTAATTATTATGTGTGTAATTATTATGTGTGTAATTATTATGTGTGTAATTATTATGTGTGTAATTATTATGTGTGTAATTATTATGTGTGTAATTATTATGTGTGTAATTATTATGTGTGTAATTATTATGTGTGTAATTATTATGTGTGTAATTATTATGTGTGTAATTATTATGTGTGTAATTATTATGTGTGTAATTATTATGTGTGTAATTATTATGTGTGTAATTATTATGTGTGTAATTATTATGTGTGTAATTATTATGTGTGTAATTATTATGTGTGTAATTATTATGTGTGTAATTATTATGTGTGTAATTATTATGTGTGTAATTATTATGTGTGTAATTATTATGTGTGTAATTATTATGTGTGTAATTATTATGTGTGTAATTATTATGTGTGTAATTATTATGTGTGTAATTATTATGTGTGTAATTATTATGTGTGTAATTATTATGTGTGTAATTATTATGTGTGTAATTATTATGTGTGTAATTATTATGTGTGTAATTATTATGTGTGTAATTATTATGTGTGTAATTATTATGTGTGTAATTATTATGTGTGTAATTATTATGTGTGTAATTATTATGTGTGTAATTATTATGTGTGTAATTATTATGTGTGTAATTATTATGTGTGTAATTATTATGTGTGTAATTATTATGTGTGTAATTATTATGTGTGTAATTATTATGTGTGTAATTATTATGTGTGTAATTATTATGTGTGTAATTATTATGTGTGTAATTATTATGTGTGTAATTATTATGTGTGTAATTATTATGTGTGTAATTATTATGTGTGTAATTATTATGTGTGTAATTATTATGTGTGTAATTATTATGTGTGTAATTATTATGTGTGTAATTATTATGTGTGTAATTATTATGTGTGTAATTATTATGTGTGTAATTATTATGTGTGTAATTATTATGTGTGTAATTATTATGTGTGTAATTATTATGTGTGTAATTATTATGTGTGTAATTATTATGTGTGTAATTATTATGTGTGTAATTATTATGTGTGTAATTATTATGTGTGTAATTATTATGTGTGTAATTATTATGTGTGTAATTATTATGTGTGTAATTATTATGTGTGTAATTATTATGTGTGTAATTATTATGTGTGTAATTATTATGTGTGTAATTATTATGTGTGTAATTATTATGTGTGTAATTATTATGTGTGTAATTATTATGTGTGTAATTATTATGTGTGTAATTATTATGTGTGTAATTATTATGTGTGTAATTATTATGTGTGTAATTATTATGTGTGTAATTATTATGTGTGTAATTATTATGTGTGTAATTATTATGTGTGTAATTATTATGTGTGTAATTATTATGTGTGTAATTATTATGTGTGTAATTATTATGTGTGTAATTATTATGTGTGTAATTATTATGTGTGTAATTATTATGTGTGTAATTATTATGTGTGTAATTATTATGTGTGTAATTATTATGTGTGTAATTATTATGTGTGTAATTATTATGTGTGTAATTATTATGTGTGTAATTATTATGTGTGTAATTATTATGTGTGTAATTATTATGTGTGTAATTATTATGTGTGTAATTATTATGTGTGTAATTATTATGTGTGTAATTATTATGTGTGTAATTATTATGTGTGTAATTATTATGTGTGTAATTATTATGTGTGTAATTATTATGTGTGTAATTATTATGTGTGTAATTATTATGTGTGTAATTATTATGTGTGTAATTATTATGTGTGTAATTATTATGTGTGTAATTATTATGTGTGTAATTATTATGTGTGTAATTATTATGTGTGTAATTATTATGTGTGTAATTATTATGTGTGTAATTATTATGTGTGTAATTATTATGTGTGTAATTATTATGTGTGTAATTATTATGTGTGTAATTATTATGTGTGTAATTATTATGTGTGTAATTATTATGTGTGTAATTATTATGTGTGTAATTATTATGTGTGTAATTATTATGTGTGTAATTATTATGTGTGTAATTATTATGTGTGTAATTATTATGTGTGTAATTATTATGTGTGTAATTATTATGTGTGTAATTATTATGTGTGTAATTATTATGTGTGTAATTATTATGTGTGTAATTATTATGTGTGTAATTATTATGTGTGTAATTATTATGTGTGTAATTATTATGTGTGTAATTATTATGTGTGTAATTATTATGTGTGTAATTATTATGTGTGTAATTATTATGTGTGTAATTATTATGTGTGTAATTATTATGTGTGTAATTATTATGTGTGTAATTATTATGTGTGTAATTATTATGTGTGTAATTATTATGTGTGTAATTATTATGTGTGTAATTATTATGTGTGTAATTATTATGTGTGTAATTATTATGTGTGTAATTATTATGTGTGTAATTATTATGTGTGTAATTATTATGTGTGTAATTATTATGTGTGTAATTATTATGTGTGTAATTATTATGTGTGTAATTATTATGTGTGTAATTATTATGTGTGTAATTATTATGTGTGTAATTATTATGTGTGTAATTATTATGTGTGTAATTATTATGTGTGTAATTATTATGTGTGTAATTATTATGTGTGTAATTATTATGTGTGTAATTATTATGTGTGTAATTATTATGTGTGTAATTATTATGTGTGTAATTATTATGTGTGTAATTATTATGTGTGTAATTATTATGTGTGTAATTATTATGTGTGTAATTATTATGTGTGTAATTATTATGTGTGTAATTATTATGTGTGTAATTATTATGTGTGTAATTATTATGTGTGTAATTATTATGTGTGTAATTATTATGTGTGTAATTATTATGTGTGTAATTATTATGTGTGTAATTATTATGTGTGTAATTATTATGTGTGTAATTATTATGTGTGTAATTATTATGTGTGTAATTATTATGTGTGTAATTATTATGTGTGTAATTATTATGTGTGTAATTATTATGTGTGTAATTATTATGTGTGTAATTATTATGTGTGTAATTATTATGTGTGTAATTATTATGTGTGTAATTATTATGTGTGTAATTATTATGTGTGTAATTATTATGTGTGTAATTATTATGTGTGTAATTATTATGTGTGTAATTATTATGTGTGTAATTATTATGTGTGTAATTATTATGTGTGTAATTATTATGTGTGTAATTATTATGTGTGTAATTATTATGTGTGTAATTATTATGTGTGTAATTATTATGTGTGTAATTATTATGTGTGTAATTATTATGTGTGTAATTATTATGTGTGTAATTATTATGTGTGTAATTATTATGTGTGTAATTATTATGTGTGTAATTATTATGTGTGTAATTATTATGTGTGTAATTATTATGTGTGTAATTATTATGTGTGTAATTATTATGTGTGTAATTATTATGTGTGTAATTATTATGTGTGTAATTATTATGTGTGTAATTATTATGTGTGTAATTATTATGTGTGTAATTATTATGTGTGTAATTATTATGTGTGTAATTATTATGTGTGTAATTATTATGTGTGTAATTATTATGTGTGTAATTATTATGTGTGTAATTATTATGTGTGTAATTATTATGTGTGTAATTATTATGTGTGTAATTATTATGTGTGTAATTATTATGTGTGTAATTATTATGTGTGTAATTATTATGTGTGTAATTATTATGTGTGTAATTATTATGTGTGTAATTATTATGTGTGTAATTATTATGTGTGTAATTATTATGTGTGTAATTATTATGTGTGTAATTATTATGTGTGTAATTATTATGTGTGTAATTATTATGTGTGTAATTATTATGTGTGTAATTATTATGTGTGTAATTATTATGTGTGTAATTATTATGTGTGTAATTATTATGTGTGTAATTATTATGTGTGTAATTATTATGTGTGTAATTATTATGTGTGTAATTATTATGTGTGTAATTATTATGTGTGTAATTATTATGTGTGTAATTATTATGTGTGTAATTATTATGTGTGTAATTATTATGTGTGTAATTATTATGTGTGTAATTATTATGTGTGTAATTATTATGTGTGTAATTATTATGTGTGTAATTATTATGTGTGTAATTATTATGTGTGTAATTATTATGTGTGTAATTATTATGTGTGTAATTATTATGTGTGTAATTATTATGTGTGTAATTATTATGTGTGTAATTATTATGTGTGTAATTATTATGTGTGTAATTATTATGTGTGTAATTATTATGTGTGTAATTATTATGTGTGTAATTATTATGTGTGTAATTATTATGTGTGTAATTATTATGTGTGTAATTATTATGTGTGTAATTATTATGTGTGTAATTATTATAAAGAATATTAACATTTCTAACATTCCGGTTAACCACGCCAAATAAGCTGAAAACGCTTGTACTTCGATATGGTCGAATGGCGGATTCGAACCTACGACCTCAAGTTTCACAGACCTACGCACCCTAAAACCCTTTAGGCTGTTCACGCAAATACTTATGTACTCACTCACCATCCTTCCTTATTACAGTGTAATACATGTGAACTGATGAATAAATACATGTATTGTCCGTTAAAGAAACAAGTGACCCAATTACTACAAGGAGGAATTCCGTCTTATATCTCAGGATGCATTTTGAATCCTTCTCAATAGTTAGAGGAGGTATGGTCCACAATGATCTCTGACCATCAGGTGAACTGTGTGCTCGTTTGTTACTTTAAATGATATATATACATATATATATATATATATACATGTATGTATATATATACATGTATGTATATATATATATGTATATATATACATGTATGTATATATATATACATGTATGTATATATATATATGTATATATATACATATATATATATATGTATATATATACATGTATGTATATATATATACATATATAGTATATAATATATAGTATGGATAATGATGTTCTCCTGCACGATATATACTGCGGAAATTTTTCTGGATACTATAGTGTCGCAAGAATTTTTTTTAAAGAATATTAACATTTCTAACATTCCGGTTAACCACGCCAAATAAGCTGAAAACGCTTGTACTTCGAGATGGTCGAATGGCGGATTCGAACCTACGACCTCAAGTTTCACAGACCTACGCACCCTAAAACCCTTTAGGCTGTTCACGCAAATACTTATGTACTCACTCACCATCCTTCCTTATTACAATGTAATACATGTGAACTGATGAATAAATACATGTCTTGTCCGTTAAAGAAACAAGTGACCCAATTACTACAAGGAGGAATTCCGTCTTATATCTCAGGATCCTTCTCAATAGATAAAGGAAAAATGGTCCACAATGATCTCTGACCATCAGGTGAACTGTGCGCTTTATTTTTGCAAATAAGAATAGGAAAATTATTTATATCATTAGATATTATTTCATAACAGCATACATCAAGTTGCATGAATAAGGTGATTCTTATAGTGCCATGATATTAGATCTGTGTTACCTCCAATATATTGGCCAGCAGTAGATACATGGTATGCTCATAATGTTTCACACTGGCGTACAGCCCCGGGTCGACCACAGGCTGGGGCTTGCTCTCCAACAACGGTCTCAGCTCAGCGAGGCCGATCCTCTTGATGTTATTTATCGCAGCCTTGTTACAAAGATTCTTATCATTGGACAGGAGAAGCTGAAATCGAAGCAGAGATAAGAACACACTTCTACCATATAGGATTAGGGAAAAGAGAAATCTCTCCAACAGTAAAAGAGAGTTGTATCTAACCGCAGCATGAGTGAATTGGTTTGGACAAATAAGGTAGAGCCACACCTTCACAGAATAACAACATGACATAGTACAGAACGCGTCCGTTTTCCCAGTAGATATTGTAGGGAATCAGAAGTTTTTTTTTTATAGATTATCTGCCAAACGAGCAAGCAGTTCACCTTATGGTAAGTGATTACATCCGTCCATAAACATCCGCAACATTCCAATAGAGTCCCAAATGCATTGCCAGCCTTTGAGAAAGGTGTAGGCTCACTTCTTGAAGGCCCCTATGTCGTATCAGTACACCGCTGACGATAGCTGATTCCACAGATTAGTTGTAGATCCAGAGGTCTGATTACAAGTAGTGAAGCATTCCATTTCAGTGCTCAAGGTTGACAATACATGTGCATCTTGAATTGTCGAGGGTGGATGTAGATGTTCATGGACTGTAGACCATCAGATGAATTGGGGCCTTAGTTTAAAAATAAAATTGAACAATGCAGTTACTGCTCTCCGTAACATATTATAAAAGGTAGTGTGGTGTAGCACTATAACTACATCATTATTAATAATTTAATTAATAATTATTAATAATAATATAATTAAAATTGTCATTATTATTAATAACAATAAAAACTAAGTACTTATAAAAACTTTAATGTGCTAATTATATACATATATATATATACATATATATATATACATATATCTACGCATGCGAAGCTGCGTGCAACAGCTAGTTTAATATTAAGTCGATATATCAATCAATTGAAAATTATCCAGTACATACCTTTCTTCTGTATAAAAGCCAGGGTATTCTTAAGATCGGTGATGAGGTGCTGTATTCGTGGGAAGACCTCGTGGAACACCGCGATCCAGTGCTTGAGCAGGCATTCAAGCACGTCGAGCAGTTGCCACGGGGGAGCCTTGCGCACTACGTGCTGCCATAGTTCTTTGTATTGAGCGCGCATTTCGTTCTGGAAGATTGGTTTGTGGTTTTGATTATGGTATGATTTCGGCAATACTACAAGCTAAACTGCAGTTTGTTCCTAGTTGCAGAATGAGTTTGTCAGCTCGACCGAGGTAGGACCACGCCCTCACAGAATACGAGCTTTATGCTGCTGTGTGTTTCGTCTAGTGAGTGCAGGGATCCAGAGATCTTTATTACATTCCATCTCAGTCCTTAAGGGTGACAACGCATCTGCATTATAATTCCTTGTCGAGGATGAATGTAGATGTCATGGGTCATAGGAATCACTCTCCATCAGGTGAACTGTGTGCTCGTTTGTTACTTTAAATGATATATATACATATATATATATACATGTATGTATATATATATATATATATATATACATGTATGTATATATACATGTATGTATATATACATATATGTATATATATATACATATATAGTATGGATAATGATGTTCTCCTGCACGATATATACTGCGGAAATTTTTCTGGATACTATAGTGTCGCAAGAATTTTTTATAAAGAATATTAACATTTCTAACATTCCGGTTAACCACGCCAAATAAGCTGAAAACGCTTGTACTTCGATATGGTCGAATGGCGGATTCGAACCTACGACCTCAAGTTTCACAGACCTACGCACCCTAAAACCCTTTAGGCTGTTCACGCAAATACTTATGTACTCACTCACCATCCTTCCTTATTACAGTGTAATACATGTGAACTGATGAATAAATACATGTATTGTCCGTTAAAGAAACAAGTGACCCAATTACTACAAGGAGGAATTCCGTCTTATATCTCAGGATGCATTTTGAATCCTTCTCAATAGTTAGAGGAGGTATGGTCCACAATGATCTCTGACCATCAGGTGAACTGTGCGCTTTATTTTTGCAAATAAGAATAGGAAAATTATTTATATCATTAGATATAATTTCATAACAGCATACATCAAGTTGCATGAATAAGGTGATTCTTATAGTGCCATGATATTAGATCTGTGTTACCTCCAATATATTGGCCAGCAGTAGATACATGGTATGCTCATAATGTTTCACACTGGCGTACAGCCCCGGGTCGACCACAGGCTGGGGCTTGCTCTCCAACAACGGTCTCAGCTCAGCGAGGCCGATCCTCTTGATGTTATTTATCGCAGCCTTGTTACAAAGATTCTTATCATTGGACAGGAGAAGCTGAAAGCGAAGCAGAGATAAGAACACACTTCTACCATATAGGATTAGGGAGAAAAGAGAAATCTCTCCAACAGTTAAAGAGAGTTGTATCTAACCGCAGCATGAGTGAATTGGTTTGGACAAATAAGGTAGAGCCACACCTTCACAGAATAACAACGTGACATAGTACAGAACGCGTCCGTTTTCCCAATAGCTATTGTAGGGAATCAGAAGTTTTTTTTTATAGATTATCTGGCAAACGAGCAAGCAGTTCACCTTATGGTAAGTGATTACATCCGTCCATAAACATCCGCAACACACCAATAGAGTCCCAAATGCATTGCCGGCCTTTGAGAAAGGTGTAGGCTCACTTCTTGAAGGCCCCTATGTCGTATCAGTACACCGCTGACGATAGCTGATTCCACAGATTAGTTGTAGATCCAGAGGTCTGATTACAAGTAGTGAAGCATTCCACTTCAGTGCTCAGGGTTGACAATGACATGTGCATCTTGAATTGTTGAGGGTGGATGTAGATGTTCATGGACTGTAGACCATCAGATGAATTGGGGCCTTAGTTTAAAAATAAAATTGAACAATGCAGTTACTTCTCTCCGTAACATATTATAAAAGGTAGTGTGGTGTAGCACTATAACTACATCATTATTAATAATTTAATTAATAATTATTAATAATAATATAATTAAAATTGTCATTATTATTAATAACAATAAAAACTAAGTACTTATAAAAACTTAAATGTGCTAATTATATACATATATACTAATTTCACCATAACAAAGACTCCTCATGGATTCTATCCATCAACAAATGAATTACTTATAACTAGTTAGTTTAAGTGTTTCAACAAGTGGTTTCAAAACACTCAAAAGTGGATAACTTATAGCCTCTCATATTTACATGCAGATTGACACTCATTAATGTGAGAAACTATAATAGTTGTAGTAGAACTACACTGCAGTTTGCTTCTAGCTGCAGAATGAAAGGGTCACCTTGGCAGCGGTAGGGCCACGCCCTCACAGAATACCAGAGTAAAATAGCAGCATAATGTTACTGTGTTTAGTCTGGTGAGTGCAAGGATCCGGAGAGCTTTATTACTGGTGGCGAGGCATTCCATCTCAGTCCTCAAGGGTGACAACGCATCTGCTTTATGATTCCTTGTCAAGGATGAATGTAGAATGTCATGGGCCGCAGCAATCACTTGCCATCAGGTGAACTGTGTGCTCGTTTGTGACTCTCAATGTAAAACAAAATAAAAGTGGCATCCCTACTCTAGCTTTGTTTACCACTATAATAAATATATAAGCCTGGCAAAATGTTACAATAAGTTTGTAGTGAGTATAGTTACGGTAAACCTTAAATAAAGCCGTTTAAAAGTAATCCCGTAACAACTCACTTAACTGACACACAACTTTTTATATGAAGTGATCGGTATACCGTTATTTCTATAACCAAACAGTACCACTTCACTAAAGTTAGTGAAGACGTTCGAGAACTGCGATGTATTTTAACTAGTATGGATATTGAGCAGTTAGAAATGGTGTGAAGACCTTAGATCAGTATCTCGGTATCTGTTATTGAGACAGAACAATGAAGGAATGAAAGAAAATGATAAACTATGTTGAAAAGAAAACCAAGTTATTATGATCATTAGTCAACTGCTGACTATAGGCATGCCTCTTAAATTGCTACGAAGCACGATACCAAAACCACCTTCATCCATTGACTTCCCGCAAACTTGAAGTTGTCATAACACCTAGAGGAGGGGTCTCAGATTTCCACTCCAGAAACTTTCTTCCCAATAGGTTACGATCTAAAAGAGTCATCACAACCAGATTGAGGAGAGTTATCCTCAAACTGTCAAATAAATCGAAAAGTTTGACTTATATGCAAATAATGGTTTTTTTTTAAGATATTATAAGTTGACACATGAGCTCACAGTTTATACAGTAAGTAATTCCATTAACCAAAGACAAGAAGTCTTGTCACAATTACTGACTAAAATGGAATGCCTCGTCTATAGTAATAAGATATCCAAGTTTTTTTACTCACTAGAAATATAACAGCACCAGAGCTTTTTATGCAGATATTCTTTGAAAGCTTGATCCTCCCCCAATCAAGCAGAATTACTCTTGTTACAGCATGTTTATTAATGAAAAAAAGACTGCCCGGGGATCCCCTAGCAGTCTTTTTTTCAAAGTTATTTAATCTATGTTCAAATAAATTAATTTGTTGATCACATTTCATATTTACCACAGATTTCCCCCTCTCGGCTTGTTGCAGACAACAGTTCAGAATCTCATCGTCGGGTACCTCGCAAGGGAAAATGTGGGAGTTGGCATCACGCAGTGATTGGCCTGCAACAGTGACATTTTATTATGTATAAACTAGCTTGGGTGATCAACATTCACTCTTAATTAGGAGTCGAAAAGCAGATGTGACAGGACCCTGCTTCGATGCCATTAAAGGGAGGATATGAATATTCAATTGTGGATTATTGATGACATGATGATCTAGATAAATGATAAGTAATTAGATTTCACTATACTTTGATATCCATTAAGGGCATGGCCTTTTGTCAGCTCAACCAACTCTTAGTGTGCTAACTAAGAGAGCAGAGTCTATTTAAATCCTGTGCAGGACATGGCCTATCCAACAAAAACTTAACTTCTAGCATGTTTTGTCCATACCTATCTCACGGGGCATCCGAGTCTGACTCTTGGTATGCTGGTGCCCATCAAGATGCTGGATTTAGTATATTCAGGTGAATCTCATTTATTTGATTCATTTTTTTTTATTACATTAAGACTAACAATCAAGCACACAGTTCACTTGAGGGTATGTGACTCCTGAGGCCCATGACATCTACATTCATCCTCTACAAGGAATCATAATGCAGATACATTGTTACCCTTGAGGACTGAGATGTAACGCCTCATCACCAGTAATAAAGGTATCCGAATCTCTACATTCACCATACGAAACACAGCAGCATAATGCTGCTATTTCAAGCTAGTACTGTGTAAGGGCGTGGTCCTTTCTTGGTTGAGCTGACCCATTCATTCTGCAGCTATAAACAAACTGCAGCGTAGCTCTACCACTGTTAGCTAGTATTCTGTGTGGGCGAGTGAGTAATAGAAGGTGAAACATTAGTACTAGTAATGAAGCCTACCTTCTGAATCCTCAAGAGTGAAAATGTATCTGCATTAATACTGCATTACTACACCTTCAAGGAGTCCAGGGGTGGTCTGGAATCACTTAACATCAGATCATCTGTGTACTTGTGTAATCACTCCTTAATTTCATTTTAAAATAGCTACAAATGAGTTAATCACCTTTAATCCGGTTATTTTCAGGTAGCGACTTGTACAAGTAGTCCATAGCGGACTTGGCTCTCTTGCACAGTGCCCCGTTGCCATTGTTGTTGTCCTTCAGTCTGTCCAGTTCATTAATCACTCGCCAAGGAACTAGCAATGTTGGCTGCTCACTGTACCCTGAAATTAGCAATTTTAAATATATAAGCTGCGATGATACAATTGCCTGTATAATGATTATGTTGTCTAGAAATATCTTTGCATCCGAATGGCATCAACTACGCACAATATATTAAAGTGCTGTCGTCGACGCTTCCACAGTCTATAGGTATAGCATAGGCAACAAAACATAATAACAGGAAGATTCGGGAGCAATGTCGGGGATATGAGACATAAATACAACATTTCTTCGTCACATTAGGCCATATGGTACTTCAGGCAGTCTTAAAATTCTGAGAACAAGGTTGGCATCTCGGCTGTATGATTAAATGAAGAAAAAAGTTTTTTTGTGATATTAGGAGTAGACAAAAGAACATAATATCATTACTATAGCAGATGCCAGACATCCTCAATATGGAATCATAATGAAAATAGTTGCCATATATATAATAAATGAATTGAATACATATATATATATATATATATATATATATATATATATATATATATATATATACAGGGTATTAGGAGACCGCTTCCGAAAGCGAAGACAGACGATAGTACTAAGGACACCTTGGATGATGTAACGGAAAAAAAATCGATCCTGATTAAAAATCATAGGGCCGCTGCCACCGTTGACGGCACTTCGATCATTTCCGCGCTATCAGCGCCGAGACGCGTCCTCGCACAGGCACCGGCGGCGCGGCGCGGTTTTATTTTAGTAATGTATTCTTTACCTTAATTATCGTTTCATTTAGGTGTGCTAACATGAGGGAGCGTAAACAATGCTATTAAAACGTTTTAAAAATGTTTTTTTTAATCAGGATTTTTTTTAATTAGCATTCAATACGAAAATAGTATTTTTAAAACGAAAGAAAATAAATACTTACCCTTAACATGTGAATTCAAAACATTTTTTATGAAATTGAGTTCATGAATAAATATGTTGGTATCAACAACCAATACCATATTAGTTTCTATTATATTTACTTTGTTTGGTGTACTCTGTGCTTGTGGTATGCATTGCTTGATCTGAAATTATTTTATCAATTTTAAAATAACTCATAAAAAGTCAAATAAATATTATATATATTCTTTAAAATAAATATAAAAATATATATTATTTAAATATTATATATATTAGGATATATATTTTTAAGGGATGGTATACGACAGCATATATCAACATTCGTCATCATTGATTACACCGTAATGGAGCCACTTTACAACTAATTTCTAGATGCAACATGATTGAATTAACTCCACAGGGAAAGACCACACCCTCACAGAATGCCAACGTCAAATAACAGCATAATGCTACTTTGTTTCATTTGGTGTAGTATAAGATCCCCGAAACCGAATTACAAGTAACAAGGCATTCCATCTCTATCTTTGGGTATAACAATGTCTATGCATCTTGAATTTTTGTTGAGGAAGTATGTAGATGTTATGGCCACAATCATCCTTTACCATCCATCAGGTGAAATTTGTGCCATTTATTTAAACCAGTGCAGAGATAAAAAATACTGTAATAGAGTATATTTCATTAACCGGTAGTAAACAGTTAATTATATTCTGCCAATATGATGTGAGTCAAGGTTATTTTAGATTAATGTTATGCTACCGGAGTTAGCCTATTCAACCTAAAGCCTATTTCCCAGAGTGTTGTTATGTTTTTAATAATATGGAAAACTTAATGACTTGATGACGTTTAATAAAATAGTTTGATTTCTGTTCTAGTCAACACTACATAGGTCTTTAGATGAGAACTAGACTGACTCATGATTTACTTAAAATCTTAATATTGTAATTTGTTAGATATAAATTTTATTAAATTTGCTTGCATATTTAATAATATCTGATGAGGTCTAACATCTACTTACAGGCAATGATGATAGCAGATATCACACACAAATTAAAAATATCTTAAATTTAATTTTTACATTATTTTAATAAAAAACAACTATTAAATCATGTAAACAAACCTCTTTGGTATCCTCCACCTCCATTGCTTCAAGAGTTTTCTTTGTATCAATACTATCATTGAGAGAACAGTTTTCTGAACTTGCATGAGATGATTCCATCTTCAAGCTTGTTTGTAATCTCTGCATTCGCTCTTTGGCAGAAATGAACTTCTTCAAACTACCTTCTTGGGGTATCGTCAATTTGTATGTTAACTTTGATTTTATTGCTGATACAAGTTTATTGGCCTCCGAAAACTGTGGTGGTGTTGCTGGATGCTTATTAAATGGATACTCAGGCATCTGATTGCAGATTCCTTGTTCAATATCTGCAAATGTATCTTTTTGCTTCTCTTTATTATTATATTCCTCTGGTAATTGGGCTTTCATAGAACATATGATTTTATTAGCAGCAAAAAATTGTGATGGTGATGGAGTTGATTGTAAACTATCACTGCTTGGTGACTGTGATGTTATTGTACATTTTGATTCATTTAAATTTGGACTTTTTAGTTCGGGTCTTTGGATTTTTATTGGAGTCTCTGGAGCACTGCTTCTATGGCTCACTTTAGCCTTCTTTACTTCACCTGCATTACTTTCTTGGTCGACTTCTGATGATAGTTGACCCCGTAGCTGAGATAGCCTACAATTAGCCAAGTTCTTAGTTGATGATGGCTTTTTTGATGATGAACTCTTTCTTATGTTAATATCTAGGTTCAAGTCATTTCGGTTATCCTCATTTTTAAATGAATTGGAATTTCTCTTTGGGTATTTCTCTTTTTGATGTATCTCTGAAAATTAAATTACTTCAAAATTAAATATAATTACATTCATCCTGTATATTACATTCCACCTGTCAGATATTAAGAAAAAATATTTTACAGATTGAGAAAATCGTATTTATAGTATAGTATAGATCAGAGGATATTTTATTACTTACTTACTAAAATTTCCAACCACCACATGGATTGAGTGGTAGAAATCGCCAATTAAAATTAAGTCCAACCATTCTACTTTAGTTTTTAAGGTCTTCCAATGAAGTATTAAATAAACATTTCTAACTGCGTCGGTATATACATATGAAGTGTTCTTATTTATCGACGCTACATGGCTGCTGCGAGTCCTGCGTTCGATTCCCAACCAAGGAACAATATTTGTGCTTGCATTACAAATTTTGGCTTTTCAGGTCTGGATCTATTGTATGTATGACCCGTGCCCCTGACACTGCATCTGAACCTTCCTTAATTCTTAATGCAGATTACATGCACATTAAATCGAATTAGGATAGGTGACAATGAGTGAGTGCCTTTGTGTTTGGCCAAATTTTTATGGCAATATAAATTTATACAGCATAGTTGATATAATCAGGAAATAACCAGAATATTGCCGTGGTCAACCAGGAACAGATGATACAGTTTTAAAGTCTAGCTACCTGTAAGTGCCTTTTTTAATACAAGCAATAAGTTCCTTTTGTTTAGCAGAATTAGCTTATTCTCAACTTAAAACCTTTTGTATTTTATGAACTCAGAACACTATAACTTGATGATGAAGTGATCCATGTAGCTCATAACACCCACATCTAATTTCGAATCAAATGAAGATGCAGATGGATTTCCCAAAATAACTACAACTCTCTGGTTTATTTCACTTATCATTGAAACATGGCAGCAATAAGATTTGGTTTTATCAAAATATTCATGTTTTGTTATGGCCTAACTTTGAGGGACTTGCATGATATATATTCAATGGACAATATTTTAAATATGTATACTTATATCACTGACAATTTAAAATAGGAATGACACCAAGCAGATAGGATTACACATAAAAAACATGATAATTAATTCCCTTTGTTATTTTTCCTTATGTGCATTTTCAAAAATATTACAAAAATTATATCCCGCTGTACCTCCCTATAACTATATAAATATAATACAGCATCCATAGGATAAGCTACTATCTTTTCTTATCACTTGGCTTTCTTTTCTTTCATATCATAAAACATAATATACATTTAATAACACAAATTGATAACAGTTGTTAAATCATCTCATTTACCGTGATAAAAAGTATTCCATGTGTTAATCCAGGTCATAAGCTATCTGTGTTCTATATTTCATTAATTTATTAAGAATTTATTTGAGCCATTTTTGTGTGATTGAGTAACAAATATCCAAACACAAACATGACTGTGTGGTATCCGATATTTTACATTTTTTTTTATTGTATTCTTTGGACATTTTTTCACTAAAAATTTCTTAATTTTTCTTGGCTAAATTCCCCAAAACATATATCTAATCAATTCATAAAACAAATGTTTCTTTCACCTCTACCTTCAACAAGTTATCACAAATTTACTATCAATTAATGAATACATAATATCCACTGTTATCAAAACCCAATGTTTATCTTGTAAATAATTCTATTTGGCCTCACAACTACTTGGACTCAATAGTTGCATTGTAATCATTACAAAAAGTTTGCAAGTGGAATTACTGGGAATGAGAAATCCAGCAGTTTTTATTAATAATGTTCCAAAAATACCAAAAGATAAAATTACCATTACCAAAGATACGTTTTATCTAGTCTGACATTTTTGGTTACCCTTTTCCTTTTGAAGTCACCATTTAAGCGACATGTTGACATTCAAAATGTTATATGTTGCTTTTTAAAAAATTACATGCTTTTTATTTCAGATTCCTATAATATAAGTCATATAGGCGTATAGGTCTAATATCTAGATATATAAGTAATCAAAGATTGAGGCCTGAACTGATGTTGAACTCTATATACCAAAATTTTATATCCAAGGGCCATTTCAGAATATCTAAGAACAACCTACCTAACAGAATGTTATTAAAAAACATTAGCAGTACAATTTTCAGTTGTTTATACAAAATGATAAGGAACAACAGAAGAAATGTTTAGTATAACAATTTTTACTAATCATTTATTATAATTATATACCTTTTCTGCACTTCTCTTTAGATGATCCATCATCATTGCCATCACCTTTTCGCTTTAATGTCTTTTTGCGTATTTCACCTTTTCTATTTTTCTCTTGAATCCTTTTTTTTTCTACTTTGGCCACCTTTTTACTGCAACATGGTTTGTCCACAGCCTTGAAATGTAATGATTGTAATTATAAAATATCTAGTATTACGTGATTAATTTTTGTGAAATCAGCAATATCCAAATATCAGCTTTATGATAGACATTACTATAATAAATTACGAAATTTACCTCGGGTTTAGTCCAAGAAGATTTCCCTGTTTTTCTGTTAAAATAATACGTTCTCCCAGGGTTAGACTTTGATTTACAAAGAACCCAACCATCCAGTAACTTCTTACAGTCCTCTTTATGAGGATTCATGGTAATTTGCGGTATTCAATGGCAAAATACAACATAAATCCATACACAAAACAAATCCTGCTGATGAAGATCTGCTAAATTCCAATTAGGGCTGTCATCCACCGAGATATTGTAATTATTAGTGTCACTTCCCATGTTGATAAGAAATCAATAACAAATAATCGATGTTTCATCTATTAAGATTCTGTCGATGATAATTGCTAAATTTCTAGTTTCAAGTTTTTAAATATTTGAATTAATTATAATCTTACGTTCATATCATTACTACTTTTCACACTTTGTAATAATGGGTAATTATTATTGTAATTTCGTATAACAGAACAAATCATCTCGAAAGGTATATTGTATATATATTTATTTTTTAAAATTTATATTGCTTTGTTTTGTATTTTTGATAATTACAAATGTTTGCTTTAATTATTAATCCTTTATTTAATAACTTAATATGATTACGGCGCTACTGCTTAGCGAATGTGAGGTAATTTCACGAAATTTTTAAAAAAAATCTTTTTCTGAGAGAATTCTTTATTAGTACGGTAGACAAGCAGAGTAAAAAAAAGCCATTTTTGTCTCGAAGCCATTTTCAATCGTTACAAAGTAACTAACGTTTATTAATTATTATAAGAAATATAAAACATTTCCACTGGCTGACTATTGCCAATACCACAAACAAATTGTCAAAAACAGCTGATACAATTTTAACCTATATTTAATGTGAACTAAATCCCTGATTTACTTAGTTCCATTATTAGTATAATATAATGGAGAGATTTCTAAAATTCAGTAAAACAATTAGAAATAACTGGAAAAAGTCTGTTTTTGGTGCAGCTGTTTTATATTATGGTGTTGCGACAATTAAAGAAAGATATGAGTAAGATAAATTGAAATTTTAAAGTTAATAACGACCGCTAAAACCATATTTTTTATATTCGTTTTTATTTTTATGTTCATTAATTTTTTAATTTATTTTTAGAATCAATGTACTAATGCGAGCAGCTTGCAGAGAGGCGGTAAAATATGGTGATTCTCTAATCCCCATGGGGAGAAACCCAACTGTAGTCACAATTATTTTAAATCCCGTAGCAAATAAAAGGAAGGCAAAGCGAGATTTTGAGAAATACTGTGAGCCAATACTTCATTTAGCAGGATTGCAGGTAAATCACAAATTGTGAGGTTTAAAAACACTATTGTAATATAATGTTGACCTTTCCTTCTTCCATAATTTGCTTTTTGTCATGATTAATTCTGTAAGTAATGTATGATGATCTAGGAAAGTAGAAGGAACTTTAAATAAAACAAAGTCAAAATAAGACAAATAAATAGTAATAATAAATAAACTGACTAAGGATAGACATAACAAAACACCATTTTCAAATAATAAAAGTTAATGCTGCCATGCAGTTGATATATTAAGGATGGGCATAAAACATCAACAATAGTTCATGATTTGATTTTTGATTTTTGGATTTGCATTTAATCAATGAAATATTATCATAAAATAGCATCAAGATGCTCTTTGATAACAATAGTCCAGGTATGTCTGTTGACTCCACAGTGGAGTTATTCCATTGGTGGGGGTCAGCCTTTTACTGTACACATAGTTGTTGCCAAAGGAAGGATCACACTTTCACAGAATATCAGCACATAATAGTATATTATTGCTGCTGTTGAGTAAGTGAAAGAAACCAATAGATAGCCTAATAAATGGTATTGAGGCATTCCATCCAGGGGAAACTATGCATCTACATCTGGATGGCTGTATATATAATATACCACAAAATGGTCTAATCATCATCATGTGCTCTTTTTGTCAACAGTAATCACATAAAGATATATTGCCAGCATGTTTAAAAACGAATCATAGGTATTTAAATTTTAAGTGCAAGCATTTCAGGTTGAAATCATACAGACAACATCAGAAGGTAATGCTAAAGAAATAGTGGAAACTCTACGAGGTACTGAAGCTATCATAGTTGCAGGTGGTGATGGAACTTTCTCAGAAACTGTTACAGGTAAATAACATAATTGCTTAAGAGATGCATTTTGAAATACATTACAAAATAGAGGGTAATGCAACTGTAAGCATTAAATGTCTTAATCCCCTTAAATAGGAATAAGGCAAGTCCTATACAGGGTATTAGACCGCTTCCGAAAACGAAGACTGATGATAGTACTAATAACACCTTTGATGATGGAACGGGAAAAAAATCGATCCTTAAAAAAAAACATATTTTAAAACGTTTTATTAGCATTATTTGCGCTCCATCATGTTAGTACAGCTAAATGAAATGATAGTTTTATAAAAAATACATTTCTGTACTAAAAAAAATAGTATAATAAAATATTATTTTAAGTTTTTGAGACAGTTTCGCCCGTGCGTTTGTTGATCTGAGCATCAGCTGTTTTTAATTTCTGTTTTTTCTGATTTTTTCGTCCGTCTTCGTTTCCGGAAGCAGTCTCCTAATACCCAGTATATACTTATGGAAATTACCAGGCCGTTTAGTTAGATCCAATTCTCTATTTGTACCAAAAAATATATATATTTATGGATATCTGTATTCAGATGTTATGGATGACAATCAAGTCACACAGTTCATCTGATGGAAAATGTTCACTGCAGCCCTTAAATACCTAATTGTCATCCTCAATCAAGATTCAAGGTGGAGGACCGAGATAAAATCTTTTTTATGCTTTGGGAACATGGACCTTCCCATTAGTTAAGGTTCAATCTACCAGTGTGAATTAGCATCATAATGCTGCTGTGTTTAGAGAACTGGAGACCATGTTGGTGGAGGCCAGGTGATAACAGTATGCATGTTTCTGTCATCCTTAATATTTTTATAAAAAATCATTTAGTTTGATGATGTTTCATCATCATTTTCCTATCTTTAGTCCAGCAGGGCAATCTTCTCATTTTATTTACGTTACTACGTAAAGAAGAACAGAATTTCATGCTAAAGTAGGTTAAGGTTAGGTCCATAGTTTAGTGATTGCTATTTAAAAAAAAAATTTGTTCAGGCTTATTAAGAAGGAATGACGATGCAAATCAATTCCCACTCGGAGTCCTGCCACTTGGTCGCACCAACAGTTTGGGAAATAGCTTATTTCAAGGAGGAAAAGGAGTAGATAAAGTTAAGCAATTAATAGAAGCCTGTATGGCTATCATTAAAGGAAACACCGTGTGGAAGGATGCAATGAAAATTGAACCAATAGTCCAAGAAGAAGAAGAAGTGCCAAGCAGACCCATCTATGCAATGACTTCTTTAGAATGGGGCGCATTTAGAGATACAATGGCAAAAAGGGACAAATATTGGTTTTATGGATCGCTGAGAGATTACGCATCATATATCTTTAATGGTTATAAAGAATCTCTGAATTGGAATTGCAGTGGTGTGATCAAATATACGCCTCCTTGTACAGGATGTACTAATTGCATGAGGAAACGACCAGAAATCAAAAGGAAATGGAATTTCTTTATGCCGAATATGCAGGCTTCTCAATCGAATTCCGCGAACGTTGTTAACCCAGAATGTGCAACAGAACATGAGATATGCTTCAAGACTTGTGACTTTCGAATTCGCACACGAAAATTAGGACACGCAGGAATCCCTTCATTGAGTATTGTATTGGGCAAGAATAAGTATAGTTACCCGGAATTTGTGTCTGAAGGTTGGAGGCGACTTAAAGAATCTGATGAAAACGATAAACCTATAGAAGCAAGAACTGTGGAACTGCAGCCTAACCAATCTGGGCCCGAAGTGGTCCTCAGTATTGACAGGGAAGAATTTGAAGTAAAACCGGTAAAAATCACATTGCTACCTAATGTTGTTAAAGTATTTTGTAATCAAGATAAAATGATTTCTTAAGTTATTATTTTGTTTTATTCCAAGTTGAAAATATACATAGTTATTTGTAAAATACACGAGGGCTGTTTGATTATATTTCCTGTGATAAAAACTAATAAATATATCTTTTGCGGCTTAGAACAGCGCCGGTGCGGTTTCAACCATTATTATTATTTATTTTTACGCAAAGTATTATTGCAACGGAATAAAATATATTATTAGTTTTTTATTATTTAAAGTAGATTAAAAGTTATTTGGATTTCTTCGTCGGTACCTTTTAGAGGCACCTCGCTTTCAACAATCCATCCATAAGCAAGAATCCATCTATCCTGGGTAAATGGTGTGCGAATCGAAGATGCTAATTTTCCATAAAAGACTGATAGCATACAGAAAGCCTTCTGATGCCCGCGCTTTCTAGTCTTTTACTAAAGGTTTGTACGGTAATTTTTTTTCAGCTACCAATCTCACCATTGTAAATTATTGGCTCACATTACAAATGTCTTGGAACCTCTTTTTCTATCAAACTCTACTTTAAATGTCAAGAAAGCACCGCCATGCCATCCCCTTGCTTATTCTTATCTAATAATAACTGAAAGATTGACTAGGACGAAAAAAACGGAAAAAAATCGATTGCTCAGATCTGTCCATCTACTAATCTTATTTTTCAAAACCACGAAAAGCGTTATCAACCATTTGCCTTATCCGGGAGGGATATCGGTTACTGAAAGACCGCCGGTTTGGTTTTGTCCGTGATCGCTCTGCCCCCACCTTTTCAAGGACGGGTAGAAGCGGTTGGAAGCTTTAGCTGTCGGTTTTGACATAGAAAAAGCCGGCGATGAGGTTTGGCACTTCGTAACGGGCTTCCCGAGGGAAATGCTATTGTTATACTATGTACAAATACAATCTTGGATACTGTGACGTGTCCGCGACTGCCGAAACAATAAAGTCAGATGATCACATTTTCTATTTAACTTATCAAAATATTCAAGCTTAATCAAATGATTTAAAGTTCTTGTTTAAACAAAGTCTCAGAAAAGTCATATTTAAAAGTATAACTACATTAATGTTAAAACTAAAAAAAATGCACGTTATGTGCCGCTTAATTTGGATTTTTGTACATATAAAAATTAGTACACACAAAAAATAGAACAGATATAAAAACGCAAGAACATAAAAGCAACAAATTTATTAAAAATAAAATTACAACATAATTTGCCTCGTGTACTCCCACACGAATATAGCCGCGGTAACATGCACGTTTAGAGATCTGACCACGCCCTGTTGTGGAATCTCGACGCAAAAGTCCATGAGAGGCAGTAGGTCGCACGGGACGCCTTCCTTCTCGTGCCTGAAAGGACATTCATCCTTTAACATTAGGTGATTGCTTGTTTGTCAACCCTAATATTATAAAACTTGTTTAAATATACTTTTTTATTTAATAAGAGCGAAAAACAACCATACAATTCACCTGTGTCTTCAGTCCATGACATCTACACTTGTGAGCAAATAAATCGACTCGAAGGTCATGCATGAGGTTAAATGTTTTAAAAAAAAAAAGCTTCTAAATAATGTAAACAAATGTTATCTTTTCCAAGAATACGACACAAAAACATTTTGTTATTGCTAAACACCGAGATATTAGGGGATCATGTCATTCTTTACGCAGACTTTATCGGTGAAAACTTTGTGCTATGCAGGACAATGCCCTTCCACATACTGCAGCTTCTGTTCAGCGGTGCTTGCAGGAAGTCGAAATTGTGTGCATGGAGAGGAGAGGCCAACACGTCGTCCGGACTTAAATCCTATTGAGCATTTATGGGACGAGCTTAAAAGGAAAGTTCGGCCTAGAAATCCTGCACCTGCTACGAGAACGGAGCTTAAGCCGCACTCGCTGAAGAATGGGATGGCGTTTCTCAAGAAATAATGAAAAGTCATATCCGGTCTATGAGGAACCGATTAGGAGCTGTAATTAAAGCCAGGGGGGTAAACGATAAATATTTAATTATTTTTTTGAAACGTTATTTTTTTTTTGTGGTAACTTTTTACCTTATTAATAATAGTCCTATCTAAAGGCACTTCTTCTCCAAAGTACATCTGTAACACTGATTTAAGTTTCTCGAAAATTCAACATGGAATACATTAAAAAATGATTAAGTGATTAATTACTTAACACATGTTTTCTTTCACGCTTTTTTTCATCTTAATGTAAGATTTGAATTTCATTTGAATCAAAATTAAACTTTTTAAATAATATATATATACATATATATATAAGGGGTCATAACCCCCTATATCCTCCCCCTTAGATCCCCGTCTGCACACTGTTAAAGTACATACACCTTTTGTGTCACTGTGTCCAAATTAGAATTTATCATAGCTACTTGGCAATTACACAGAAACCAAACTACCATCACGGAGATTTGAAAAACTATATATAGATATTGTTTTTCAAATCCAGAATAAGATAACCTTTGAATGCTTACTGCAAAGTAGGGTTATCTTCTTTGACAAATTAATTATTTCTTTTTCGTTCCTGTGTTCAGAATATAATTTCGCTGCTTAAGCAATTAATTCAGGAGAAACGGTTGGCAACTGCCAACAGAACGTCATCTTGACAGTTGTTTAATCTAGAGTAGATATTGCCATGTTGAGTATTAATGTAGACTTATACTAACCCAAGCAAAAGCAGCGTTTTCTTTGGAAACTTAAAGGTTTGCAGCTGACAACTGGTAGAGGTTTGCTCCGCAGCAACAACGGAATACCCTTCATCCTTCTTCGCCATAAGGTATTTTTTGAGATTGCATGGCCGAACCTCCTCTACATCAATCCAACGTTCCGCTGATACGCTAGAGTATAGAGAGACATAAATACACAGTCAGGTAAAAGAAACAGGACCACATAAATATACAACTTGTACATTTATAATTCTTTTATTATTTGCAGTCAGGTAACAAATAATCTTAACGGACCTGCCATACCAACTTTATATATAATGATAAAATAAATTATTATATTGGCTGTCAAGATAAATTTAAAGATATCTCAATTATTAAAATTCCACATGTTATATAGATGAGCGGGTAAAATAACCATGCACTTGAATTTGTTAAAATAGCTCCCACGACTTTCATTCCTATTGGAGTAGACATTATCCACTTCGTCTGCGGCTACTATATACTATTTTTTTTTTATAGAAAAAAGGGAGCAAACGATCATCGACGCCTGGACAACCGCAACACCAGAGGAACTGCAGATGTGTTGCCGGCCCCTAAGGATCCTAAGTCATACTGGTTTGGAGAAACCGCCGAGGACCGACCGTTGCTCAAGGCAGCTGTGCGAGGCAGAAAATTCCGCGAGAAGCGTAGTATTAAGAGTAGTATTACGATTATTAGTAGTGCTATTACTTTTCTTACGGAGTTTTTAAGTAAAGTACCAAACTAATTTTGAATTAGCATATATAAGAGTTATTCCACCTGCGGAAAAAATTTCTGGCCTTCATATTTGACGACTATTGTTGAATGTTGGATTTCCTTAGTCTACCTTACCCACCACTCCACTACTACTACTACTACATTACTATGCAAAGTGCAAAAAAAACATTACTTTTTAAAATGTCAACGTTTCATTGTTTCTACTGAGAGTGATAGAGATAGGGATATCAACTAAATGTGTCAGTTGTTGTCAAACTGGACTAAACTTTTTTTTAACAGATATTAGGCGATTGAAAAACGAACACACAGCTCAACTGATGGTAAGTTGTTCCTGTGGCCCTTGACTTACTTCAATAAGGAATCGGAAATAAACGTCTCCAGTAAGGTTACCAATATTTACATACCTTAATCCTTGGAATTGTTTGTCCTGTAAGTGGCGCAGGCTATCGACCACATACTTTTTAATGCCAAAAACTTCACTAGTGCGTGCCATGCCTCCCAAATTAGGCAGTTTGTCAATCAATGACGCCACAACTATTAGCTCACCTTTATTGGCTTTCTGTTAAAATTAAAGTACTAATTACTATCAATTAATATCAAGCAACATTATATTAACACATTTAAACGTATTACAAGATTCTGCTTATGTTAGCACTGTTAGCCTATGTGGCTCTTACAGCTTCATCTGATTCAGGGCTCGCGGATCTTGGATACGAGTTAGTAAGTTAGAATTCTCTTACTTACTATAAAGTGCTCGCTGTCTGCAATCATCATCGTCTGTGTCTTTGCCACCGAAGTTCTATCTACCTGAGAGTTACCCGAGAGGAGAATGGATGGTGAAATCTATTTTCCCTCCGAGTAGAACTATGCAAAACATTTTGAAAACTTGGTAACTTTAATTTAACAGAGATAAAGCTTTGCTGCAGTTTGTTTCTAGCAGGAATCTCGACCGGGCCAGGACCACCCCCACACAGAATACCAGCGTAAAAAATAGCACTACAGTGCTGTTTCGTCTGGTGAGTGAAGGGGACCCGGAGACTTTTATTACTGGTGACGAGGCATTCCATCTCGGTCTTCAAGGGTGATAACGCATCTGCAATATGATTCCTTGATAAGGATGAATTTTGATGTCATGGGCCGCAAGAATCACTTACCATCAGGTGAACTGTGTGCTCGTTTGTACTCAACGTAAAAAAAACACATTTTATACATACTTTATCCTTAACCTCATACATATTTATATCGTTCATATTCTTCCAAGGCACATATTTCTTTTGTATTGTACCCATCATCTCCTCCTCGTAGCTAACTTGTTTAATATCCTTTATAAAAACATCATATATACTATCATGTCTATTTTGATATTTTGTCCATTCGGTCTTAAAAACACTCGTTGAAACTTTCGCAAATGAATTATCATCAATTTCTTGTAGAATATTTTTTATAAAGGTTCTATCAACTTTCTCATTGATGTTCATCTCGCAATACCTTGGTAGGAAATAATATATAAAACTTGGTATAAAATCAACGACTAGATCAAAATCATTCGCAAAATAATCTTTTTGAAGTTTTATAAGTCCTTTGTCCCCACCACTGTCGCTGAAAGTTTTCCTGATAACTTGTATGGTAAAACGATATTTCTCTGATTTGTTTTCATTTAATTCATAAAGTTTCATTGCAAGGTATTGCGCGTGTAATCTCAAATTAAAGATTTGGCCCATCGTGTGAAACAGAAATGTGTCCATAACAAATTCATACTCTCCGGCCTTTAACGGTCCGTGCTTTATTTTAAACTTGATCATCCAATACAAAATAATAAACTGTGATATTAATGGTATGCTCTTTGTTTTTAAATTTTGTAGCATTTCCTCGGTGATCTTAACTTCCTGGAACAAATATAGATTCTTGTATAAAATACCGTGTTATATTATTATTTATAACTGAAAGTTATAAATAATAAATTAAATTTTGTAAAAAGTTAATAAAATAAATCACTCGTCAACGTATTTTGGGCCACCGTGTCATATAATCGCCTTGTACAACATCGATTTTCTTTTTTTTTTCCTGTATTCTTGCGTTAACCTCACTTTGCGCTAGTAACAAACAAATACTCTATCACAGAATACCGATAAGAAGCATTAGATTGTTATTATGCATCTGTATAATTCCTGGAAATAATCATTTACCATGAGATGATCTCTGTTTTAGTTAGTAACAAATACAATAAAATACTTTACTGTACATGCATCCTTTTTATTTCAATAACATCTTACCTTAAAACAATAGTAAAGAGCTATGTACCACTCTAGACAGATTCTCACACTCTGTTGATGTGGAAATGAACCTAATAAATCCATACACCAGTTTGCGGTTTTATCCATATTTACATTTCTCGATTTCAATAATATTAAGAGCAAAGTTTGCATCGCCGTCAGTAACGTTCTATGATATTGCGAATTTTCATGGTACCGCTTTTTACTTGTAAACATCGCATCGATTTTATTCGTAATGTAGGATGTTATAGTGTTTAGGATCTCTCGATCATCGATTTTACTTAACACACAATATGATATGTATTGTATATGAAAATTGAAATGGATGTTCTGACTGAAAAAAATATTAATATAACACAATTTTATAGAATGCGACATTGATATCGTTAACTTGACCAGTAAATGCCACCCATCACATGATGCTAGAACCTACATTCTTGGCTGCATACATTGAAGGATGTTTTTTTTATTTATTTTAGCACTGCAGTGTTGTAGTAAATGACACTGTATAGCGTATACACACAATCTTTTCACAAAGTTACTAATTTATGTTGGTATTCTATGAAAGTGTGATCCCTCTCTGATGGAGCCAACCTATTCGTACCACACCATCTAGGTGCTCCTATTTGATATGGCTATGCCGCCAGCAACGGAAATTTTAAGATTATTCTTGAATTTTAATAGTATTTTTTAAACACAAAACGAGTTGAAGGATATAAATAAAGCACGAATATTAATCTATCCTAATAACTAAATTGAAATTTGTACGAGGTACCTAAACGTAAGATAACCAAAATAATTACCAAGTTAAAATTAAAAAATTGGGAGTGTTCAACTTACCATATGTTGTCATCTATGCCATACTTTGGTTGATTTAATATTTCAATCGAAAGATTATCTGTAATTCTAAAATAAAAAAAAAACAGAATAATATAAATTTGTTTGTAAAATACCTCCCTGAACAAAAATTTAAAAAAATATATACCTCTGATCTTTCCTAGGAATGGTAGAAAAAAGTAAAATCTCACATAGAGCATACACTACTTGACTGAACTTATACAAATCTTTTTCTTTCACCTGAGTAATTAAAAAATATAATGGCGTATTATTTATAGTACCATACTCTATGATTTTGTACCAGTATGATAAAATTACATTGTTATATACAGGTTTGCTCAATAAAGCATCTTCAGTTATTATATTTATGAACTCTGTAATACATGCCATACATTGTTTATTAGATTTTAGTTCCTCTATCTCTTTCCACATTCTATTTAAAAACACTGATAACTCAAGTTCATGTCCCAATAATGTTGGTAATACTTGTTTCATAATTTTCAAAATCCATATAAGGCAGCCGTAACCACCACATTCTGTTACAATATCTATAAATATGATAAATTCTGTTTTTAGTGTTTTCACCATTTGTTTATTAGATTTTAATAGGTTGTATAAAATTTCACAATATTTTTCAAACATAATATTTTTTAGTCTGCCATTTGTTTCTCTTGTTCTTGACTCTTGCAATCCTAACATTTTTGATAAATTTAAAAACTTGTCTAAATCCAATATTTCATGTTTGTGGTAATCAATCATCAGTGGACTTGTTAGCAAAGCGCTTAAAATATGCACAGACAAAACTTTTGTTTCTGAAACAACATAGTTATCTTCAAGCATTAGAATACATGACTTGTATACTTGCAATATAGTCTCTATTGCATTGTAATCACTTAATGTAGCAAAAATTGGTTTCAAGCCTACAAAAAGACCATTGATGTCTTCAATGCTAAGATTTGTGTCACTTCTTAATAGACAAATTAAATATTCCAATATAGTTTTATAGGCTGTGGCAGTAACCAAATTTATATTTTCGATGGCAGAATTGTTTTTTCTTGCAGTCTTGCTAAAAATGTTTGTCAAAGATATTACATCGTTAAGGCACTTAGTTTTATCTACAAATTGCCTCTGATTGTTCTCTTGGATGTTCATAATCATTCTATTGATTTGTGTTAATAACTCAGTAACCTCTACAGGGTGTGTTTGAATATAAAAAAGACCAAAGTCAATATTTTTTTCTACAGTGGTCATTAACATGAATAATGATTGAATATCATCAGCCTGTATTAAAGTGTTTTCTTTTAAATACATGATAAGTGGATTGCTATTTTTGCTTTCTTCCATGTATGTATCAATTTGAAAATATGAATATAGGTTCAAATACTCCTTCCAGTGGAATCCTCGACAACAGTTGCCAACTAAATGTGAAAAATTTACATACACAGCTTTCCGTAGTAGAATATTATTGCAGGGTATTTTTAATATATTTAAAATGGTTTGGGAGATGTGTGATTGATCATAGCAGCTTAATAAATCTTTACGAATGCTTGCCAATACTTCACTAAAATGGAATAATGAGACAGGAGACCATTTTATCTGAGGCATTATTTTAAGAATACACATTAGAGTTTTTATATCTGAAAATACAGTAGAAAGTTTGTTCTTTAGTATATTGTACTCTGTATTTTGGTCAAACAAGTAAGTGTCATTTAGTGCTTCTAAAAGGGTCAATGCTTCAGATTCTATATAGATTTTGGTCTTCAATCTATATTCAATGCATTTTAAACGAACTTGAGTATTGTCATGCTTTAGACCAAGATGAAAGATGCAATTTAGCCAACATTCAGGTATATCTTTTAAAGTATCCAGCAGCCGTAATGATGGAAGGACAATATTACTTTGATTTTCTTCTAAACTATCTAACAATATGAAGTAATTATTCCATAAGTTATTCAATTGTTTCTCATTTTTATATTCCCATTTAAATATAGTCTTGTCCTCTGATATTATATGAGCATCTTTTTTACTGTATTCAAGATACTCTAGTGCTCTTTTAGCAAGATATGTAGATATTTTTCTGGTTGTTGTCTCTGATATTTCAGACATTAGTCCTTCGAGAACAATCTCCCAAAATTCACTATTGTATACTATATTTGATGTTAATGTCTTTGCTTTACCATCCCCCACAATAGGCAGATAGTAATCAGATAGGCAACTCAATGTTCTAAGAGCTATAGCTGTCTTTTTGTCAAGCCTTTTGACACATGTCCAAACTCTATCTAATATTCCGTAACCATTGATACCATTGAAAAACAGAGGAACTGTGGTAGTTAAAAAATATCCTTTTAATTTCTCTTGATTGCTGTATAATATATTTTCTACGGGAACATCTAAGAATGGAAGTGAAAGTACTTTACCATTATTTATAACTGCTTCAATAATACTACTGCAAACTTTTAAATTAAGCAACAATTCGCAAAATTGTTCTTCTTCGTGATTTGACAATGTTTTTAATGGTTGTACTGGTAATTCTGTATCGGACAAGATTTGTTGAACTAAATGTTCCGATTTAGATACTAAACTGTTTGGATGAAGTGAAAGAACAATATTTACAATTTTACATATTTTATCAACATTATCTTCTTGTAGATTACTTATTAATTTACTTACGAACGAGTATTCTCTATCATTTTCGCATTCGGAATCTTCTCGCAAATTAATAAGTTGTTTATATCTTAGTAAATGTATGGCATTCGATAAATGGTTATCAGTGAAATTAGATCGCTCCATTATTGTAGCCAACCGACTATCAATTACTTCTTCATCTATATCCAATAAGTCCATAAAGGATATTATTTCGTCTTGAGGATACATTTTAAATATACATAAACCTAAAAAAATCAAATTAATAAATTAACTGATGGCGATTGTCCATGTGTTTTTGTTTACGTAAAATATCGATATTATAGATCCTGTCAAATAACAATTTTGAGAAGTCGATTTTATTAATTTAAAGTGTATTATAATAAAGTATCTGTGTTTCGTACATATAAAAGGAAGGCTATATAAAATAGTTCATTATAATTCCACAATGTAGTACTCTTTTTATACCTTTCATGTTTAACTTAATGCAATCTTGTTACATTTGATGTCGTGTTTGGATCATACTATTCTAATATCAATATATATATAAATAATATTCAATAATTCATCTCTTCCATGTCCCTTTTTTTAACCCACACGCTTTACTTGACTGTATGCATCTATGAATGTAGCGGAATTTTTTATCATGATTTTTGTACCAATATAATTACAGAACAGATATGATACAGAATGAAGTTTCATTTGTTGACCATCAAAATTTATAATTGTTTTGTAAATTCATATCTACCTTTCACATGACTAAACAAAATATGAATTAATTATTATTTTGTTAAAACTATAAAATTAGGTATGTACTACAAAACTGCTTATTCAAAAAAAATTAGTTCCTTTTTTTAATAATTTATATTTTCTTTTATTGAAGTGGTAAATTTAAATTTACATATAAATTTTTATAATATTTTTTTTTAAAGAATGTAATTAATAGAATTTATCAAAAAATATATTATAAGTTACACTGTGATTAATAATAACTTTTATTTTTATCTCCACAAATTACACAAAGTTAAGTAAGCAATGGTATTTATTAAAAATATGATGGTTTAAAAATGTAATTTGTAGGAAATCTGGAAACTAAACTAAGCCGAAGCCAGTATTTTAGTGCACCAGGTCCACCCCGTTTATCTAGCCAAAAATACATATTTTGTGGAGATAATTGAAAAATTTTAAATTAACTAATTGATGTATGCATAATCGTTTGTATGTGGAAGTGTGTGTTTGGGTGCGTTAATGTATAATACCAAGTTAAGCTAATTTTCTCGTCAGATGCAATTACGTATGTTATCTTTAAAAATTTTCTCCAACGTATCGCCTTCAAAAGAGGGTTTTGCTTCAAATCTTTCAAGACGTGTAATCCTCTCTTTTTTTTCTCGTTTCTTGTATAAATTAATAAGTTGTGAATAGTGCTTATTATTACTCAGTCAATAATCGATTTTATTGAAACCAAAACGTTTCTATACGAAGTCTGTAGCTTTACTAGTTATAAACGTAATCTTGTTGACATCTGCATTGGCACAGAATAAAAATCATTAAGTCACCAAAAAAATTCCATCGTTCATAGAATTGTTTGTAAAATAATATATCTGATTATGGTTAGACGTTTAAATTAGTTTAAAATTCGTTTATTAGTAATTATCTCATGTTTTTGTGTTAGTTTTGGAGTGTAGCTACTATCAACTTTGATAAATATGGAAGATAATTCATCTAGCGATGACGAAGTTAACGATTCACCTTGCCCAAAATTAGGTGGAAAAAAGTTAAAATTAAACGATGGAAGCTCCCACGACAGCATTAAAGATGCAGGTAATAATATTTACGAAATAATTGTTAAGTTTTAACTTAAATATTGTATCCATTTTGTTTTTCTTGTACTCCACTAGCAGTTCCAGGGGACGATAACGACAATGATGAGGTAGTAGATAGTGGCATATCGGCGGATAAATCAGAAGGTACTAGCAGTGATGACCATTTGTCATCCTCTGGCCCCTCTAATGAGGTGGTGAACGTTGGTACATCTGGTAACAATGTTCGAGCAATACTGCTTAACATTTGTCAACCTAAACGGGACAGGAACTATAGGAAAAGGAAGACACCAGACAAAGACTCTGACAACAATGAGTCCTCCAGGGATTCTGATGATTTGTCTATTGAAGAGAATGTTATACAACCATCAAGAGAGACAGACAATACTTCAGAAGGAGACAGTGATGATATGCAACAACTCATGGCAACATGTTCAGAAGGGTCACCAAGTGCGTAAGTATTCACATTTTAATTTACAACTAGAAAATGAGTGAATGTGTATTTTATCTTCCTTTAGCTTTTGGTTGTTTGTAAATTTTTTTTTACTTAACTTTTATGGAAGTTGAATAAGAAAAAAGCATTTGGATAGCTATTTACCATTTGTGTTTGTATTGATCTTGAGGTTCCATATAGTGTTAGGTTCAGCTCACCTAGCTGCATGACAATACCGCTGTAAGCCCTTCTAGCAACTGTATCAAGCCCTGATGCTCTCTTGTCAGCAAAAATAGATAAATATATAATGTGAACAGTGGTAATATTTATATATTTAGTTTACTAATGATTGCCATTACTGTTAAATCATAGAGCAAAAGGTGATATTTTTATAACTTATGTTCCCAAAGTGATTGCACAATATTTCATAAATCTTCTCTTATCACCATGTTTAATTTTAATATAACCGTGTTTACAAATATCTCAATCTAACCTATTGATACTGACTTACTACTTTTTGATTCACCCTGATGTCACCCTAGTGTTTTAAGTTAGTTGACAACTGTATGGTTTATATTTTTATTAATAATAATATTTGTACACACAAATTAATGTTTTTCATAATGGGGTATACTGTATGTCCCATGTCTGCAACAGCATATGAACTTTCCTTTGATCATGGTATTCATGCATTACTTTGGAATAGGGAAGGATGAGCGAGTGCCTCAGTGTTTACGCAAACACTTATTCCTCTATAAAATTCTGCATTATTGACATCATCTGTTAATAACTAAAACATATTGCAATGTTCAGGAAGACATCATCATCATTTAAGATACACAAAATAATAAAAACATGAACAAGGCTATATACATACTATTACTACAATAATTTTTTATTTTTTACATAATGGAACATATTTCATTCTCATATAAATGAACATCAGAGGTTCATTTTTACTTAATATATTTTTTATTATTTCCAATACTATTGACCTTCTGTATGTCAGTTGTGGAAAGGAGCCCTTCATATTGGTTATTAACTCCAGACAGTGTATCACTATTTAAACTATTGCATACATGAGTTATGTTTGGCCTTTAGCCAATGCCAGTACCATAAAAGGAGCAGGCAGAACAAAATGGTTTTTGAACTGTCTATTACCGCAATATTTATGTATGTATATATATATATATATATATATATACACACACATATATAATGAAATTTTAAAAATGAATATTCCACAGAAACTCTAATAGCAGCCGTAGCAGCAGTAGTAGCAGCTCATATTCCAATTACAGCTTCGATAGTGATGATATGCTTCGGATTCAATCAGTGGATACGAGTGAGGATGAAGTAGTTTGGCGTCGTCCTCATCCGCTCCCAAATGAAGATCAAGGAACTACTGTTACTCCACCTGTGGTGCTTTCAAAGCAAAGACCTAAGCATAATTATTTGATATTGAGAGGTAAAAATTTACAATTTTTTTTAAGCAGACAGTCTTCCAAAGAATGGAATCTCACTCTATGCCTTTTTATTTATTGTTCGTTTTTTAACACTGGTTATTCTTTTTATTTATTGTTCTTCTAGAACATTAGTCATGCCAACAATCCACCACACTCATAACAGAATATTAGCACAATGCTGCCGTTTTTGTATGGTGAGTATAGGGCAGTCCCTATACGCACCATTCAATTATAGATAATGGGGTATTCAAACTAAGTCACATATACACATCTTGAATATTTGTTGAGAATGGATGCGATGGATATGTCAGGGGCCGTAAGCACGACTCACCACCATGTGAACTGTTAAAAAACATCTTTCGAGTTACGCTAAGATGATCCACATTCGCCGCACAACGGATGGGTTATTGAAGCGCTTACTCACACATACGACAGAAAGAGGACCCTTATTACTGGTGAAGGGACCATTTCATCTTAACCTTCAAAGGTGACATTGAAGATGAATGTGGGTGTCATGAATCGGTGTAACAATTTACAATCAGGTGATATGTGTGTTACCGTAGATTTCGTTTCACCATGGGTGAACAAATCTACAGACGGAAAGCCTATCTGGAGGCCCATTTTATGCCTGACGTATGCTGCCTATGCGAAAGCTTTTAATTCTGTCGATATTAGATCGGTGCTCTAGTTTCTTCAGCGGTGACGAATTGCCTACCGGGCATATGACGGGTATACCGATGTACGACGTGTTTTCATAGCAAAGCCATATCGTCGTGGACGTCTTAGAACGATGTCTGTTCTAGGTCAATCGAACTGTTCACGCAGTAAGTACCCAATCCCAACGTATGTTAGTTGCTATATCCTGTTGTGTTTCATTTGACGTGTAAATGAAATGGACGTAATTACTGTTGACGTGGGTATTCCATTTTAGTGCACAGGGTTGACGACACGTGTTCACTAGTAATTCCTTATAGATTATTGTGGGTGTCGTCGTGGCTTTTTGAGTGATTGTTTACCGAGTGAGTGATCGAGCGTGTTGGTGTATAATAGTGTGAAGACAGAACAGAAAGATATTTATATCGAATATATAATTTTATTAGCAATACATATTTCACTTCATGTTTTTAGTATGATTGTCTAATAAAAGTTTTCACGGTAAATAAAACAGTTCAGTCTACCTACAGAGATAATAAACCGAGAGATGGGGCTGACATTTCCCAGCGGTAAAACGACGCAGAGCGATGTGATGTTCGAACAGAAGTTCTACGGGTCCCTGCACGCCGTGTACCGGCTGAAGAAGCTACACCATCTCAACAAGCACACCGGATGCGTAAACTCGATAAATTTTCATCCGGAGGGTAAGATATATCGCAACATGGAATAACACGTACATTAATGTGTAAAGTAACCACTGCTGGGCATACGTGCTTGACACCCAAACATCTTATGGACACGGTGAATTCCCAACGCCTTCCGCTTTGCAATGAGTAGAGTGTGTAAAGAATAGACTCTAGTGTCTTCGGATGAGACCATGTTTAGTGGTCATATTAGTTTAGTACTACTGAGTTTCAAGTTAAAAGTGTGGGTTGAATATAGAATGCATATATCTTACTGCTAAATAGGTCTGCTTATGATATCTTATTGTGGTTGAATGTGGGCGTCATGGGCCACCGTACGTCTGCTTCCCAGTAAAGCAGACCTACGGTGGCCCATGACCATGGACCACGCCTTCACACTCACCACTGCTTCGTATTGTGAGTGGAGGGATCCGGATACCCAGTTTTTATTTCTAGCCGCAGAATTAATGGCGCCTTCACCAGCGTAGAACAGCTGCATGATGCTGCTTTGTTTCGTCCGGTGAGTGTAGGGATCCGGAGACCTTTATGACGAGGTGACGAGGCATTACATCTCAGCCCACTAGGGTGACAACGTATCTGCATTATGAATCACTGTCTGTTGAATTGAAATAGATGTCATGGGCCGCAGTTATCACTTATCATCGGTGGGACTGTGTTTGTGTGTGTTTCACACCCTATCACAAATAATATAACGTAAGATTACCCAGATTTTTTTTTAAATCGCTTACAATGTGGGATCTCCCACGGCTGACCTTCAATCTCTTCCCTAGAGAGAGAGAGTTATGGAGTTATTTTGTGTATTATATTCATTTTTAACAGTGGTAGAGCTACGCTGTAGTTTGTTTGTAACTGCAGAATGAATGGGTCATCTCGATCGGGGTAGGAACGCGCCCTCACGGAATACTAGCGTAAAATCTAGACCAGAAGCTTATTACAGCTTCTGGTCTATTGGTAACATAAACACAGACAGATAGTATGTACATTTTCATGCATCAATGTTGGAGAGTGAAGCTACATTTAGATGGGGCACATGAGGATTACGATGGAATATCTCATTTCAAGTTGTCGGATCTATTCTTTTGTTACTTACCATGTTATATTTCATCGGTAGATTGGATAAAGGAAAGGATTTGTTGGATTGGATCTCTTACACCCCTTGGGTACCCCTTGGTTAGGCACTCTTCCCGTTACAGCGAATGTTAAATGGCGTTAGTCCCACACTAGACGTGGCCTAGTGTATCACGCTCTCACGGTATCACGCTCACGAACGACGTCCTGGTGGTAAATTGTTCTCGCTTGTATACCATCAATGATCTTCATTCAGAATCTATATACTCTAGCTATCTATGACTACCCAGATCGAGATAAGATTGTCGTCGGAGCTGTATTATTTTTTTAAAAATAAAACTCATTAAACGTAAGTCCGTTATTCCCAACAGGCCACCTTCTAGCGTCGGGGTCGGACGACACGAACGTGGTGGTGTGGGACTGGGCCCGCAACCGTGCCCTGCAGACCATCAAGACGGGCCACAAGTCCAACGTGTTTCAGAGCAAGTTCCTCCACCTGAACGCGCAGAGTCAGCTGAACATTGTCACTTGCGCTAGGGATGGCCAGGTAAAGAGAACGGTCGGCAAGAAGCCAATGGGATTTGGGTGAACAGGCGTGCACGATGCTCCAATGGTGATATATGATGTTTACAGTCCTCCGTCCATGACGGCCGCATAATTTAGTGTCCAGATCGCCGGGATAGTGAATTCAGTTCCCATCAATGAATTGATGATGATGATCTTTACTAGTACTGGGGTAGGGGAAGATGAGCAAGAGAGTGTAAGCACTATGTAGAGCTACACTGCAGAATGAGTATATTAAATGAGTAATTCCTGTGAAGTGGAGATGGAATATCTTTTTTTTTTTTTCTGGCTGATGGCCGCTGTTAGCCGAGCGCTTATGCCGCTCAGTCGAGACCTCTATTAGTGGGTAACCAGCACAAGGGCTCCCGAGAGGGAGCCTCGGCTTGGACCGTTACCCTGTTCCACGGGAGCGTCTGACTCGTGGGTGCCCGAGAGGGCCAGGAATATCTTTTTAATTGTAATTGGTATTCAGGTTTCTCTTCACAAGTTTAAAATGATCGATATATTTGCAGCGCCCTATCTCACAATATATTTATAAACGGTAAAACAATAAAATTACATTAAGTGCACCGTCATATTAAACTCAAAAATATTATCTTATAAATTTCTAACTAACTTGGCCCGTATACTCAAGCATATTACCATTTATAAATCTCTTATCGAGAGTTTAATTATATTGGAAAACCTTCAATTATTTTATTGTAAAAATACGTCACTAGGTTTCACTTATATAACTGGAAATAAAATAAATAATCACATTTATTATAAACTCGAGCAGGTATTTCAACCTTACAATCGAATATGTTCGTGTTACAAGATATTGTTAAACTTATTGATGTAATTATTACATGTTTATCCTTTTTACTTTTCTTCTGACGAATTGTTTTTTTACTACAAAATCTACTACTGCAGATTACAAAGTCAAGCAAATCTAATACTAAACAATTTTCTAAAATTAGTAAACGAATTTTACGTTTCCGAATGTCTTTTCCAAGACTTCCTCTTTTTTAGTAATATTCCATTCCATTTCCATGTCCCTTTCACCATCAAACCAGACTTTCATTTCACATTTTATATATATTGAATATATATTTTAATCTTACCATGCCGAACGATACGTGTTCATCATCTAGCTCTACGAGTACCTCGTACAAGATCACAAGTATTCGTATAGTTTTGTTTATATCGGATGCATCACATCTTCAATACTGTTGTCTATTCCAGAGATAATATTTCTTCGCTGTCGGTGTCGAAAGTCATTAGCACAAAAATTGTATATGCCATGCGTCTAAATAGGGGAGGTAGTTTGTTACTAGCTGCAGAATGAATGGGCAGCTCGACCACTTCCTCAAAGAATACCAGCGTAAAATAGCACCATAATGCTGTTATGTTTCGTCTGGTGTGTGTGGTGATGAGGCATTCCACCTCAGTCCTCAAGGGTGACAACGCATCTGCATTATGATTCCTTGTCAAGGATGAATGTAGATGTCATGGGCCGCAGGAATCACTTGCCATCAGGTGAACTGTGTGCTCGTTTGTTACTCTCAATGTAATATATATATATATATATATATATATATTACATTGATATATATATATATTATATATATATATATATATACATTACATGTAATCCAAGTGGGCATTTGTATTCTCACCCCAGAGCGCAATACCTCTTTCCTTAAGCAACACACCAATTTTGGTTTACAGTATAATCAATAACTACCGTATTTTTCGGAGTATAAGAGACGCACCTCGAAATTTATATAAGATGATTTTTAGAAAAATATATTTTAATGTGACTCGGATCATATCATCATAATTTTTATTTATTGTTAACATGATTCGTACTAGTAATATTCAATTCAACTTCACTCTCGGCACTATCTCTCGTCTCGTTTATGTCATCGTTCGTATTACGTTCGTCTGAACAATTGCTATCACTTCTTTCAAAAACTGCATCGTCTTCAGTACCATCTAGACAATGACTTATTTTTTAAATGACTTTATAATCGTCTTTTAAAAAATATCGGTTTTTCACAGCTTCCCATGAATTTTTCATCTAGGTACAAACTTCAGAAATTTTATTCCCGGTTGTCTGGAGATAACCTATTATAGGTATTCAGTGGTAGTTATTTCACAGCTCAACTCTACTCTGCAGATTATTTTTAGTGGGCAGAACCAGTGTCTTGGTGGAGTCCATTTGTGTGTGTTGAGTTGTGGCAAATCCATCCGTTTATGAGTATTGTTGCTATGTGCCCTCGCGCAGCTCGCTTCTGAGAACATGCACTTGTTTACCCTACTCGGTATGTTGTTGTGTCAAAACATAGCGTTCATTCTAAAGTATTGTCAGTAAATGTTTTATGTGAAAACCAACCTAGTCTCTAGACAAACCCTTATTTACGTTTAAAGATACTGTAATATTTTTTGGTGATATGTATGAATTGTATTTGGAAATTAAAAAAAAGAATACCCTAAATAATGTAACTGTAATGATTGTGTAGGTACGTGTGTGCTTATGTAGTTTGTATGTTTGTGGGCAGGTCCGGCTGGTGCAGTGCTCGCCTAGCGGTTGCGGCACGGGCGAGGGCGGGGCAGGGGTGTCGCGACGGCGGCTGGCTGCGCACGCGCGCGCCGCGCACAAGTTGCACGTGAGCGCGCGCGAGCCCCACGAGGTGATGTCGGCGGGCGAGGACGGGCTCGTCGTGCTGGCCGATGTGCGCGCCGACCGGGCCAGCAGGTCAACGCAGATAATTATTTTTATATATATATATACATATTTATATTTATATATTGTGGATTAATGGTAACAAATGAGCACACAGTTCACTTAATGATGTGTGATCAACAGCGGCAAAAAACGAAGCATCTTCGACAAAGATTCAAATAGCACGTTCGTTGTCACCCCTAGGGACTGGAGAGGAATGCCTTGTTTCCCGTTATTGGTTCTCCGGATCCCTCTACACTGACTGGTTAAAACACAGCAGCAATACGCTCCTATTCGACGCCGTGGGCGTGATGCCCTCACTTTTTTCTTGGTCGATTACTTGGATGCAACGTTTCAAACTATTACAATTAGTAAATACATAATTGTAAACAATTTTGCGAAAAAGACCTTGGGTTTCTCATCCGGTCCTACTAACTGGGTTTAATTTTGAAAACTGTCGTGTTCATGTGCCATGTGAAAATAAACGATTTTGATTACAATTTTTGTCACCCTTGAAAAGTATTATGGAATACTTAATCGTAATTATGCCTGACCTCGATAATTAATCAAAATGTAAAAGAGATATTCCTTTGACGGAATTTTTAAAGGAATATGATAGCATAATGTAGGGAAAGTAGATAGGCGGCATAGGTAGTTGCATATAAGCTGTATATAGCATATCAAAACTTCGGAAATCAAGTAAGATGCGTTGTCAACCCCGAAGACTAAAATTGATTGCCTTGTCATGGTATGGTGTTTTATTGTAGACTGATACACGTGAAGGAGCAGGGCGCGACGGTGCCACTATACAGCGTGGCGGGACACCCGGGCGGCCACCACTTGTTGCTGGCGGGTCGCGACCGCTTCCTGCGCGTGTACGACCGCCGCCACGCCCAACGCCCCCTCGCCCTCTATTGCCCGAACACCTTCTCGCAGGTATTGTATCGTGCTAAAAAATTCCAAAAAGACAAAAAGTGGCAATAACCACATCTTAGGACACTAAACTAGCAGCTATAGTATATAACAGTATATATATATATATATATATATCGGATGATTGGACGGTTACTGTAATTAAGAGGCATGGTACTAATTTTTGCTACAACATGAATGGGTCGGCCCGGGGGAGGACCACGCCTTTCAAGATATTTCAACTCAGTCCTCAGTTTCGTCATCGTGTGCATCTTGAATCTTTGGTTGGGGATGAATGTAGATGCCATGGAAATTTTTAATAATTCATTATTGGGGATGAACGTGGGTGTCGTGCGTTGAAAGAATCACTTACCATTAAATCATGGTTCGTGTATCGTTTCTCATCATTTCATTTACAGAATAAATGTTATTACAGTTATCGGATTTTGATTTTATAGTTATATATATATATATTATAATTATATTTTATAGTCCCTTATAATCGAACGGCGAATTGTCAGTTGTGTGTGTTTGTGTATTGTCATTGACAAATTCCTTAATTTTTTCAGGGGAGCAAGGAAGCAAAGAAGATATCAAGGATGCACCTGACGTGCGCGGTGTACAATCACGACGGAACCCAGATACTGGGCTCATATAACGACGACGATATATACCTTTTCGACACCAAACTAGACATCTACCAAAAGTAAGATACTAAGTTATATTAATTCATAAATACTCATATTAATTTAGACAATCCGTAGTCGGAAGCAACTGACCGAGCCGAGATTCGGTTTAGACGCCTCGAGTTAGACGCTCTCGCGGGAACAGGGTGACAATCCAACCCGAGGCTCCATCTCGGGAGCCCTTGTGCTAGTTACCCACTAATAAAGGTCTCGGCTGAGCGCGATAAGCGTTCGGTCACCTTTCAACTCTGTAAAACTGTATAAGCCCTCGGGGAAGTTATAGGTGAACCAGAAATTGGCCTCAAAAAATCTGCTTGCTTAATAGAGCGAGACAGTATTTCATTCGGCCCACTGTTTGTAATCACGGCTGATCGCTCTTTTACCACCTATTCTAGAAAAATACCGTACATTAAGTTAATTAAGTTTTTTTTTTCACGAGGCGGTCATAGCTCCATCCTGATCGCCCGCGAACCCGAAGTCCCCATTTAGTCGCCTTGTACGACAGGCCCCCTGTACCTTAGCCCGATTCTAATGCCCGGGGCTAAAGGGCTGGGCGTTAAGAGTTACACTATCTCGTATCATTTCTGTTTGTGTTTATAAAAATATATTTACCTTCCAGAGATAACATGAAAGAGGAGTTCTGCGGATACCGGCACCGCTATGGCGGCCACCGCAACAGTGCTACGTTCAAGGGCGTCGCGTTCTTCGGACCGCGGAGCCAGTACGTGGTGTCGGGCTCCGAATGCGGTCACCTTTACGTCTGGCACGCCGAGAGCGAGGCGATCGTGCAGTGGCTCCACGCAGACGCCAGCGGCGTGGTGAGTAATCAATCGACGTGACGTATGATTGACCTAGGGACACTCTTCCTCGACCATTCATATATAACGGATCCGAGTAGAAAGCCTTGTGACCGACGCCTCGAAGCACTCAGGCACTCATTATCCACATAGCATCGTGGTGACAACGCGTCTGTTTTAATATTCCTTATCGAGGATTAATGTGGGTGTCACGGACTGCACGGCCGTATTTAACATGTGACGAGTCCAGCTCATTACGTCACCCTTAATATCTTAAAAAAAAAACAGAATGCCTCTTTGACCACTAGGTTAATAATATATGAACAGGATTTTGCAATGAAATGAAACACGTACAATATTCTCTATTGTTATATAGTAACAGAGAAAAGAGCATTTGGAATTTCAATGAAATTTGCATTGGCCTATATTAAACTGCCATATTTAATTTTAAACACCTACATTTTACGAGTTGCAATTGATCGTATTTTTTGGTTTATTCTTATATATAATAATACTATATATATATATATATTTATATATTTTCTTTAAATTTATATTTTTAATGTAACAGTAATACTTAGTTTATTATAAATTATACTTCATCCGGAGGAAGGGCTTAGCAGCTAAAATAAAAAAAAGTTATAAAGTATGACTTTTTTGTTATTTTAGTATAATAAAGTGATAACGTTCAGATATATAATAATTGCAATGATTAGTCATTTCTCTACTTTTTTTTTATATATTTTTGTATTCCATGTGAGGGCGAACTTGCTCTTTGTAAAGTTGCAAACAGTGGGCCGACATTAAAATACTGTCTCGCTCTATTAAGCACGCTTAGTTTTTTAGAGACCAATTTGGCCTTGCCCTCTAAGTGACCGCGGAACTGAACGTCGCTCGATACGTCAACGCGAAGGATTCCGATAACCGAGGTGGGCAAGGGTAGGTAGTTTACAAAATAAGGAGCTTCCAACGTGGATCGGTCTGCTCGACCGGTGAACGACTGCGCCCCAACAGATTATCTATCGCCTGGAAATAGCAACAACAGACACTGCTTTGTTCCGTGTGTTGGATGTGTGTTGATGTGATGAATCAATTACGGATAACGAGTAACGTTATCTTGAATCTTCGTTGAGGTTGCATGTAGATGTCGTCAGGTGAACTGTGCTCGTTTGTCACCATTAATATTAAAAAAAACGCTATTACCGATGAAGCATTCGAATATACAATTATCACTTACCATCAGTGAGTGGTCATTATCAATTAGTTCGAGGCTATATAGGCGATTTGATGTTGATGTGATTGAGATACAAAAAAAATTAAAGGTGCAAGAGAAGTCTTTAATATAATAGCATCTGGGTCTGTGTGATGATTTTACAATAGTGACCTCTACAGCTCTATGTAAATAAATCGCAAGCGGAGGGCCCGCTGAGAAGGCATAAATATCTTATAACATCTGTTATAGCTATTTACAGTTCTACTAACGCAATAATATAAGTACATGTCTATGGTCACAATCAGTCATAATGCCATATTTTAATTTTTTTTATTTAAATATTTTTAAACATGAATACTTTTACAGCCGTGGGTAGCTCGGTGTCTAAATGACTCGCTTTTCAATTCACGGAACGCGAGAACGAATGGAGTATTGAGAATATTAATACTTTAATTTAATAGCTGATGTAACGCATGCTCGATTTTTTTTTCTTTTTTCCTGCTGATGAACGCAGCCCAGACCTCTATTAGTGGGTAACCAGCACAAGGGCCGCCGAAGCTCCACGTGCTCGGCGTTGATGGAAAACATCGAAAGGAAAAGAAAATAGTACATATATAATATACACCAATCGTCAATGGGAGCCGCCTTGTGGACTATGCTCTAACAGCCTTGACGAGGCATTACATCTCAGTCCTCAAGGGCACAACGCATCTAGATTATATTCCTTGTCAAGGATGAATGGAGATGTCATGGACACTTACCATTAGGTGAACTGTGTGCTCGTTTGTTCCTCCCAATTTAATAATAAAATAAACCTCTTTAGAGGAGAGGTCGATGCCCCAACAAGTGGGATTTATATATACATATAAAGACTATTATTTTGCTTTTAGGTGAATTGTATAGAAGCACATCCCCGTTTCCCCGTGCTCGCCACCAGCGGCCTGGACAAAAATGTCAAGATCTGGATACCGAATAGTCAAGGCGATCCAGAATATGCAGGGATGGAGAAGGTTGTTATTAATTTAAATAAAATGACCATAATAAACTTTGATATATAACACTAGGTACAAAATCAAAAGGTAGTACGGTATACCTATGTTTACGTTTTACATCCAAAACGTAGTTAGTTAAGCAAATAGCTGTAAAACGACAGTCGTACAGCCAAGCTGAAGTTTCTTTCTAGCAGAAAGGTGCGGCTTGACCAGGGAACAACCAACTCCATACTGGAATACCAGCCTAAATAGCATTATAACGCTGTCGACGTCGATGGGTGAGTCTGGGGATCAGGAAATCCTTATTACTGGTGACGAGGCGTCCCATCTCGGTCCTCAGAAGCTCCAACGTATATACATATATGGGTTTAGGGTAGATGTAAGAGTATTAAGGTCTGCCTCAATTACTTACCATCAGGTGAACTGCGTGCTAGTTGGTCACCTTTAGTTTAAATAAAAACCTCCCAGCCATTCATCTTTACTAACATAAAAGGTACTATAAGCACCTTGACGACCAGGTTGTATACTGGTCAGAGCATTTAGCTGTTACGATGCAGATTCTGGATTCGATAACCAGTTGAAGAAACAAATTTGCTTCGTCACAAATTGATGTGTGCTGTATGTATTTCCCGTGTAGCTTACACGGCATCTTAACTTCACCCCATCGGGCTAGGAAAGCAGTGACCATAATATATCCCGCTCAGTTATCTGGCAAAAACGTGAAAATAAGCCCATGGTTGAGATCGGTCAGGCAGATAGATTTTTTTTTCTTTTCATAAAAAACATATGACATCAACAAACTGCTCAACAGAGTCTATTGACGAAATGATACATCGGCAATCTTAACCCATTTGGTGCTATATACAATAAAAAATACTTATATATTTTTTTTGCATTATATTATTGTCTGTATAATTAAAATTTTAGTCTTTAAAGATACTAAACTAATAATTCCAATAAATACACATCTTAGACATTTTTATTTATTTATTCATATACTCGTAATACCACTCAGGTGTGGTGAGATATTGTGATAGGGTTAATTAACTAATCAATACGAAAAATAAAAATAGTATATTTTTGAAACCTAATAACTATTATATCTCTACCAATTAATATTTTCATCTGAAACATCTCTGATTAACGCTATCATTTTCAGATAATACGCGAGAACGGCGTGGCGCGACGCAGTCCACTTTTCGAGGATTTTTTACCTACACTTTATAGCGCGTGGCGAAGCGAAACCAGAATGTACGCCGACGACGATATACCGGCGATCCGCGGGAACATCGAGTTCGACGGCAACGCTTGCACCGCTTTCTAGCCAACGATCAAAGTTTACGTGCAACAGTTTGTGTGTTCCACTTGTACACTTGTGTGTAGACTGTACGAGAACCTGCGTCATGTATTTTACACAAAATTTTGGCGGAGTAACATATAGAAAAATACAGACAATCAATCGTATGCTATATTTGAGTACAATATATATGTTTTTGGCGGAAATCACAGAATAATGTCTCCCACTTATGAATCAAGCAGCAATGTATGTACTTTAGGCCAATTTATCGGCAACTTAACAGCAGAGCCCGGTTACACAAACCATGATATCACTTGTTTATGAAATATTCAGCCGTGTATAAGGTCTGGTAACATATGTCTATATATAAATGTATATTATTTTGGCAATAAATATGTTGTGCGTGATTTTAGGAAATTTATGTAGCATTGTTTAGAAAAGTTTAGTATGTATTAACAGCTGTACTGGCGAGTTAACAAACAAAGTAAAATCGATTGAAGACTAGGATAGTATACATGAGTAATTGGCATTATCTGAGAAATAAAAAAGAAATGGCTATGGTGGCCAGTGCTTGGATTTTATATTTTAATAAAAAACATGAAGACAAAATTATTAAAAACCAGCTATTTAATATTTTTTTACATGGCTTAAGTAATAGGTATGTTCACGTAAGTTTAAAAAAAGTATTAAATATGTTGATTTGAATTGTAAGTCATCATGTATCTATTATTTAGAAATAAGTATCATACAGTAGTTATATGAGTTAGAAAAACGTTTAGAAATGATTTGTTTTGTTTGTGATTTGATATCTCTACTACATCCAGCAATTTTTTCACTACCTTCATCCCTACAACCTTTGTTCCCAATAATTCTCTCGGCTACAAAAAACGTTTTCTAATTTATTTTTTGGACAACTATGCTTAGTACATATTATTTCTTAATACCAAGAAGTCTGTACATTTTCATTGTCTGTTATCTTTTTAGAAATAATAATAATCCATTATAGAATGCTTTTACTCAATTGTTATTCTGACATGGTCTATGATGTCGTAATTCAGAAATATATCTTAAAATTTAAACCAAACGATAGTTTTATTAGTTACTTTATTGTTGGATAACTACTTCTTTGATATGAAACCTTGAATAGTAAATGCATCCCGTCACTTAAGGTGGCCTCGATACAAAACACACAATAAATATTCACGTTTTCTGTAATATTTGATAAATGATAAATAATGGTGCAGATATTCTAGGTTGGTATAAATAGTATATTTAATATGATATTGAAATTAATGTTATGTGAATTTTGTAAATATCATAAAGAATATATAAAAAAAAATTGTTTTGATGTTTGATAATCTGGTAAATCACGGACCGTGAGTATTGTCTTTCACTTTGTAATATATTTATCTTTACTCTACGACCTCTCTTTCTAACATATTATATTTTCTAAACAACAACGCAATCTATTTGTAAATTGAAGAATTGTTATAGTGTACTTTCATAACTCTTAATTGATTTTACCATGTTTGCAGTTGTTCTTTGGTGTAAGACTGAGAATTTATGTATATATTACGATATAATTGAAGATTAAATTAAAAAACAGTAGATAGAATGGACGCCCCCTAAAAGATTGATAATTGAAAAATGCTTAAATTGGAAAGTAATTTAATGCAAGTGTTCAGGTCACATATACAAGTCTGACTTTTATAGTTAGTCTTTTACTGTTCTTTTTTCTGTACATTTTTTAATGTTCATTGCGTTAACTCATAGGCCTTCTACTTGCGAGTTTATTCGGAACAAATTGTAGAGGCCAATAAAGCCAACAGTACTATATATATACATAAAAAACCTCGTGGCCATTGGAACGCTCGCACAATTCCCTGACCCCACAAGTGCCGGCTGTCTGTCGAAGAGCCCCGTCTCGGGAATCCCTCTCCTCTTCCTTCTCGGAGCCTCATCTGCAAGTGGGTGACGAGCATGCCACCCGGAGGCCATGGGGACCAGGAAAACAGGCAATTGGATACACCTGCTGTCCCGGCCGTGTCGTGATCAGGCCTTTGGCTCCGCTGCTTACCGTAATTAATTCGGAGAACGGCGAGTCCGACATTCCTCTCACCGTCGTTGCATTAGCGGCGCGGCCTCGCTCGAGTCGCGGAGAGTAGGGAGCGTGGTGCAACAAAATACCAACACTCGTCTCCCCGCGCGATTCCATTTCGCTTGCGGGGCAAACGGTGCATCAAACACAACCACTCGAGCCCCCCGCAGTCCACCTGCCGCAAAAAAAAGAAGTGGGTTCAACCAAATACTGAATTTGAATACCTCTACATCGCCTCGGATGATAGTCCGAGGACTGTGCCTCTGGACTTTGCCTCCCCATCACCAATTGTATGCCACTCATCACGATTTTCGTTGACTCAACTCCAGCTCTTCCTAACCTATCTGATCCAAGTAAGTTATCCGTTATTACAACCTATATCCAAGTTTTAGATTAGGTTTCGTACATCCTCCAATATAAGACTTAATCTAACTAGTAGCTGATTAGACAAATATTTTTGATATAATTATTTTCCATTGAGAAATAAGAGCCGTGGCAGCTGTTTGTTTGCGAGTGCTTAAGCGACCGCTTTTAATTCACGGTTCGCGAGCAGAGTTCGATCCCGTAGTGCCGGCAGCTGAAATTGTCAACCGCAATTTTAGTTGCTGATTTACCGCGTTTGGCGGTGAAATAAAATATCGTATCTGTCTCTAGAGAAGGCCTATGCCGAGCTGTGGAATTTAAATTTCTATATATATATGTTTGTATATATATATATATATATATATATATAGGTTGTAACATTACCTATATGTTAAATAATGTTGAATTTTTCTATTGTATTAGTAAGATCTTTGGAAAACCACACCTTACAATCGGTGAACTCTTAGTGACCCTTCGGCGAATTGATATAAGCACTGCCTAATAAAAAATGTACTATTGGTACAAATACGCGAAAGGACTGTAGACGATTAATGATTTTTAGTACAAATAAGAATCAGAAATACTTCTAGCGATGCATTCTTGAGGATTTATATAGGTGCCGTAGCAATCACTTACCATCGGGTGTACTGTTTCAAAAAAAAACCTTTAAAAATGGAATATCTTATTTTACAAGTGTTAATACAAATTGCTGGATATTAGATCACGGCTAACTTGTGTTATGATTATAGATATAATGATTGTATTTGTTGATTCATATTAACTATGTATTCCACTTACTTTCCTGTTACTTTTTAATTTGAGTAATCATTAAAATGATTTTTTGGTTTTGATTTTCTCTAAATATGGAATATATGTTATACCTGTGATATATCACTAATGTCTTGTGGGGAAAAAAGATAATATATATTATTAACCTGCTTTGCTTTTGAATTCCATAGTGGCCTTATTTTTCGTTACCATTTACAAGAAACAAAAAAAAAAATTATTATAAAATAATAATTAGGTCTGATTTGCTCTGCGTAGTCACATGGTTAAATTTAGTCATATTCATAACTACTAAATAAGTAAATTCGTGCTTTGCTGAACAAATAATTCGCAAAAAAAACATAAAAACCGTTTTGTGCTCTTTTTTATTGTACAATAAGCATAGTAATGTTAATAGTAAAAAGTTAATAGTACTTTTTGAATATATCTGAAATATCATAAGTTACTTCGATTTTAAAATGTTTTAAATTAAAATTATTTGCTAAACAAATAAAAATGTATTTATTACATTTTGCACATGCACGAAAGATTTTAATTATACAGCTCATTATAAATCTACATAAAATATTGAACATTTATTTTATCTCCAAAACTTTTAATTCCTAGAATTTAGAATTTTTTGAAATTATTACCTAAGGAATTAAAATGTTTAGTTCCTTGTGTACGTAGGTATTATTTACGCTTTTTCGTTGAAGCTACCACCTTTTAATTTTTGTTTGATACCGCCCATAACACTTAGTCCCAATTATGTAAATAAATAATAATTTTATTATTAAACGTATTTTATTTGTTACATCACCCAAGGGTATGCTAATTTTATATAAAGCATAATTAGTCATGAAATGTTCAATGTTAACTTATATTTCAGGTTTGTTTTTCATTACAAGGTGTAGAACGTGTAATTAATATGATAAATATACGTATTTTTACATTATCTTATAAAGAATTAAAGCATTATTATTGCTAAGACTTGACTTCTGCCATCCTTTGTGAAAGTAAAGTAAGTACCAAAAATTATTTTACGCTTTTACGCTGAGTTTCATTCCAGTTTCCCGCTACTAGAATTCCATTGATACGAGCGCCACGTAACGTAAATATTTAGTACTAAAGGCTTTTGGTGGTTAATATTTCTTTGTTTTATTTATAAATATTTAATGAAATACCACTTTTGTAATATGAAATAACTTTTCAAAGGTTTTAACATAGTTTTAAGATATTTCAAAATGTGCGAATATTAAAAATACAAGAATACGTTTAAAAAAAAATACCCACATGCTGAGTCAAAGCTTGTTAATGGCGAAACGTTTCGACCAATCAGAGGCTCGGCGTGTAGAAGCCCGCGCCATCTTCGTTTTCAAACTCATCTCCATCGCGCCCGTCCGCTCACTCGATCAGTCAGTCGCGCGTCGGTTTGGAGTACCCATATACCTAACGTACTATTTCTAGTAATCAACACAAGAATCAGAACAATCATGAGCACCAATGAAAATAACAGTGAAGTGGCCGTTGACAAGGTCGGAGACGAGAAGACTGGGGATGCGAAAAGTGATCTAAAAGGAGCCAAAAGGGCAGCAGAGGTGAGTGCACATGTCAAACTAAATGTATTCATTTTAGTCGCTCGCCATTTTATTGGACGCTTGTAATATAGGGTAAAGTTAATACATCCATTATTAAAATCTATTATGTATGTTCCACGTGGTTACAAAAAGTGCATCACTGAAGCGTTACATAGAGAGCCGGCGTATTTTTGGAAGTCATTTCTGACTAACTACATATTTTAGCATGTGAGGTAATCGATGAGTCAGTGTAGACTATGAATTTTATATAATATACGAAATATATAATTCATTCATTAAATATGTCTACAATGTTTTAGCGGTCCTAGCTTTGTTTACCCGTTTTCGATACGCAGGCATGACCTTGGCAGAAAAAAAAATGGCGCGGGAACGTGCGCTTGTCCTCGATGATATGGTTATTATTACAAACAAAAGTAAACTCAGTCTTCATGTCCCGGATTGGGTACTTATTATTGATTTATTACGTGTCGTTTTCTATTTTTGACCAATATTCATAGCCCCCGGCTTACGATCGCGTAGTGACGCTAAATGGTAACATGGCCGGCGAATGTCAATGTGTGCTGTCATAAGTAGTATGAAGTGTATTATTATCATTTATACCGTTTCGTTTATCTTCAACCAGTGCAAAATTCAAATATGTAACGACATGGATGTAAAACACAGATATGCTTCTGTTGGCGCAATTGTGCTATTATTTTGGTTATGCGTTACACAGAAAAGTAGTCAATGACCCGGCGTTATTTGCATGTAGGTGTATCGCATGTAGTAGTGTTGAGACTTCCTTTGTTCTATACGATTTTACATCGTAGATAAGTAAACTACTGTCAAAATGTATTTTACTTTTTAAAATAGGCGGGAATCTTGAAAATTAGATTTATTGATAAAAAACAGAAGCACACTTCTGTTGCGCCATGTTGTAACCTAAATTCTACCAAACAAATGTACTGCGCAAGCCAATTATTATTTTAATAGTAAAACAGTTTCCTAACAAAACTGTTATTATATATTTACGTATGAATAAAATACTAATGTGTACCTTTTTTGAAAATTACTTATTCGTGTCACCGCATAGTTTTGTTGTGGCGTCGTAGTTCGCGTTCTGTTAACTTGCCAGGGCAAATTCGGCCGTATAGCGTCGGTCCCGCACTTGCCTTTCTCTTTCCCCCACATTAATAACCCACGCTACTTTATAGCTACGATTCCTTGTCACCTGCGACACATTATCTCCTAAAGAATATACATTTAAGGCACAAAATCCATCCGCATTTTTGCAACGTTTACTCGAATAGTAGAAAATAAAAATTGGCTGATAGCCAGTTATCACTTGTGTGATCTCGTAAAGCGATGAGACACTGCGATTTGATGTATTCAAAAATATATATTTTTTCCCGCCAAATAATGCTTTAAATTGTTTCTTTGCTATAGGATAAAGCGACAGAGGCGAAAAAGGCGCGAAAAGAGGAAAATGGCGGTGGGGACGATGAAGCACACAGTGAAGAGGATGATTTGGAAGGAGAAGGCGACGGGGAGGAGGAAGACGATGAAGAAGTGGATGAGGGCGAGGAAGATGAAGAGGAGCTAGAAGAGTGCGAGGAAGACGATCTCGAAGGTACTTGTATAATTTTAATTAGGGCGCTCATTAATTGTCAGAAATTTTAAGTTTAAATAGATTTTTATGGAAATGTTGTAAAGTGTTTCACAGCTCTATCGAAATTCTCGAAATCAATTGTAAATTATTCTCTAATTTATATAACAAAGTATCAAGAGTATATTTATTAATTTAAAGATTACTAAGACGAATATGCAATTAGTTTAAATATTTAACATTTATTTTCCTAATACCTGTTGTAAAATATAATCGTAAATATCAATAGTAGTATAATAAAGTTGCGTTTCTTTTGTTGCAGATGAGGAAGTAGAAGAAGAATTATTAGGCGAAGAGGAGGAGGAGGATGCGTAATACGCCTCGTGCCTTTGTAAGGACAATGTCACAGTGAAGTGTTAGTGCACGTGACGGCCCAGACTGCCGCGGCCTCGCCTCGCCCCAACTGTTACGGTGCACCCTCATATTGGACGCAAGATGACGCCACCTAACCCCGACTTATTATAAAATATAACCCTCTAAGCTGCGTCGCTTTACGACTTCAAAAACAACCATGTAGAAATAAAGATCAATGCAATAAAGATATAATTTTTGTTCGTTCAGCGACGCTTGATCGTCAAATTTCGTTTCGTTAATTGGTCATTACCTATAAATATGTTATCGTCCAATCTGATGGTGCACCAGCAGCGACAGCCCTAACACAAGCGGCAGTTGGGAACATGCGGGGCCGTTGACGCTCCCACCTAAAACGGGTGCAGTTTTATTTAAATGACAAAAAAGTAATTAAGTCTAATCCAATGCAGATTTTCAATTTTTACAATGTTATAAGTTTGAAACGGAAGCTGTCTACATTTCACGGCTCGCTGGTAACAATTAAGACTTAGTGGAATGCTGTTGAATTTTGTCATGAAATGTACAAATGTGTTTTTCTTTTTGAAAGTAAACCTTATATCTAAGTGAAATTTGCTCTGTATTTAGAGGTATACCTATTATAGCCCGTATGTGTGGTAAAATTGTGATATTTTCCTATAAAAAGCATCGGCAATTTTAAAGAAATAAAAGCATGATATTACTAGTAGGAGGAAATAGCAGTAAGTTACAAAGCTCGAGCCCCAAATTTCTTTTAGTTCATGAGAGAGATTGTCTGTACATATTTAGAGTAAGTGAAGCCTAGTATTTTGTAAGCAGTAATGTAACACTTGTGTAGTTATTGCATTCAGGTACTGTTTTATTTTCACTGTTCGACAAGTCGTTGCACTAGGCTCGAAACTCCCGCTGCGTATAGCATTGAGTTTTTCATTTAACTTTGTAAAATTAAAACTGCTCGCGAGTTTTGAGTCGGCACGACGCCCCCCCCCATATTTTAGCTCACGGCCCGTGACGTGACCGCCGTGGTAGATACCATGTTCACGCGACATTTTATTAGGAAAACATCACAATTTTCGTCATTATCTCTTACATCGCGCGCCGGCCGCCCGCTCCGCGCGACTGATAAAGAGCGCGGCGGTTGACACCGAACACCCAGAACCGGCATGTAATTTTGTCCATATTGTAAATTAGGATAGAACCTTCAGTTCGATATTCCAGTTTCGAGGTGTGGAATAAGAGATTCCTAGGTTAAAGTGATTTAGTAAGTAGGTGGTACGTTATATTTTACGATGGGACGCTTAGGAAGTTTGCGGGCTGCGGTGAGGGGGGCGGGAGAAGCGCGTCAGCGTGTCCCCTCCCGCGCGCGTGGCCTCGTTCGATTTGCCGCGCGCCGTTGCCCCTCCCTCCGTAGCGTTCCGTCGGCGTCCAGCGCCCGCCCGTACCGCGGCATGGCGACGCGTTCCCGCGCGTGGAAAATAACCGACACCGCGTCGTCCATTGCCGCGCGTATACGCGACGCTCGTTCGGCAATAGACGCGTCATCCTCGTTGGACTGCTCTCATCGCGACCCCGCCGTCTGGCGTCGGCCGCCTAAAACACAATAGCGGAACTATATTTTTTCACCCGACGCGCGGCGCCCAGCACATACTGCGCGGGGTGATTCAAGCATTTAGACAAATGCTCCACTGCCGATTGTGCATCGAAGGGAGCAAACTGTTTCATTAGCATCAATTGACATTGAAAATAAAATAAAAATTAAATTGAATTATCTTATGAATTAATCCTATCGTCCCGCCTTTGGTTTGTGGTAAGAATGAGCTGTCGCATATTGTGTACGATGTACGTCTAATGTGAATACCTTAGTACGATTTTATTTATTTGTGATGTTGAACACTATTGATTTTCTACAATGGACGAAATGTAAATACAACCGATTTTAAGTAAAACGTTATTTTGTTTCTTCAGCTTATTTATTTGTCCCTGAGAGGTTAACGTCGCTCTTACTGATAGAACCTGCCTCGAACACAAGTAGAACAATTTTAAAGATAGCGCTATAAAAATATATTACGCAACATTTATATGAAGCTTCGACGATATGGACGCGTTCATATCGGATAACGCGACTGGAGAATAATCGATTGGTAGCCTGGCCTAGTTTCTTTTACAGAGTTCACTTTTGGTGCTCTAGATATTTTTAATCAAATTTACACAAGTGTATTGAAATTATCATGGCGTAAGTTTTGGACACTACTAGATCGCCTGTTAATTTTTCCAAATGCAGCTGATGGGTCAGAATGTGTCAAAATCTATGTGTTCGAAGTCGCTCAATTAAGGGTTGTAGCATGGGGGAGCTGAATCTGGGGTAGAAGCCCCATTTCCGGTAGTGTACTATTATTATTAATACATGGCTTCGACTAATATTTAACGCAATGGCATAGTACACCGCTGTGTAGGTATAACAATCTACACCTTGAATAGGAATATTATGTATGTTAGTTGTGTTCGCCTTCGCCGTAGACAGTTCAACGGTAAATCTTGAAATTGGTTAGGTAGATTTCTTCGTGCGTGCATTTAACTTTTCTTTGTATAGCGACATCTACTTGGTAAAATCCACAACTGTGATACTAAAGCTTCGCTAGATGGCAATGTTAACTAATCTGACTCGTATATAAATGGCGCATTTCATTTAAAAGTATGGATAATAAATATTGAAATTTAAAGTGATATTAACTGCAGGAATTTTAGATGCGAGTCTTGTTTGAATGAATAATTATGTTCACAGTTTAGTTTGAAACAACTTTTTCCCTGGAAAATTATAAGCTAATATGTACCATATTGCAATGTGCATATCGCGTTGTATATTACTTAGTATTTGTCCACAAGGGGCGAATTATTAGGTACTCGTTAATGATCATGAACGAATTTAGGCACCAAAAGTATTTGTAGGTAGTAAGGTTTTGGAGACGAAATTTTGTTATGAATTCATTCTTCATTCTCCTTTTGTCGCGTTGTGAGTAAAATGTTAGCGGGAAACTGAAGATACGCGCAAACATCTAACGGAATATCTACGTATATCACAATTATATTTAATTATTTATTTAACTTTATGTAAAGATAAATATTATTTTAAATGAATAATCTTTTGTAATCTAAACTTTATTAATTGTATTTAATATCTGCCTACGATAATTTTATTGTTTTTACTTATAAAAGTGGAGGGAAAAAGAAAGGTTTTTAAAACCAATATAACGTTTTTAAAGTTTACTTTCGAATATTAGAGATGATTTTTTTTGGATTTTTATGCATTTGGACATAAAATTTGTAATACACATAGGTGTGTAGCTATTAGTACGATTATTTATAATCTATTTTTTTTTGTAATTAAGAGGCATACTATCAGCCCAGCCCACTGAATAGTAAGTGATTACCGTCGCCCATTGACATTCGCGACACCAATGCGCTGCCGGTCTTTAAGAATGGTGTAGGCTCTTTTCTTGAAGGTCCCTAAGTCGTATCAATACGGAAATACCGGTGGCGACAGCCGATTCCACAGATTAGTTGTGCGTGGCAGAAAATTACGCGTATAGCGAGGGATTGCCAACCATCGAGATGGTGAGGATGAAATTTTGAATTCTGTCGTAACGATACTTAAACTCTGTGGCTGGAAATTATCCGAACAACTACTCAGGACTAACTAAGATATTCGAATGGAGTAATGCATACAATTTAAGCGCCAATCCGTTTTCGATACTGACTGGAATAATAGGTAGCCCTAGAACTAATTTAATACTAACTAATTTGTATTAAGTGCACCAGTACATTTTGGTGGAAACGTCCCTTTAAACGATAAAGTAAATAACTTAGTAATATACTTAATGGATAAAATTCTATCTTGGCGAGCTTGGCTTCTTTTTCTTCATACTTCTATAGAACAAGGTCAAGCTTTTAGCAGAAGTTCTTCCATAAAAATAATTTTGTTGCCATAAATAAACGTAATTGGAAAATTGCTAGAGCGAAGCTTGAGTTGCTTTGTGTCCACGCCGTCACAATACTACCGTTAATTAAAAATATAACACCGATGAGTTTCAGTTAGTGTAGGGATTCTGAGACCCGATCACAGGTAATGTGGGATTGTATCTCAGTCCGCAGGATTATTGAGGAGGCTACAGTCATTAGTTAGGTTAGGTTAGTTAGTTAGCATAATAAAAAAACTTTTGGCATGTTTGCCTTGACTTTGCTCTTTTATCTATTCTCGATTGTGTTGATTTTATAACTTTATATAAGTTAATTCAATCCCTTTGTGGTGTAAACTATCAGCATGTGGAACGCTACCCTACCTGAACTACTATCTCCAACAGTGAGATACACTCTGTAGACTGAGTACCACAAAGGCTCGTTTCCCTGTATATAATATATGTATGTGTGTAATTATTTATGAATGCATTACTACTTTTCATATAAAATACTCATATAAAACTAATCTATTTTTATTTAAGAAGACAAAATAGCACACAGTTATGGTGGAGATGTAAGTGTAGCGGCCATGACATCATTCATTTTTTTATTACATCGAGAGTAACAAACGATCACACATATCACCTGATGGTAAGTGATTTCTGCTGCCCATAACATCTACATTCATCTTTAACAAAGAATCATAATGCAGATGGATTGTGTCACCCTTGAAGACTGAGATTGAATGCCTCATTACCAGTAAAGGTCTCTGGATCCCTACACTCACTATACGAAACACAGCAGCTTTATGCTGCTATTTTACGTTGGTATTCTACGAGGGCGTCGAGCTGCCATATTCATTGTGCAGCTAGAAGTAACTGCAGTGTAGCTGTACCTTTGCTAAATCATCATCTTCGATAAGGAATCATACAGATGCGTTGTCATCCCCGAGGTCTAAGATGTAATGCCCTATACGTATATTCTGTAATTGGTTCCCCGGGTCTTGAAATTCAGATCAGGGAATACATTTTCCACTTCGGAATTATTGTGTCTATATGCCAAAACCTAACACCAATTTTGAAATTTTTAGTTTTTAACGAACGGTTTTTATTTATATATAGTTTTATCGTCAATAAGTATTTTAAGGCGTGAGAAGGAAAGATGATTTGGTTTTTGAATAACGTAGACACAGACTCACACCAATTATTCAGAAAGGGTAGTAATTATTATTTTTAGCATCCTAACACAATTTATATATATATATATATAAACTTAATATTTTATATTCCTCTTTAGCACATTATATACTTTATGATTACGAGTATATGCTCGTTTCATTTTATATTTAAATAAAGTGTTTAAGTCGATTAAATTTACCTGAGTAGTATGGCAACAAAATGAGCACTGCTTATTCGGTACTGAGAGCGGCGATCGGTAATACTTTCAAGGTTGTATCTGGTCTAATTGTTACAAAAATATAAGGTGACTACGTCTTTACTTATTCAATCAATCGTTCTTGACTTATTTGTGCTAATTTTATTTCCTGATAATTTTGACCTTCGTATTGTTGATTGTTGTTTTGAGGACCGTATAAATGTATCGTTGAGAAGTGAGAGGCAGAAAAAAATTGAATATCCGTGAACTTTCTTGCGTTGCTTGTTCTCTACATAAGTAATTTTTACGAAGTCCTGTTAAAGTAGTATTTAGTATTATATTATGAAGAATGAGATTTATCCCCTTATTTTATAAATGATTTTGACTTTGCTGAGAAATAATTTGTTTATTGAAGCGCAGAGGTCTCTTGGAACATTCATAGGCGTGAAACCAAGGGGCGATCTCGAAGATCGAGGACTTTTATCCTCAGCTGCCACTCTTTTAGAGAACGTATCTTTAACGGGACCTTGTTTCGAATTATATAAAATAAAGCAAGTACATTTTATTTATTTTTCACAAGCGGCATCAATATAGTTTATCCGATTCATTGTGTACATAGCCCTAGATATGTTTCACAAACAAATTTTTTTTACGTCTTTCTGTTATTCACATATTTTTGGTTTTGGCTTCAATATTACATTAAATGTGATAAGAATAAATGCGTTTCAGTTTTTTGTCACCTTAATGTTTTTAGGTTATGACTCTACAAGAAATAATATGAAAAGTCCGCGTCCCCGCAACACCCTCGGACGAATTATCCGGCCCATTTACTAATTACCAATATCTTGTTGATTATTTAGTTTTGACCTTGCATTGTCGATTCGTAACATATTTTTCGTTCCACTTAAATATTATGAACCTTGCATTTAAGTTTTTATCAGAAAGTTCAAAGCACTCGAACCTCACAGCGAAATGACCACATGTTTTTTTTGATCGCCAACCTACGGTAATTGCTTATTTTATCTGTGAATTCGGCTTTTGACTTATTACTGGTGAGAAGGCCATTCCATCTTAATACTCAGGGTTAACAACATATATGCATTATGTTTCCTTGTCGAGGATGAATATGGGAGTCATCACTTACCATCAGGTGAACTGTGTGCGTCTGTACGTTTGTCAGCCTCAACACTATATATAAATTAAATATATAAGAAAAACATTTTTTTAGATAATGTAGACAACGTTGGTTACTAATGCCAAGCATATAACGTTTACTTTTATATAGAAACGTCTACTTTTTTAAATTCATTTTATCAATCCAAACTTTAATTTAACCCGATATATAAATACAATTTCGATGTTAGACTAGTTTTCATTAATTTTATAATCAAATTAGATGAGTATTTATGGCAGAGCCACACTGTAACGATTTGATATATAGTTCTTGAATGGCTAGTCAGGGAAAGTTCACCTCACAGCGTGAAATAGCAGCATAACTTGTGTTTCGCTTTATCAGTGCAGGAATACTGAACACCAATAAATCCTACATTAATACTTAACCAAGATTTAGGATACACATTTTTGTCATCGCTTGTTGGCGGATGATGGAACCTTGAACAACAACTAGATATAGAAGTATAATCGATTGATATATTCATTATAAAGAAAATACAACAACAGATAATAATAAACTTTATAATTACATTATGCACGTTTTTTGTTCATGAACTAATACGATAATTATACTTATTTTTAATTATATTACATTTTCAAGTTTCCTTTTTTTATTGCCTGCCGGTATTTAACAAATGTAAACATAGTGCTTTCGCCTTTGTTACTAATACAGGTCATCAGTCCAACAATCGGCTACCCGACCACATTGTGATACGACCTTATTTACACCGTGCAGCTTTGTGACAGTGTCTTATCGAATTTTGCCGGGTTGAATGATTCAACGGGCGAGCGGCATTCTGTGCCCTACCGCGCTAGTTTGTTCGTGAGCGCAAATGGTTGAGAACGTATATTTGTCTCCCATTTCTCATTCATTCGAACGCTAAATCGCGTACGTTTAATATAAATTACAAAACCTGATGTTTCTAAAGTGGATGGTTTAATTTGGTTTCGAAAGCATTTTTAAACATTTTTGTGTTAGATTTTGGTGGCAAAATGTGAAGTTGTTACTGTGCGTGAACTGAACTTGATTTTTTAGCTGTAATTGATCCAATTTGCAAGGTAAACAAACTGTTTATAATCTCATAAAATATACAGCTAGTAAGGTTTCTTTATTATTTATTGTTATCTAAAATACTGTTTATAATAGAAGGCTTTATGACTTTGAGAGATTATATTTTGAGAGTTTATGGCGCATTATTATTATTAAGTTGGAAGTCATCCGATAATTATTGGGTTGCAATAAAAATTATATGATTGTTCTGAGCTTAAGGATAATATAAATATTCTATATTTTTAAAGTAAAAGGAAATTTCGACGTTATTCTTGTGGTATAAATGCACTGAAATGCATTTGTGATATCATATGTGCTCGTTCACAAAAATATTTTTAATGGCTTATTCTCAGACCGATTAACGAACGTACGTAGACAAAGCGTCAATAATAAAACGTAGAAGCAGTACAACGCGCTATGTTTAACAGTATGTTATAAGTAAACTTAGCAAATCTTGTCAGTTAGATATTTTGTTAGTGACTCTTTGTAAATCAAAAATTGGTAAATCTTGATTCAAAAAGAGAGAAAGACAAATGACGGAGAATATTTAGAAGCTAAATCTCGTTCGTCCATAATAGATTGACTTGGTGGGGAAAATACAATCTGCTTCGCGTCGGTGGTGAATACATAGACATAATATCAAATATGGACCTGACAAGGTTATAATAAGGTAAGAATATCCTATAATAATAGTGTAGGTGAGAGGAATGCATTAACGTATGACATGAGTAAACGAGATCAACATATGGTAATTTGCCCGTTTCATATGCGATTTTCCGCCTTGCCTCACAAATTAGGCAATAACCAACCATTTATAGAATTCGTTTATATCAAATGGTCTTATATAAACATGCGATATATCAAGGTCTCTGTACTTTTTAGCACGTACTGCGTAAATGCATTTATAATCAATATTATTATGACCTACAATCTGTTCTATTATTATGACATTTCATACTATTTCCATATAAGTACCTGAAGGGATCGCGAGCTCCAGCTCTACCCCATGTTCAAGGATGGGCCCGCAGCGGGGTAACGCAGTCGAGACCTCCGTAGTGTGCGAAAGCGTTCCCGTAGTCCCGACCAAGGGTGTCGAGAAGAACACCGTGATGGTTCACAACAACAGTCCGATGGCGGATTCGAACCCACGACCCGAACTTTGCCACACCGTACCCTAAACCATTACGACATTGACGCTTCTTATATTGCTTTGAACCGCCAAGTCTGATTCTATTTCGCTGTCCCATTTTCAATCGTATAAAAGCATATTAAAATGGCCGACAGTCACGGGTCATAGGTTCGATTCTATACAAATTTTTGGGTGTTTTATGTCCCGTACCTTTGACGCTGTATCTTCCTTCGATCTTACTGCACATGTGGCAGTGGCAATAGGGGCAGGTAGGTTGACCTCTAGTCTGCCTCTGTGTTTGGGAAAATGATTACGGAACTATAATATACATTGCACTGTTGATGTTTTTTTTATAATATAACTCATACACTTATCACCAAAAAAGGTTCGCAATACCCAAGCTCTGCCACACCTGTAGACCGACGGAATGCCTATATACTAGTTTGTAATAAAAAAGGTATTCTTTTTAGCTTCACGCTAGTATTCTTGCCACGCCGAACTATTCATAGTAAATCCAGAAATTACACACTGGTAATAACCGTGGTCGAAATCTTTTTTTTATTACAGAGTATTTGAGAGTTACTAACGAGCACACAGTTCACTTGATGTTATGTAATTCCTGCGGCCCACGACATCTACATTCATCCTTGACTAGGAATCATAACGCAGATGCGTTGTCACCCTTGAGGACTGAGATGGAATGCCACGTCACCATTAATAAAGGTCTCCGGATCCCTTCACTCACCAGTCGAAACAGAGCAGCGTTATGCTGTTATTTCACGCCGGTATTCTGTCAGGGCGTGGTCTTACCTCGGTCGAGCTGATCCATTCATTCTGCAATTAGAAACAAACTGCAGTGTAGCTCTACCACTGTCGATACGACTTGTCGACATATTTCTCAATTTACGTATCATCACTTATCATGCATTCTCTGTCTTTGTTTTGATCTTCCATTTGAAATGGCGAAGTCATTGAACTCAAAACGATAACGATGCCATATGACAAAGCGAACGCAATGTTTTGCACCTTATTATGAATAGGTTTGTTTATCTCTTTGGTCGACGATAATATATATATATATTTTTACCCAGTGTTACACCTCAATTCAACTGCGGCGGTAAAGAGGACATGTTAAGTAAATGATAGAAGTAGGAATAAGTATTAAAAGACGGTAGCATATTGATATTTTTCCAGTTACTTGTCAAGTTACTATAAATTGCAGATGAGCGTGTAACTTGCAAGCTATAATGCACCGAACGGAAATTATTTAAAAGCCTACGCTGCAGTTTGTTCAGCTGAAGCATGAATGGGTTCGCTTGACCGGGGAATGACCACGACCTAAGAGTACCAGAGTAAATTGCAGCATAATGCTGCTGTGTTTCGTCTGGTTAGCGCAGGGTCCGGAGACCTTTATCACTGGTGACGAGGCATTACATCTCAGTCCTCAAGGTTGACAACATAATGATGCCTTGTCTAGGATGAATGTAGATGTCATGGGCCGCAGCATATTTTTTTATTAGCAATGATATCAACATTACTAACATTCCGGTTAACCACTCCAAGTTAACTGAAAATTCTTGTGCTAGGACGACAATAGTCTAATAGCAGGTTCGAACCTACGACCTCAAGTTTTGCAGACCGTACCCTAAACCATTGGGCTATTAACGATCCATGTATTGTGTTATAGTTCCATAAGCATTTGCGCAAACACTTCACTCGACGTCCCCATCCCCAGTCCGACCTATGTCTGTATGTACATACGTGTGGACGATATATTTAATTTACAAGTCTTCAATTATCATAATGTAATAAAAAATTGTGTGTTTGTCACCCCTAGTATTTTGTATATAAGCCCTTTTACAGCGGTAGACTCTGACTGCAGTATGATTCTAGCTGCGGCTTAAATCATTCGCCTCGACCGGACAAGGACCACGTCTTCACATAATACCAGCGTCAAATAACAGCATAACGCTGGTGGGTTTCGTCTGGTGAGTGTCGTCTGGGATCCGGAGACCTTTATTACTGGTGACGTGGCATTCCATCTTAGTACTCGGCATCTGCATCATGAACCCTTATCGAGGATTAATATTGCCATGTGCCTCAAAAACCACTTACCATCAACTGTGAATTGTCACCCTTATTAGAATAAAAAAATACGTTATATTAAAATACCCGCCTAATTTCGTACCAGTCCACTAATTTAAAGAAAATAAATAAATAAAAGAAAATATATGTACAAAATGTCCACTTCCACGGTCGACGCACACACGCGATATATTTTCTAAGGTTGTTTGTAGAGAAATAATGATTTCTCTTTGTAGTTTCGCTTTGTTAAAAGCGTATATGATACGTTGTTTTAACAATTCACGATTGGCAAATTCTCTCTTATAAACCTTTCTTCGGTAGTGCATCTGCGTCTGCAATAGCATCTGGTGTTGCGGATGATCTTGAACGGCGGTTATCAAATACCATCAGGTCATCTTCGTTTAATCTCACTTCTCAGTACACTCACGTTTCCACCAAACAAGAAATACTCAAGTAACATATATAAGTTATACATTAATATTCAAATCGATTTGTGTTTTTAAAATACAAAATCCACGGTTAAGTTGCGAATTTTTATTAAACTGTCCGTATATTCATTCATGTATTTATATGTACTAATGTGCTGGTTAGTAATTTGTATCTATTTCATGGCCTATGTCTATGCCTTTTCTACAATGGCAGCACAAAAAAAGCAACCACTACGATTTGAAAATAAAAAGCCGCAACGTTTCTCTACCACTTTATTATGTGTACAGTTAGATATGTTAGTTAGTAGAAGAACAATACGAAAACACTGTTATTAGAAAGAAATAATATATATTAAGTAAACTGGACGTATGCGACTCCTCTGGTGTTGCGAATTTCCATGACCGGCGATAATCACTTGCCATCTGGTGAGCTCGTTGCTCGTTTGCTGCCTATTCTATATTAAAAAAAACACAAAATTAACCAACTTCTTATTTCTTCTATTAGTCCGATTGCGAACACGGCAACATCTTCTGGTTATTGCCAGATGATATGAATTGTGCGGGACATATATTAGTTCTGTAAACATTACAGCTAACACGAAGGTCACTCACTCTCCCTTCTCCCTATCTATACCAACGTAATACTAAATATATTCTATGATATAAAGATCGGAGAAATATTTCGATGCAGTGGAAGGTTATAAATAATTCACTACAGACAGACACTAGACTATAGACTTCAAACTTCATATTATATTAAAAAAATGTATACCAAGTGTGTTAGTGTGTTACTTATAAATAAAATAGATTAGAACAATCTAGGGTTTTTTTTGTTATAGGCCATATTTCGTGTATCCGTGAGATTGTATTATATATTAGAATATATAAACAAACATAGCATATCGTTGACCAAGAGATAACTATTTGAAGCGGCCTCATGGTTTAGGGTACGGTCTGCGAAACTGTAGAACTGAACCATCACCTAGCATAACCATTTTCATCTTTGTTGGAGTATTGGTTACCCGGAATATTAGTAATGTTATACCAAAACACAGGCGTGAGGTGGCTGGCTAGCCTTTCAGTGTTTTACAGAATGCATTTTGGAGAGTGTGCTGGGGAATTACATGATCCAATTCCCCTATCCCCGTTCCACCATCGGACCTCACTACACACTGCTGGATTTCATCCTTTTGTTGTGAACATAAGACACCAACACACTTTTTAAAAACCCTCAAACCCGAACGAAGTGCTTTGCTTTGTCTTTCATTATTCGTACAGCAAAGGACTGGAATAGTTTGCCCGCGTCTGTCTATCCTTCCGATTACAATGTGGGTGTTTTCAAGAGTAGAGTGAATAGACATTTACTGAGCTAGTGCGCCTTACCATCCACGACTGAATTTCCACTTAACATCAAGTGGGATCGTGGTCAAGCACTTGCTTTGAAAGTTTAAAAAAAAAGTGTGTTGGTGTCTTATTTAGAAAACAAATACATTAGAACAATCTAGGGTATTCTTTATTTTAGGCTATACTTCGTATATCTAAAAAAAACTAATAATGATACGATGTTATCATAAAGATGCTAATATGTCCTTCTGGTCGATTTTAACCACGGCGTTATTATTTAGTTATTCTTAAAAATGACATAAACCGAGCAGGATTTGTTATAGTGGCGTGAACTTCGCACAAACTATCATTGCCTTAACCTACGTTCAATGCAGTATCAGAGAACGGGACATATACATCACGACACAGACCGACTTGAATACCAACAAATTTTGTTTCTGGACTTGGAATCGTACCGACGCACCAATCAGATACGATGTGGACTTGGTTACGATTAATAATATATAGCAAAAAGATAATTGATATTAAAGGCTGATTCGACGATTGAAGAGTTATGTGGAAGGAAACTAAAAAATCGGCTTCAGCTTAACAATACGTTTCTACCATTATTTTTGGCCGCTGTTAGCCCGAGGGCTTTTACAGTTTCACCGGGTGGAAACGTGACCAAACACCCAGCGCTCAGCAGAGGCCTTAATTAATCTTAATCAATCGGCTAGGTCAGTTGCTTCTGACGAATTAACCACAGCGGGGGCTTTGTTTGATAATATATACTGTTAAACAACTGTATTCGATTCATTTTTAGGTTCCGTATATGGTGACCATATCTCCCAATATCGATCTCAGGTTAATTGGCTTTCCATACGACAAAGGCGTAATTGCAGAATTTTGCTTGTTATTTCCATTTTACGTTACGTACGATACGTTATCACCTTCTTATCGTAATGATAAATTCCAATATATCACTTTATCTCATGACAGACTAATTCGATCGTCCTTTAATGGAAAAGATCTGTATTCCAGCTCACTTTTTTTGCAAATTCATTTACTGTCCGAGCTACACTACTCTGGAATTCCTTACCGTTGACATCGGAAAGGTCAGTATTAAAATCAGTTTTAAAAGTTCGGCTCATGTATACTTACTTAAGTTACCTGTGGTCAGATAAGTTCATCGTCCATATATGGAATTTATTGGTGGCTATTGTATTGTATTTATATATGTATTAATGGATGTATGCATATATATAATCTGGATGTATTATTCGTTATCGTATATTTTATATTAGCCTTTCTTTTTATTAATTAATTTATTGCTATATCTATCACAATATCACACCACCCCTTGGGTTGACTGATAAAGAATGCATTTGGCATTAAGTCCACCTTCTGTGAACATTTAACTTTGTTAAGGTTAATGCAATAAAGAGTAAATAAGTTAATAAATATAGGTCTTTTTCTGGTCTAGCCGATACATTCTTGCAGCAGCTACAAACAAACTACAACGTGTCTCTATCATTGTAAGTATAATAATAATAATACTATATACTTTAAGATCGGGGAGCAGTAATGTATGCGAATGATTCAGCAATTCGTTCAGAAATATCTGATTCGGCCTTTATATCACGCAATAAGTCATAAGTGTAACTTATGGCTGGTTATTAAAGTTATATTGAAAAGTTTAACTGTTTTTATTCGTTCATCTATTTGTTTATTTTTGTTTACCAACATTTGTGTTTGTTTAATAAATATCTTAACAGTTGCCATCTTTTCCTGCTATTCCATGACAAAATGCTAAACAAAATGACTTCAAACCGACATGATTTTGGGCCATTCTGTTCAACCTTTGCTTTCATATACTCGTACATCAGCATTTCTAAGAGACATCAGAGAGCAATTTGCCAAAGTTGTCCCGTTCTTTTAAATATAATTATTTATTTATCTTTGTGTTACAGGGGGCATACTGACTAGCGATTCAGTTGATTGCAAATGATCGTACATACGAACATTTGCGCCACCGGAATAGTTGCAAGTGCGTTGACAGCCTTTGAGAAAGGAATAGGCTCTTTGTTTGAAGGTTCCTAAGTAGGAAAGAATAGTTGTGCTTGGTTAAAAAACTACGTACAAAGCGCACAATGGTGGATTGTCAACCATCAAGTTGCGAGATGGGAAGATTTAAATTCCGATGCAAACTACAATATGCATTTCGATAATTCTAAAAACGGTAATAATAAATCTGTAAACGGTTTAAGTAACTTGGACAAGTGCTTGACCACGGTCCCACCTGATGTTAAGTGTAAATGCAAATGTCCTGTATAGTTAGTCGGACTAGCTCAGTAAATGCCTATTTATGCCTCTACTCTTGAAGAAATCGGTTAAATCATTAATTATATATGAACTGTTAACGTTTATGTCTAATCTATTTTGAAGCTTATATCAGATTATGTTTAATGTTATTATTAAATAACACAATTGTATTGTCTTTTGTCAATTTGTATCCAACAATTTTCAAATGCTATTTATAATTTGATACACTTATTGAGAATTATATTATTAAATTTTGTTAAAATCTAGCTGCATGAATGGATCGGTATCGGTTGAATAGCTTAACACCGCTGTTACGTTTGTTGTGTGTAGGGATCCAGTGTGTCAGTGGTTACAGGTAATGCAGCGTTCCATCTCAAGCCTCAAGGGTGACCAATGCATCTGTATCTGATGCTGCATACTTGTTCCGTATCTTTTGCTTGCTACTTGCTTAACGTGATAGTAATCATATGACAATGCTTCCATTAATTATACCTGAGGTTTCATAACCGTAGAGCAATATGTTTGTCTATATTATGTTTACTACCTTGTTAATTTATTAATGGTATAATAAATATAATAATTGTATAAAAATGGACATTCATACAAAGTGTACATAAATAATTTTTAACTATATTCTTTATATATCAATAATATACAACTAGCTTGATGAACTGCTGATATATATATATATATATATATATATATATATATATATATATATATATACACATATATATGTATAAATATACATATATATTTGTTTAGTTTAAAGAATGCTAGCGTATTGCTAGCATTACTAAAATTCCGGTTAACAATTCCAATTAAACTGATTATGCTTGGGCTAAGAGATGGTTCATGACAATTGTCGAATGGCGGATTTGAACCTACGACCCTAAGTTTCGCAGACCGCACCCTAAACCGTTAGTCTATTGACGCTTGTATATGTAAACCACGATTGTGAGAACAAGGAATAATATTATATACACTGACTCCGTACTATGTCCGTTACCAACTACTTGATTTATTTAAATATTTTTTTTAGAAAAAAATAATCAATCTCGAAACCTTGTCGAGGAAGATTATAGATGTCATTGGCCGCAATCATCTTGAACCGAATGCCACTATAATAGTGAGTGAGTGAGTGACCACTAATATAATAAAAAGAAAACATACGTAGCTTTTGATGTTCTATTATCATATTTATTTATTTAAACTATAACTTTTGCATCTGACTTCAGCCGTACATAAGATAATGTATGACCCGTGTACGACCGGAGTCAGATGCAAAGTAACTAAACAGAAATTGCATGCTGTCGATCGTCTGTGATATTATTTCGCCATGGCCATAGCGCTGGGCCATTAGGTCATATTGCGAAACGCGAGAATACTATGGTAATAATATTTATTAACTGAAGCAACCAAACAAACCGTTCGGCCTTGGCTTCAAGGCTCACAGGTTCGATGTCAATAATAATCATTTGAAAAATAAATCGCAATAATTATACATTTACGTAATTTTAACTTAATAACATAACGTAAGGGCAATGAGATCATGATCAATTTCTCATTCTCTTTTATAGTTACAAACAGAATATGAATAAACGTTTTGTGATGATTTTGTCAGTGGTAGAGCTACTCAGCAGTTTGTTTCTAGGTGCAGAATGAATGGGTAAGACCTCGCTCTCACAGAATACCAGCGTAAAATAGCAGCATAATGCTGCTTTGTTTCGTCCTGTGAGTGTAGGGATCTGGAGACTTTTATTACTGGTGACGAGGCATTCCATGTCAGTCCTCAAGGGTGTCAACGCATCTGCATTATGAGTCGGGGATTAATGAAGATATCGTAGGCCGTAAGAAACACTTGCCATCAGTGAACTATGTGCTCGTTTGTTAATTTAATTATATTAATTTTTGTCAATGTAATAAAAAAAAAGAAATTCTCATATACAGCGGTGGTCGTATAATTAGAAACACCACTAACGGTCCTTGACATTATGTAAGATACTTCATCGCAATCGTTTTTATATTGAAATTAAACAATAATTAGGACAACAATATGTTCAACGATAATCATTTATTAGAAAAACAATATAAATCCCATTACACGAGTGCAGTTTCAATATTACATTACGGACAAACAGTTAAATCAGTATTAAGGTATGAACAATAATGGTCAACTAATTAGAAACAAAAACAAAAAAGTATAAAAAACAATATTTCTTTAAGTATTAATAATTAGTATTGTTATTTACGAAATGGAAATGGAAAACTATCCACAGCCTACCAATAGTTATAATTAATATTGAGTGGCGTATCCCTTATTTTCAATAACAGCACTGCAACGACGTGGCATTGATTTAATACATTTTTCTAGGGGGATTGAATTCCATGCTTCAACAAATGCTTCATATAGTTCGTTTTGACTGTTGTTACGTATATGTTTGAGAATTTTTTTAACAATATACCATAGATTTTCTATCGGGTTTAAATCCGGACTATTTGCTGGCCAGTCTAAAACGGATATACGCTGTTCGCTAAGGAAACATTTGACGCTATTGGCCGCGCGTTTAGGGTCATTGTATTACTGAAAGATCCAGGTTACGGGAAAATGATCGTCCGAGTAGGGAATCATTGTGTGCTCTAAGATATTTTTGTATTACCATTGATCCATTGTACTTCCGAACGGGTCCAAATCCACATCCGGCAAAACACCCCTAAACTTTAATGTGACCGCTACCGTGCTCGCTTCTCTCGGTGTTGCTTGCTAAGAAGCTGCACCTTTCGCTTCCACTAATCTTCGGCGTATCAGTCTTAACGACATGTTTCTCGGGTCAAAAAACTTCATTTTTAATCCGGTTGGAGTCTTTACATGAGTATTTTTAGCAACACGAACGATTAGCGTATCTTCTATGGGAGAGGTTTTTCTTGGCCGAGCCTTTCTAAGAACAATTTCAACAGTTCCATGTTTTTTATAATGAACAATTGCATTAAAAACTTTCTTAACAGAACAATTTAAATGCTCAGCTATTCTTCTGTACGCCCACTTATTATCTATATGTAAATTAACAATTATTTGCGTAGTTGACAACTTTTATTTTTGCCCATTTTGAACAAAAAAAAAATTCTGAGTAAATTTTGAATTGCCACCAAAATAATAGAAAAAGCCAAGAAAGAAATGTTATTCTCCAATTTCAAAATAAGAACGAGCTATGGATGCTGATGATTATATGATATGATTTAAAATGTTTCTTAATAGGCGTCTAGGCGACCAGTAACAGAAAATAAACTCCCACATGAGTAAGATTCATTTTGTAATTAAAAGTATATGTTTTATATTTTATGCATTTAATGAGTTTTTTATTTGAGTGGCTATATTATTGCATGATTATTAATTATTGCATGTGCATATATATAATGCACAATACAGATGAGTTTTTACCCATAAGAACTGGATGAAATGCCTCATCATCAATAATAAGTCTTCCATCTCTTCACACACGAAATAGAAACGTTACTAATTTACCCTGGTATTTTTTGATGATTTTAGATTTTTGTGATTAATTGTGATACTGTTGGTCCATTGATCTCTACAGCTTTATCTATAGACTCGCCAGCAGAAGGCCCGGTGAGTATAAAAACCTAGAACTATTTACGTCTTAATTTCGTATATATACCCCGACGGTCATATGTTTTGTCACATCCTTAAAAAAAAAAAATTGTAAAAAAATATGGCAAGGAGACAAAATGAAGACACGGTTATTGCAGTTACGCACCAATTGAGATATAAATTATTGGAAAGTTTAAATATAACTCTGAAGTTTGTTTATCGTACTGTCAAACGATTTACTGAAGTTTCGAGCTTCGTAGACCTCATCATTAAGCAAATCGCGAAAACAATGAAATCCCGCATTTAAACAATGTTAGGCATTTAGCATGTTAAGCCCTTCAGTTGGGGTTAAGCAGAATTAATGTTTAGAGTGTTAAATGAAAACCTGGCACTTTTCCTTACTAAGCATTTGTAAAACTAATCTCGCTTAAAACGGTATCTCGGCGGAATAAAATACCGCGAAATCCTTTTAAGATTAAAAAAAAATACATCGAATGTTACAACTAAAAACATGATAAAGTAGGACCACCCAAAAATAACGAAAAGAGCAAGCGTATCCTGGGGAGTAGTAAGCGTAGCTTGGATATGAACCATTCATGGTTTGGCTACCAGTCTCGTTCTCAGGACTAACTTTAACCTTACTGTGAAAAGGTGAAAAGTTTTCACTAGTGTTGTGTATCAAAATACCGTCCTAACAAACGTTGAGGAACCTATTTTTCAAATATAGTTCGAAAACTACGCGACACAATTCAGCGCGATTGCTGACACCGGGCAGCATGCTGCCAAAACTGACTGTTCGCCCGTATCAGGCACTATGAAGAGCTCCTACACTTAAATCCGTTGTATTACAAAATATGGCAACATTTGGAGCAGAAGGCCTACGCTAAATCTCATCTCATCAGAATTTAAAGTCTCTCAAAGGATCTCTGATTAAGGCAGTGGCTGGTATAGACATTAACTGGCCTCGGAGATTGAGGGTCCGTATTCATAATCAGGGAGGCCCGATTTTATTAAGCACCCTACTAAGTTAGGGGCCGACAAGCGCCTGTCTGCTAAAATAATATATCTCGCGCCTAATACATCTGACGTCATCTTATAATAACCAGAATATGAGATGATATCGTCAGACGCGCGGGTGAATCACCCAACACACACGGCAGTGTTAAGCTATTAGGGTAGTCTTTAAAAGGAAAACATCGAAATGAACCTGTACGTTTTTTTTATTACATTGATAGTCACAGATGAGCACGCAGTTCACCTGATGGCAAGTGATTACTGCGGCCCAGGATATTTGCATTCATCCTTGACAAGGAATTATAATGTAAATACGTTGTCACCCAAAGGTATCCGGACACCTACATACAGCAGCATTATGCTGCTATTTTACGCGGGTATCTATGGTTTTTTTTTTTTTTTTTCGGGCTGGCCGCTGTTAGCCCCAGGGCTTTTACAGTTTCACCGGGTTGAGAGGTGACCGAGCGCTTATGGCTCTCAGTCGAGACCTCTATATATGGGTAACCAGCGCAAGGGCTCCCGAGAGGGAGCCTCGGCTTGGACCGTTACCCTGTTTCGCGAGAGCGTCTGACTCGAGGGTGCCCAAGAGGGCCGAACCTCGGCTCGGTCAGTTGCTTCTATCTTAATGAATATCACTATTATTATTAACTACCTGTACCACCACTTCAGAATGCGTGGGCGCTGGAGAAGAAGTGGCGCAAGAAACTCCAGCAACGCTTCTATCTGTATGGACTGGAGAGAACCGGCCAGTGACATGGCGGTATCGCGAATAACTTTGTTTGCGACGCCCTCGCCGTAGGTATCTATGGTATATCTTTAAGAAAGGCTTGGGCTTTTTTCTTTATGGTCCCAAAGTCCTATCGTATAGGAAAAACAGCTGGCGACAATTGATTCCAAAGAGTAGTTGTGCATGGTAGCAAATATTACACACACATTTAATGAGTTTTTTATTTGAGTGGCTATATTGTTGCATGATTATTAATAAATTATTGAATGTGTATATTTTTTACTAACATTTGTACGTTTAAATTATACTTTCTTTATTCATAAGAAGTGTTTCTAATTATATGACCACCAATGTATATATAAATATTTACCCATATATATCTTTATATATATATATATATATATATATATATATATATATATATATATATATATATATATATAATAACACAAATAATATATATAGTGTAACAAGTAGAGTACTTTTTTTTATTCAGTTAAACGGTCGGTTTTCATAGTCGAAAACGAAAATTGTCACATAGTTAAAGATTTTAATCTAAGTTTATAACGTATCTAACAAATTGTAACAAAAACTAGTAATACTTTACGTAACTAGGCCAAAGTTATATTCACCCAACAATGTTTTCTAGCTGTCGATATTATGTCATATTTATTCAGCGCTAAGGTGTATTTCTGTGCGTTGATAGTTTGAACTTTGGCAAGAGGTGAAGGAACTAGTGTTTGGCATGGCGTGTATTTCGTGGCCTTGACATCTTTGTGGTCGTTTGTTAAGGCGTTTGTCTTCTCTCTCATTCATCTCCTTCGAACAATTGGCACTTTGGTGAACAACTTCGGCTACATGGAAACTGGATCTCTTGGGCTTGATTTTTATTCCAAATGGTTAAACAAACTTATTGTTGAAAACACACTTGACTTCACACACCAGTTCACCTGTTAATTTATTTCATTATTTAATTATTAAAATTTTATTGTTCACATCTTACAAAAGGGCTACAAAGCGCCGATTTAATCGTATAGGGCATTCTCAACAATTTAACAATTAAAAATAAAATTATAATAAAAATCTAAAAAGACTAAAACAATTAGAATATATAAAATAGTTAAATAAATAACCACTTTTATATAAATATATTTACTCATCAATATCAATATACATACATACACATAAAAACTTAATCAAACATATAACCTTGCTTTTTACTTATAGAGAGAAAAACAATTTTAGTACATCAACGTCTATTACGTTTTATTCGTTTTGATTCCATCCATGCGTGCCATCGCGCATTACCGATTTCTGCGAACTTAGTTAATTTAGTGGAAATATCAACATTTTCTATATCTTTTTTTTTATAACGAGGGTTACGAAACGAGCTCACAGTTCACCTGACAGTAAATGATGACACCGCCCCATCATATTTACATCCATCTTCAAATAGATTAGAGGAATGGGATGGAAAATTACCTCTGCCCGCTCTGGCCCGCTGAGTAGTACGTCGTTGTCTCCTAAGCGGGCCACCCGCTCGCGATTCTAATTAGATAAAGTTATAAAGGCCTCTGGACCAACAGCAATGCTGTGAGATTCATACAAAAAAAAAGCATGTTGATATGACAGACATTTCGACTGTTATAGTTCTTAGAATAATGGATAAAATGTCTCCATGCGCTTGTTTGCTCCTTACCGACAACAGACGGCGACTGTGCGTCGTAACAACGGACCGTTGATTAGTCACTTCCACTGCCGTGAACTTGCTGGTAGATTAAAGTATTATTCTCTTAAAAACAAGATAATTGCGTTTGAGAGAAGCGGGAAATGAGAATCAAGAGAATTACTCCTTTATACGACGTGCTATTCCTATGAAGAAACATTTTAGTGTTAATAAACTCTAAGAAGGCCATATGTTCGAAGGTGAAAAAAACATCGTAAGGAAATCTGCATGTATATAGAATTAAAAATCAAATATTTCCAAGACACGTCAAATCCGCCAATCTACAGTGGAAGCCGCAATTTGGACTATGGTCTATATCCTCTCTACAGAAGAGGTGTATGTCCAGTGGGATTTATATATAGACTTTACTTTTTTAAAGTCTAAGATAAATCTAATCCTGATCTGTAATTTTAAACCAAAGTGACCACCTATATATGCTTTTTTTGTATATATCTATCTATTTGTCAAAAACACTTTGTATTATTGACAATGTTTAGAGGGTTGATTAAAAAAATAAGTAGTACTAGCTTATTTCTAAATGTTGTTTTATTGTACTTTAATTAGGTTTATTCAATTTTATTTGTAAATTTACTATTTAAGAGGTAGAAATGTTTTTTTTTTAATTTTTAGTCATATAGGTACATAGTTGCGAAGATCAATGTGTTGTAAATCTAATAAAATAAATTAGGGCTAAACGTATATCGCTCTTTTTATTACTGCTATATTATTTAAAAATAAACTTATAAGAGTATATTGAATTCTGCCGTGTCACTGTTAATATTGCGTGTGTATAAAATACTGCCAACATTAAAGAAAAAAGTAATATGTGCTATGTAGATTATATTTTCATGTTTATCTACTGGTCGTATTGAAATGGGATTTAAATTATTGGTATTGGTCATTTGTGTAACATTGAGGTCAATAATTAATCACAATCTATCTAATAATCTACTGCTAAACATAGGCCACCCCTATAGAACACCACAAAGTGCGAGACGCAGGCGGCTGTGATTGTTTAGCTTTCCTTGTCCCCATGGCCACAGGGGGTTTCGCTTTCCACCTATAGATAAATATAAAGCCGAGTAGGAAGGCGCGCTTGTACTCCAACGGATGCTTGAGTAGCGCGCGCAGGCGGGATCGCAGATATGTGCGAAATATATATTCCCTTGACCCCGCCATACGCGGTGAAGGTGGAATACCATGGGGTTTTAGTCGGTGTGAGTCCGACATACCTCATCCTTCCCCCGTGGGGGTGGGTATACGTGGTATTTACCCATGTAAAAAAAAGGCATAGAACGCCCACAAAGTACAATCTTTAGCCCCCCGTGTCAGATAAACATAGGTCGTCGCTCCATCTCTTGGCAGTGTAATGGTAACTCTTCACTAAACATTTGCCGGTAGCTGTTTTTTTTTTTTACGTTTAAATCATTTGCATGATATCAGAGTATCAGTTGGAACTAAATTTGTGCATAATAAATTGTAGGATTTCCGTTTCCCCGACACCTACTTCTGAACCTTGTTTCGATGTTATCGCATATAAATTACATTGTATTAAAAACAGAGGCGACGAGTTACTGCCCTCTATGTTTTCTTACCGCACTATAACAGCCTCTGCGTGGTTAATATCAAATGGTTACAGCCAGAAGCCGTCGTTCTAATCTCACCGCTTTATCTAAATAAATATACTATCAAGGTGAATGACCCGTATCAATAATACCGTATCGTAGTCAAATAGTCTATATATTAGTATAATTAGGTTTACAATAAGTTATGCTCGATTTAAATTCATTAACTTTTTAATGATTAAAAAGGGGGTGACAAAGTATCGTATTTTGTGCAGCCAAACCCACATTTATTTGTCCAAAGAAATCATCATCTGTCGATGATGATTTCTTTGATGAGATGTTTTGTCATCTCTGCGAGGGGATGCGTAGTCAACGTAATGTGAATTTCCAAATTCAGACAATCATCAGACGAATCTCAGCAGCAATATGCTGCTGAGATTCGTCTGCCACACGCTCGTATTCTGTGAGGGCTTCGTCTTTTCACGGCGTCGAGTCGAACCGTTCGTCAGAACAAACTCTGTTAATTGCCTAAAATTCAATTTAACTTTTATCTTATTAGTAATTGTTACCATGATTCATCTATATATATATATATATATTGTAATATATAAATTCAATTAACAATTTCATTGCCGCAGCCTCTTGAACTGCGGCACCGTGATTCGAACTGGGTTCGCTCGCCTACCATGAATTAAAAGCGATGGCTTAGACACTGAGCCACCAAAGCCCTTAATCTATCGAAAGCTGCAAATCAATGCAAATATTATTTCAACATGATTGTTTTTTTTTTACATTAAGAGTAACAAACGAGCACTCAGTTTACCTGATGGTTAGTGATCCTATGACATCAACATTTTTCCTTGACAAGGAATCATAATGCAAATGCATTGACACCCTCGAGGACTGAGATGGAATGCCTCGTCACCAGTAATATGGGTCTCCTGATCCCTACACTCAACTACCAAACGAAACACAGCAGCATTTGCCCCGGTTGAGCTGACCCGTATATTCTGCAGCTAGAAACAACTGCAATTTATAACTAGAATTTCAGGTCATGTGATAATATCTATATATATATATAAATATATATTTACCTTGTTACCCGGAGGGTTGAGATGGAAAATCTGTAATTGGGTCCCCGTATCACACTCAGCACCCCAAAACACATCAGCGTCATTCTGCTATATACAATTTTGCGCTGGTATCATATGGGATCCTGGTCCCTGGATCCTGGTCGACCTATACATGTCACAACTATATCATAGGTAGCTTTACTATGTATACAATTTAATATTTGTGTTCGCAAATTAAATTACTAGCTAATATCGTGGAAGTAAAAATAAAATTGATCTTACAAAACCACCAGTTACCCGAGTTTGTAACCTCCATATAAATAGATAACTTGTATGCAAGGAAACAACCGTAGAGGCTTAGTTGACCGAAGCTTGATAATCTAGACCACCTGTGTGTTCGTTTGTCAGTGTGAGTATCATACCTTTTCGTACACGTTATATAAACGAGAAAAATACAGAAAGCCTTAGGATCGATTACGTTAAGCTTTTAATTACAATTTATAACCCGTCTTTCGGATAGAGTATAATGTCTTCAAGAGAAGAGTTAATAGCCATTTGCGGAGCTAATGAGTAGGTGGAATTGTGGGATACAATTTTGCTTTCCATGCAATCGCACCGTTTGTAATAGGATTTTTGATATAAATACAGATAGAGGTATAGAGCATTAGTTACAATGTCGATATAGTAAGTGAGTATTGCACATCGCTATTGCATTGAACCGCGTGATGCAAGTAAAGTGGCGTTATGAAATCCGGCACTGATCTCTGTTCATATTTATCCGAATGCAAGATGGCTGCCCGCAAACGAGATCCTGTACTATAGGAACTCTGTGATATGTTTCTCCAGGTGTAGCATAAATTATAGATTGTTTTTCTTGTGTTAAATTAAAGATAATTTTCGTGCCAAATCTTTAATAAAATTGTTACACTGTCTTGTTCATTTTATAAAAGAGCGTGATAGAGTAATGATCTAGCTATTTCCCAAAACCTTATTTTCCCTAACATGAATGGTTGGGCTTGATCAGTTTGAAATAGCAGCATAACGCTAATGCGTTTCGTATGTTAAGCGTGGGGATCCCGAGACATAATTAACGTTTTTTTTTAATAAAGCCGAAGGAGCAAGCCGTTCACTGCCGGTAGGCGATTACCGCTGCCCACAAACAATATCAGAGAAGTCGCAAATGCGCTGCCGGCCTTTGAGAAAGGTTTGTGCCTCTTTTCTTGAAGGTCCCTAAGACGGGTCCGTTCGGAAATACCGCAATCGTAAGCTGATTCCACGTATTAGTTGTGTGCGGCAGTGAGGATTTTGATATCTGTTATGATGTACGATGTTTATACTCAGCGGGTGGAACACTCCCCATAGAAAAAATCGTTAAAAAGTGGGCAATGGGCATGAGGCATTCCTTAGTCCTCCGGGTTGAGAACGTTTGTTGTATCTTGAATTTATTTATTTTTTATAGAATTATTTAAAAAAGGTGTTTACAATAAACGGCCTTATTTAGAAACTGTGTTTAAATAAGTTCAAATTAGCAAATGACAGAGTTACAACCAATTGGCATTCCAACTTAAATATAATAATTTGAATTAAAAATTTAAAGACAAATTGACGATTTCTTTCCGTTTTTTTATACAATTAAGATACGTCTGAAACGGAGGTGGAGTGACGGCTAAAAAATACTTATGTGGCCTCTCCATATAAGTGTTTTAGCCGTCACATTGATGTTCTGTTTTATCCATTAATTGGTTTAATCCTTTAACCTTTAACACTCTCAAGCGGTCAGTCTGTGCGGTCTCTTTTTCTTTTTTTCTTCCTCCTATGCTCATATTTTCGCTTCTATCATTTTCTCTGTATGAATATTACAGACAGTTTTGCAAGTTTAAGTCATAATTCGTTGGCTTATTTTAATTATCTGGAAGTAAGTTTACTTTCTAGATTACTTCTGAATACGAAGTTTGTCGATTTTGGAAAAGGTACTCTGGATTCCTGTATGGTGGGTAAGATAATAAAAAATGTAAAACTGTACTCGTTCCAATCCTATGTGCGTTCCAATCCTAAGTAACTATGTTTTTACTAAATTTAATTATTGTTACAGTTCAACCATTCTGGCGTATAGTGAACAATTCTCTATCTTCATCAACTTGCAAACTTAATGGAGCATTGTTATTAAAAAAAAACCTTAATCGTTCAGATTTTGCAACGGGAGGCTTTATCTACTAAACACTTCGAGTTCCATGCGAAAGAGTTAAAGCAGTTTCAAGATATTCCAATACTGTCAAAATTGTTTCGCTGATCAGAACGCATCGTTTCATTAGTCCATCTTGTGCATATCATTTACAATAATTTATAGATATTTATATATATATATGCATTTAATATATATTTCTCTGTGTACAAAAGATTATATATTATAATACATATTATATTATAATTTGTTTATATTATTATCAAATTATTTACTTTGTAAGTAAGCGTATATTCATAACGTATATTATTTTGTTCTTTATACATTTGTTGGTAATTAATGTAGTATTTTTATTTGGTTAGTGGGTTGACTGGTTAGATAGCCAATGGGCATTAAGTCCACCCTTTCTAACTCTTTTTTTGTTAAATACAAAGTATAAGTAAATAATTCCTAATATATTAACCTCTTCTTCAACACCTGTAGTGTTTACATTCAATATAGCAGTCTCCAAGACAAAGGATCGTCATTAGTCTTTAACGACGTTCGACTTAGTAATCATATTCTTGCAGTCATTCGATCCCATGTGGCAACATGTTCTTTAGGATTTTGAAATTGCACACCAATTAAGTGTTTCGTAATTTGAACTCGAAATTTATGATAGTGTATATTATCATAAATTTCGAGTATACACATACACATATAAACGTGTTGTAAAACCTTCACGATTACTAACGATACGACTGGTTCTTATTAGATGGTGTGATGAAATAAAATGCTAAAGGAACTATTTTTATTTGGTTTGAGTAAGTCGTCGGCGATAAAAACGGGAATGAAAGATTGTGTCTCATCAAATTATGCACGTTATCCTCGACAACAACTTTATGTCGTTACGGATGCGTTCGCAACAACCACATGATAGCACATTTAATGTAGATCATTTAGAATAATTATTTAGATACTATTTTCGTTTTTGCCGTTCATCCACTACAGAGGTAAAATAATAATTTACTAAATTAAATTTACGTTTATATATTAACACTAAAATGGACTGGGATACTAAAGTCAGCCGTAAGGTATATATGTATCGCATTAAAATCACTCAATTATATAATTAATATATCAACTCAGTATATAATTAATATTTACTAGTACGTAGTACTAGTAAATATTAATTATATTATTTACTAGTACGTTATTTAATAATTATTTACTAGTACGTAGTACTAGTAAATATTAATTATATACTTAGTAATAATAAGATATAAGTAACATTGAGTGAGATATATGTTACTTTAAAATTTCACAGAAAACATGTTAAAGTAAAAAAAGAAAAATTTGCTTAACTATTTTTTATATCAATTTGGTTATCCTTACGTAACCTTGATCACAAATTAATATAATACTTTATTTGACTGAGAAACTGTTATAGAAGTCAGGTGACTGACTGCCCTAGGCCTTTGCCCATGCAACGGAACAGGAATAATAGCCAAAAAAAAAAGAAGTATGACGCATAAATATGCATCGATTACGATTCAATCGATGGCGCGCACTCGGGAGCAATGGCATTGACAGTGCCCCTCTTCCGTGAAACGTGGCCTGCGTTAGAATGCAATAGGAGGTAAGCAATAGAACTAGACACTGACCTCTAGTAGGACGGAAATAAAGACTAGGGTTTTTGATTTGTTAATCATTATGTACTGAGTGAGGGCTATATCCTCTCATTACGTCCTGCAGACTTGGATGCTAACAGCATAGAGTAGACCAGACTTCAGGGTCATCCATTCATGTCTATAATGGGGTGTTAAGAGTAAATACAGCGTGAAACCCAATTTCGATTTTTTTTACAAAAAGGATGTTTTCGATTCTGGTTTAACAAACGAGAGTTACAAACGAGCTCACAGTTCACCTGATGGAAGGTGACTCCAGCGACCCATGACATCTAAATTCATCCTTGATAAGGTATATAATGATTGTCACCCTTGAGGACTAAGATGGAATGCCTCTTGGCCAGTAATTAAGGTCTCCGGATCCCTCCACTCACCAGACGAAACACAGCAGCATTATGCTGATATTACTCACTGATATCCTGTGAGGGCGTGGTCCTGCCCCGGTCGAGCTGACCTATTCATGCTGCAGCTAGAAACAAACTGCAGCATAGCTCTATTCGGTAGAGGTCCACGTATTTTATTTTACTTATGTTGATTTTATTTTCATCATTTAAAATACGTCTCAATACATAGTAAAAATCGGAAACAATCATTAAGACTAAGTACTAACTAATAAAATACTAAGAGCTGATAAGCTAGTTTACTTAATGGCAAGTGATGAATGCGGTTTTTGGACCAAAGATCACTTACCATCAGGCCCTATGCAAGAGAGACGGTCATGCTTATACACTCCTGTATAACTGGACAATATTGAATTGTTGATGAAAGATGCTAAGTGATCAATCTTCTGCGGTGGCTTATATATAAAAAGCACTCTTAAAGGTTTAGCCAACCACTAAATTCAATATTCAACACAGGTGTGTCTTACTGCTATTTCACGTTGGTATTCCATAAGTTCCTCATCATTTTCCATCAATTACGAGTGGACTCGTTTATGTTGCGTCCAGTTTCTGTCTGCAGCTATGTTCTATCACGTAAGCCTGCTAACGTGTGGCGTGTTATACTCCATTTTTTTTGATAAACTTATAACAAACAAGCAAACAGAGTCGCCATAATCAATATAGATTATATACCACAAATTGGAAAAAATGGTATACAGAGGGAGCATAAATCTTCCACGAATCACGCTGATCGCTCGACGATCTAATCTGATTACACTGCGAAAATTATTTGTTGAAAAAAAAAAACACTTCAGAACGGTCCTCAAAAATATGGGAATGCAGCACTCATAAATCAACTCAAACTCTGCTTTCTGAATTTGTAAATAAATATTGGTAAACTAAGTGAAAGTGTCTGTTAGGTGAAGCCATGGTTGAAAGCGCGGGTAAAATCTATAAATAGAAAACAAGAAACAAGGCAGATTATAGCGTATCGATGTTTACGCTATAACTACGTAATTTACTAGGCAAATGATATAAATGAAAAAAATACTCCTAGAATAAATAGAAAAAATTGTTGGCCTGGATCGACTGGAGTAGTGTAAATGTGCTGTGTTTCGGATGGTGAGTGTAGAGGCCCCCAGAGGCATTCCATCTCAATAGTCAAGGTCAGACAACCACGCATATGAATCTTTGGCCGCAAACATTTACCATAAAAAAAATTTTGAATTATCTTAAACTCTCACCTAATAAATAATCTTACACCATTCTACTTAAAAAAAATTACCAATCCGACATAATTATCTATCACTCCTGCTTCACATCTCCACTCCAGTTTCCTGTCACTCCGCATCACATACAATGCGAAATAACAGCGTTATACTTTTTTTCGTTTCAAGATCCTTTTCCTAATGGCGTGGTTGATCAGGACCTTTTTTAATCCTTTATTCTTTTTATAAAAATATTTTATTTCAATAATTATATGCTTATAATTATGGCAACTGGTGTGACTGTAAAAGCTGCTATTTGTGCTCTGCTCCGCTTATGGCGCTCAGTCGAGACCTCTAGTCTCAGTCGAGAGTCTAGTAGTGGGTAATCAGCACCAGGGGTCCCGAGAGGGAGCCTCGTCTGGGACCGTTACCCTGTTCCCCGAGAGCGTCTGACTAGAGGGTGCCCGAGAGGGCTGGACCTTGGCTCGGTCAGTTGCTTCTGACTAAGAATTATCTACATTAATATATACGAAGTGGTTGTACAGATAACCAATAAAATTATTATTATTGGTTATCTTTACAACCACTTCGGAATGCGTGGGCGCTAGAGAAGTGGCGTAAGACAGTCCAGCGACGCTTCTATCTGTACGGGAACTATAGATCTAATTAAAGGTGTATGAAGTCATCCACGTTATCCTTCAATATGTCAATTATCATAGATTCCTTGTCAATAGTTTATGGGCTGTAGGATTACTATCAGGCGAACTGAGTATTTGATACAAAAAAAATGAAGTAGTAATTAATTAAGTATCAAAACATTTTCACCTGTGTTAACGTGTTTCCACGATATATGACACTAATTACGTTATCTTTTGTGTCAATGTAAGATTAAATAATATATTTATTTCAGATCAAAAATCCACATCGTACTTATTTATTTACTTTATATTTTTGCGCAAGGAAAACAAACATAAAAATGAGAATTAAATGCCAAAATAGAATCTCTACCAGTCTTTAGGTTCAGTAGAGAATACATTACGGGTGCAAGAAAAGATATTTATTATAATTTTGAATGAACTAATAATAATATATTGCCACCTCCAATTAGAAATCTTAAAGCGCGGCATAATTTTAAATCAAAATTAAAGATGTATCTAATGGAATTACAAAGGGATAATCATGATACGTACCTTATTCGGAACATGCACTCGTACAACTAGCACAGCAAACTCAAAGTAAATCATGTGTCCACGCAATATAAAATTTCTTTTAAAAAAGCTGTTAAATACACAATATCTTATCAACTTTCATATCATAATTTCTTTTTCATATTATTCATTGTTTTTGTTATTTTTTATTACTGTGTTCTATTACTTTATTATTCTTTAAATTCTCCATTAAATTATATAAAACGAGGACCGCCACTTATCTTGTGTAGGCTTCACGGAAGATCAGGGTTGTGACCCAAGTCACACTGGTACCCGAGTGGAGATCGTTTTCTTTATTCGGCGTACAGATTTCATTTACATATAATTTTCATTTTGATTAGTTAAAAGTAGTTCTCTTGTTTGTTTTTACTGTATCTGATTTTCCTATTAATGTGTGCCAACAAGGATAAATGAATATTAATTATTTTTTATTCCGTTCGTTTAAGTTATTCCGCACTTATATACATATAAATATACAGATATATTTATGTTAACAAGTACTGGTAATAAGACTTTAAATCTATTTTAGGATGGTTTTTTAAAACAAAAGAAAAAGAAAATGTCCTGATCAATACCTAATTAACCACAACGTAATAAATACTCTGTGGAATCAGATGTCGCCAGAGTTAATCGTATTTACGAACCGATACGACTTAGAGACCTTCAATACAGTCTACACCTTTGTCAAAAGCCGGCAATGCTTTGGCGACTTCTCTGGTGTTGCCGATGTTAATGGGCGGCGGTTATCACTTACCATCGGATTGGCTGATTGCTCGTTTGCCACCTATTCTATTAAAAAAAAAACATAACCAAACATCATAGAAACGCCTTTGGATGGGATAATCAGGCATGACAGTTTCCATCATCAGGATACTGTTACCAATATTTCGAATGCGCTTTACAGCGGCTACTTCTTGAAAGATGATAGCTTAAAACCCATCAGTGTGCGTCGCCCTTAAAGAAGCTTCATTTAAATTCTGATTGCGTTGACTGATTAATAAATATTAACATTTAATTAATGTTTACGTGATTTGTATTTTGATATTAGAGTTGAATACAGTTGTGTTTGTTTATAAATGTTTAACATCTATTTTTCCTCTGAATACAAAATAGGCTATATTATAACGTCAATTTGTCGTCAAATCTTTGCAGATTTTCAACCGTTAAGCCACGCTGTAATTTGCTGCTGGTCGCGGCATGGTAGGCTCGACTGGGAAAACATAATGCTCTCACAGATTACCACCGTAAAATAACTCTATAACGCTGCTGTGTGTGTAGGGGTCTGGAGTTTATGATTCTTATCGAGGATGAAGTTGGGCGTCATAGGCCGCAGGTGTACCTGACCATCATCAGGTGAAAGTTTGCTCGTTTGTCACCCTCAATACAATATAGCAATAAAGGAGTTTTCTTTCTTATATTTAACTTTTTTCCCACTGCATTTCACATGTATACAATGTCAATGTAATGCGTATTAAAGAAAGGCTGAGATTATTATTATTATAAAAACATTATTTTTTTATAATATTAATGACGACACACGAGCACACAGTTCACCTCATGAGAACCGATTTCTGTGGCCCGCGACATACATCCGTCCTAAATACAAGATCATAATGCATAAGGATGCATTATTCTTGACAGTAAATATGAAACTACCCTTCACCAGTACTAGTTTCTCTCTTTCACCAGACGAAACACAGTATCGCTAAACTACAATTTTTTTATTTTCAAGATTGTACTTGAAGAAGTAATGTCCTGGCTCAGAAGAAATATATTAACGATGAACTTAGGCAAGACCAAGTATCTGACCTTCACTAACTTGTTTTGTTGACCAAAAACGTACCTTTGACTCAATCCCTGTCAAGGCTCATAGATATGGTAATTGGTCTTCACTAACATGTGCCTGTACAACTTCGGAGAAGGTTAAATCCATTAAATACCTCGGTATTCTTATCGATAGCCTTCTTAATTGGCAAGAGCATATTGTTGTAAGGTTTATTAAAAATATATAAGTAAATTTTACCCGGGATGTGAATGTAATGTTTTTAAAGACAAACTAACAAATATATATCTATATAACTATCTTTATTTATATACCATAAACACATTTTTATTGTACATTTACTTTTTCACCAAATATTAATGAAACATTTATATAAATCGCTTTAACCTTCTCTTGTATCCCTCAATTACGATATAACAAGAAAGTTAATTCACTAGACTATATTATGTGTGTACCATGTTAAACTAAGATAATTTACTACTACCTTCCATAATGGGATATTTTTCTTTTTTTCATTAATTAAATTATAGTTTTTACATAACTGTAATTCTAAGTTTATTATAAATTACACTTCATCCGGAGGAGGGGCTTAGCAGCTTTAACATAGGACCTACCACGGCTCCTTAAGAGAAAAAATAAATGGTTGTAATTGTTAAAAAAGATTTATTATTATTACTTGTGTAACTTAATGCGGTAGAACGGACGAGCATACGAGTAGATCATTAAAATTTTTTCGTCTTCGTAAAGATGGCCGAGCGCTTAGGGCACTCAGCCGAGACCTTTATTAATGGACAACCAGCACAAGGATTCCCGACAGGGAGCCTCGGCTTGGACCGTTACCCTGGACGAGAAAGCAACTGACTCGAGGGTGCCCGAGAGGGCCGCACCTCAGCACGGTCAGGTACTTCAGACGGATTAAAAGCTCGTGCTGCATCCTAACTTGATAAAAGGATCGACAGCTTAACGTGCCCCCCGAAGCACTAAGGCGTAGCTTTAACGGTCACCTATTCAAATCGCGAACGTTGCTTGACTGCACGTCCGATAGATAACGAGTCGTATTTTAAATTACCAATACGCTTCTGAAATTAAATGAAATGTATTTTTTTTGACATCGTGCTGATAAATTTTATTGTTCAACATAATTCAGTTTTCAGAGATAAACATTTTACGTGGGTGTGTTTATCCTAACGGATTGTCGGTTGCGCAATAGATAATTAAAAATGTAAAATTTAAATATTAATGCGGACCGTGACATCTAAATCAATCTCCAACAGAGTTGATGAACGTATATTCTAACCCCTTAAGGACAGAGGTGGAAAGCCTTAATTGTAATTAAGTGCCCTGAACACTCACCACAAGAAATGCGGCGTTAAATTTCACGTTGTATTTCACGCTGGCATGTCACGTCATGGCGATTATCTTCTCCGGACTAGACGATCTGTTGCAGCTATTAATTAGCTATAGCGTGCTTCTACCGATGTTAAAGGTATATAGATCGTTGCTTATAATGCTGCGAATCCACCATTCCACTATTATTGTGATCAATATCCAATTACAACGGTTTAAGCTTATCTGGTGTTGTTGGGAATGTTAATAATGTGCTTTATAAAAAAAGTATCACCAAAATAGATGCCGGCATTTATGAAAGGAGTAGGCCCAAATCGTATCGAAAATACCGTTGGGCGACAACTGATTCCACAAAACGGTACTTGGCAGAAAACTCCCGTCCAAAGCGTAAAGTTGTGAAACGCCAATTATCAAGTTGTCGAGTAAAATCGCTATTAATAATTAGTATATTATTTATTAGACTTATTACAATATACCGTTAGTTTTCCAAATATATTTGATAAATTTCAAAAACTTTTATTTTCGAAATTTCTTCTTAGCTTTCGGAACTTTAATTTTTTACTTAATTATTTTGTTTTGGGATTGTAAGGTTAATGTAAAAAAAAAATGTGAAAAAGTCGTCGTTTAAGAAGCGATGATGATAAAACAATTCACGATGACCAGTACAGTAGGCAGAATCAAAAGCAGATTTGTTTTCATACACGAGGACGAGAAGTAATACTTCGTTATCGTTATATTATATTTATGTAATCTATTATTATCAGAATGCTATCTATACCGGCACTAAAAATAGCATTATATAGATGCGAAGGATCTGATAGTTAAAGTTTAGCCTGTTCTGAACCACCAGAAGTTTGTACACATATTTTGGTGCAATAAAGTGTTTATCAATCAATCAACAATTAGGGCTCCTAGGTTTTTCAGAGACAGCGGATGTCTGTTGAAAGCGAGGCCCCCTCGCTCGACAAGACGACCTAATCAAGATACAAGCTAGTTATCAACAAACTTCTATGACATAAAAATTACATTTAAATTATTTTTTTATTATTTCATTGGTTACAAACGAGCACACAGTTCACCTGATGGTAAATGATTCCGGCGGCCCATGGCATCTATATTTATAAAGAATCACAATGCACATCTAACAGTTAATCAATGGTAGAGCTACGTTACAGTTTGTTTCTAGCTCCAGAATGAAACTCGACCGGTGTAGGACTACACCTCAAAGCGTAAAATAGCAGCATAATGCTGCTTTTTCGTCTGGCGAGTGTAGGCATTTAGAGACCTTTATCACTGGTGCTTTTTTTAGGCATTACATCTCAGTCCTCAAGGGTGACAATGCATCTGCATTATGATGATTCCTTGTCAAGGATGAATGTAGATGTAATGGGCCGGAGGAATCCCTTGCCATCAGGTGAACTGTGTGCTCGTTTGTTGCTATCAATATAATAAAAAAAAATGCGCTGCCACCCCTGAAGACTAAGACGGAATGCTTCGTCACAAGTGACCCGAGCGTCCCGATTCCCACACGCCCCAGAAGAGTTTAGCGTTATGCTTGATGTGGTCTTGCCGAGCCTACCTATACATGCCGCAACCAGAAACAGACTTCAGCGTGGCTCCACAACTGAAATATGACTACAAAGTATTTTGTGATTTTAAAAAGTTTAAATTAAATAGTTGTCTTAAGGTCGGTTAGGCAATTTTATTAACATTACATTATGAAATGGCGTTATTAACTGGGTCGTTTACACAGAATGTCCAATTAACTTAATGAGTGAATGAATCCGAAGATCTTTTGATTGGTGATGAGGGACTCCGTCTTATGTGTAGTCATTGGGCGTGACAGCGCAACTGTGCTATGATTTCTTATGTGTAGTCATTGGGCGTGACAGCGCAACTGTGCTATGATTTCTTATCAAAGATAAATATGTGTATCATCGGCAGCAGGCAGGTATCACTTACCGTCGTTGGTAAAAAGTTAAAAGAGATTAATATAAATGTCATCTTTACGTGGCAGAACCATGCTGCAGTTAATGTCTAGTCGTATTTTGAATAGGTCGGCTCTCAACAAACATCCGCTGTCTCTCGCATGGTGAGCAAAACAAACCATCCCGTATTGTTTATTGATTCATTGATTAATTATATATTGCAATAAAATGTGCGAGAATTCCAAAAGCGAATGTACTTCAGAATTGGGTGACCGTTTGTCACCGTACTTCATATCAGAATAACAATCCTGTAGGACTTGAATCTTGAGTGGTTAGTGTAATAGTCGTTATAGGTTTCCGCATTGTGGGCGGTATGACGTCAACACTAAAGTATACTCGAAACAGCATTTCTGTATAAGTGAAGGTAATTTCTCAAGATCACTTCTATACCTACTGGGTACAGGAAGTTGTCGATGTCGAAGCCGTGACAGTGGTAAGAGTACCTTTTTTATTATAGAAATAGCTGTGCCTACGATGATGATGTGTGTACTACGGGAAGCTTGGTATATCTCATGTAAAGCAACCTTTAAAAATTGTAAATAAAATTTTTTGAATTTTTAAACGGAACAATTCCGTCGTACATGATTTTTGCGTAACTTCAACCGTTCACGCGGTACACGCAACGGAAGCCATTAAAATACTTGTTTTTATTGATGCTCCACACCCAGTGGACGTAGCGTGATGTTATGTAGCCTATTATGTAGCTCACCTCGATAAATAGACACAACACAAAAATAATTTCAATTCGAACCAGTTGTGCCTGAGATTAGCGCGTTTAGCCAAACAAACTCATCAGAGTTATAATATAAGTCTATATTAGCAAACGAGGAAGCAGCTCATCTGATGGTAAGTGACCACCGCCGCATCTTGACATTCGCAACACTAAAGGAGATGCAGATGCGCTGCCGACCTTTAAGAAACGTCTAGGCTCTTTTCTTGAAAGTCCCTAAGTCGTGTCGGTTCGGATACACCTGATGACACCTGATTCCACGGATTAGTTGTGCGTGGCAGAAAATTTACCGTAAAGCGCAAATTGGTGGATTGCTAACCATCAACATGAAATTTTGAAGTCTGTCGATGTCCAAACTCAGCGGTTGGAATTAATCCGAACAACCGCTCAGAACACTACCCATGGTAAATTCGATAAGAGATGCATATACCTGATTGCTGGATCGTGAATCCTAGTCGAGGATTTGTGCATCACCAATTATTGCTTTTCGGGTCTAAGTGAACTCTTTATAACCTGACACTGCATCAGTTATCTTTCTCCGATTCTATTGTACATGCATTACATTGGAATAAGGAGAAGTACGAGTGTTAGTGGTAGTTGTAATGTTTGCAGTATTAATACATATTTTGCACAGTTAATATCATCTGGGAATACCCAGAAAATGTTGCCGTGTACGGAATCGAACTAGTAGAACATCAATAAGGAGATTTGTTTTATTTATGATTTTTTTATATAGAATATTTGTGGTGCGCAGGGGCAAACGGGTAAGCAGCTTACCATCTTGCCCCTGTTTACCCGTTTGCCCCTGTGATCACCATCAAATGTACGCATTTACATTTGCGACACTTGAGGAGTCGAAGATGCGCTGCCGGTATTATGCTCTTGTTTATTTATGATGTTATCTAAGGCTGACCAATAATCATTTTACAGTGGTAGAGCTAGTTTGTTTCTAGCCGGAGTATGAATGGGCCAGCTCGACCGGTAGTAGGACCACGCTCTCACAGAATACCAGCGTTAAATAGCAGCATAATGCTGTATTTCGTCTGGTGAATGTGAATGTATACGGAGACCTATATTACTGGTGACGAGGCACTCCATCTCAGTCCTCGAGCGTAACTAACGCATCTGCATTATGATTCCTTGTCAAGTATGAATGTAGATGTCATGGGACGCAGGAATCGCTTATCACCAGTTGAACTGTAAGCTCGTTTCGTAAATATGATTCCTGCGGCCTATGATACCCACACTCATCATCGATAAGGAATGGTAATGAAGATGCGGGCTCACCCTTGAGGACAAAGATGGGAACGGCTTGTCACCGATAAGTAGGGTCGGACACACCAACGTTATTCTGTTATTTTACGCTGGTAATATGTGAAGGCATGGTCCTACCGAGCCAACACATTCATGCCGTATCTAGAAACGAACTGTAGCGTGGCTCTATTACTCTCAAAGAAATAGCTCGTGTGGAGGTTGTTTATGTATTTTATTCTTAATATTCTTATATTATAAAATAAATAAGATAATCATGACAGTATTATATAGCCCCAGTGTAAATATCTTCTTAGTGACATTTTAATAGATTTGGTATTCCTTGTCACCAGATGTCCGTGATCGTGTGTCTACTTGTCTGCGTGTCCGCTGCGTATTCGCTGCGGGTCGGCGTGGGCATTGCTGACGTCACGGGTCCGCCTGCCGAGATCGGCTTTGTATGGAGTATTTATTATAGTTTTTTATTTGTGTAAATTCAAACTCAAATGTTTGTTTGCACTGACAGCTAGAGTTGTTCATTTTATTTATAAATTGTAAAGTTACAATTATATCGTGTTATACATATATCAAGGGGATGTCGGGGTCTGAGGAAAGTGTAGGAGTAAATACCCAAAGCTAATCACACCACCACAGGGAAGAGAGAGAGAATGTATTGTGATTAAAAATATATTTTTCTGCATATTTTAAAATAACTAGGACGTCAACGGTCCACCGAGACTTTTGTTATAAAGTGTACTATATATTTATGTTAAATTTAAGTTTCGTAACGCTAAATGAAATAATAAAGCTGCAAGGAATCCGGATGCTCTTGCACTTTAGCGAGGAAATCTGGATCTCCTCGCTAAAGTGTGGCCGGTACATCACACCGTGACAGCTTCTGACCTTGTATAGACAGGTCCGGTCGCGCGTGGAGGATTGCTGTCAGCACATGGGCTAGTGCTGCGAAATGTCATCGAGCCAAAGTCAAATAGCGGCTTTTTATTTTTGTGCTGTGAGACTAATTGGTGATTACGATTCAATTAAACTAACCAAGCAAGTCTCGACAACAGGCGTAGGTTTGCCAGCCTATTTTATAAGATAGATTTTGAAGACCAGAGGAGTCGCAAATACGCCGTGTGTTGGAATAAAATAAGTTAATTCCTTTATCCGTGTCCCTTTGTCGATCAACCAGACTTACGAAGGGATCTTCCTTGAAAGGTTCCCTTTTATCTCCATATCTTTTAAAACTGAAGAGTAAAGAAGAGGCAAATCTCATCCGTACTAATACTCTAAGGATTGGAATAATTTTCTTCCGTGTGTTTATACAGCTTGGGTAAAGAGTGAATAGGCTACAGTCTTTTCCGATATAGTAGTAAGCACTTATAAGTAAAACACAACAATAACCTTTACGTACTCCTCCAATAGTCATTATATTCCTCGTAACACCTATCGTATATTTCGGACTAAAAGACGCACCTTTTTACATAGAAAAATGAACTCAAATTTCATAGAAAAAAAACATTTTCTCTAAATTTGAGGTACGTCTTATAGTCTGAAAATATGCAAAACTTAATAATGACGTCCTGTTGGACGTATGAACCAACCAACAATTTCCAATTTTCGCGAGAGAGCCTGAGTCGAGGGTGCCCGAGAGGGCCGAACCTCTCTCTGTCTCTTTGCTGTCTTACTACATGTATATATATATATATATAAATATATATATCCTGCAGTTGACCTGAGACGATGTGCCGACCTTGGATGCGCCAAGGTCGGCACATCGTCTTATGCCTGCTGTGTGGACTTCCATTACCTGACTGTGTTTTACCTTACTCTCATTTCTTGATCCTTCTCTAAGCGGCTAGTAACGCCATCTATAAGAAACAGTTTGAATTAATTTATTAAAACACTTAGTGATCGAACAACAATAATGATAAACAGATCATAGGAAGAAATAATATAACACAAAATATAAAGCATCCACACAACACACATCGATATATCATTTTCTTTATTCCTATTATTTATTTTTATTATTGTTTCGTTATATTATGAAAAATGTAATATTAGTGCTACGGAAGAGTGGAGTCTCCTAACACAAGTTTTAGTTTTAAAACATAAATCACCTTACTTTAACATATAGTAACATTACGTGGATAATAGACAATACTTTTGTTTTTTTATTCACAATTGGCTAGTGATTGATTACTTAAAAGCCAAGCAACTTTAGCCTTATTAGACAGGGCAATAATGTCTACGCACTAAATTTTACGCGGTGAACACAACATCAACCTGAGTGACTCGGTGATATTGCCAGGAGATCTAAACGGTAAACATAGTGCAGGGAACTCCCATGTCCCGTGCCAACGGTCGCAGACTATTTAGAATTGGTTTATCAGCTAGAAATAATTTCGACATTGTGGGTCGACTAGAAAATACTAGAATACCATACAGGGTAGGTCCTTGTGACAACCCTGACATTAGATATTTCAATTTTAAAGAATGTAGTCTTACCACTACACTCTATAGAAGTATTTTCAGAACTAAGCTCTGACCATCGTCCGATCATAATCAAATTAGGGCACAGTCACCCAAAGGTCTGCTATGACCAAAAATGTGATTGACTGGCTTAAACTCTAGAATCAACTGGAATCTACATCATCCCTAGTCCTAGGTACAATTACCGATGTGATAAACTCACAATCGGAAGCCACCTTAGCGTTAGATAAACTCACCTCGCACATCAAAACAGCGAGACTCGAAAGACTGCTCCAGACGGGTGGACCTATGGCAGCTACCGAACCGAAGTTAATAGGTCTTCATTGCGCCACCTCGAGAGAGAGGTCAAGGAGCGCATGACCGAGCCCCGTGGTAAAAGATGGGATTGTCTGCTGGAAGATATCACGCGATATCACGCCGTCACATACTTCCTTCTGGCGGTTGACAGGTGCACTGAAGGCAGATACCGTCTCAGAAATGCCACCCTTAGATCTCCCTGATGGGGGGGGGGGGGAAGCGGAGACTGATTACATTGCTGACATTTTGTAACCGCCGAGTGCTTCGCTCCATGCGGTTACATACTGAAATTTAGTAAAGCGCCAGGCGCTGATGGGATATCTAATGAAGTGATTAAATCCCCCATTCACCTGAACTGCCTCCTTAAGACCATTTTCAATGTCGTCCTCTCCTTTCCAAACATCTGGAAGGGAGACCAAGGTCATAGGGATATACCAGATAAACCTAGTAACCTGCCATCTAGGTACAGACCTATCAGTCTCCTCAGCTCGCTGGGAATGATCTATGAGAGCATGATCCTAGCTAGATTACGCAAATATGTAGAGGAGATGCATCTACTGCCCGATCAGCAGTTCGGGTTCAGAGCTAATCACTGAGCTCCTTCTCTAGTTCTTCGGATGGCGGAATAAATTTCTAAACAAAAACAGTACTGGTACTGGTCGCACTGCAGCTTTCGTTACACTATAGAAGGCACCGTCTCGTCCCCCAAGGTTATTACAGCTGGAGTCCCCCAGGGCTCAGTTCTTTCCCCCACTCTTTTGACGTTCCCCCCACGTATCCCCCCCCCAAGGTATCGAAATGGCAATTTTACATAAATTATTTAGGAGTTAGTCCAGACCGTAACTTATCATTTTTAACACATTTATTTATTTATTAGCAAAATTCTTTAAAATTCAGTACTTAAGAAATATCCGTACGTTATTTCGATTCGACTGTAAATCACCCGTTAGTGGTAGCAGCAGGTGACTATACCCCCGTGAGGGACACCCCTCCTAACAAAAGACGTCTTTAATACGCAATTATAGCGCCTGATGATATTCCGACGGCAAATATTTCCTAAGACAATCCCGTCCGTGCCGAGCGGCAGGGGTTTAACCGCGGAACGACCAACCACTGACGCGCATGCACACAACATTACATAATCCATACACGTAAACTCAGACACGCCACACTGCGCTCGCCGGAGAGCGCGACGTCGTTTTCCTCGCACAGCGGCTTACACGCGATTTACTCGTGTTCTAAAATCGACCTGTCCTCCTTTTAGATAGCGATCCGAGTCGAGAATTCGTATCTTCTTATGAGGGGCCCTCGGATCGTATTATCGCCCCCCTCTGTTGTCGTCGACGTTCTTAGTCCACAGGGGTCGGAGTACAGCGGTGGTGCAGCAGCATCTTCGTTGTCTTCCTACTCAGCCGGCCTCCCGCTCGCGAGTCTAATTAGATAAAGCTGTAGAAGTCTCTGGACCAACAGCAATGCTCGCACAAAAAAAGAACAGCATCTAAAATATAATACATAGTTCGATTTTAATTATATCTTTATAGTATTAATTTATTGTAATGTTTTAGTAACACAATATTTTTAATTTTTAATTTGTACTTTTTGTACCAAATTATAAATGCAACAGTTATTTATTATTCTGGATCATAAACATACTTCAATTTGTCTATTTAGTAAATTTTATTACTTGCGATGGATTTCCCTGAATTAGATTTCAAATAATTAATTACGTGCAGTTTGTGTAATTTGATAACAAGCAGGATATCATCATTCCCTATGAACGAGGGAGAGACGACTTCAGCTGGCTAGAGGGAAGAACATGGAAGCAAGTGGCTCCGGGTCTCGCGGTCTCGAGTGGTAATAGTGGGGCGGCTTATTTCCAGCTAATTACGAACTAATATCAGACAGAAATAATCATGACGATAAAATAACGACAATCTATCGACATTGTTTCAGATGGGTTATGCGAATTTCGAGCAAACCGGGCACGGCATCCACTTGCGACAGTTCGCGAGGGCCTTCGTGCTGGCCGATAGCAGCGACGACAGCAAGAGGATCGTCTTCATTTCAGTTGATGCTGCCATGATGGGAGACGGTATCAGGAAAGAGGTTGGACTTATTGTATTTGATGACTTCCCTTCATCATCAATGAGCGATCTAATGGCCCACGCCACGCTTGGCAAGGATTTTTTTTAATATTACATTGAGAGTAACAAAAGTAAGCACACAGTTCAGCTGATGGCAAGTGATTCCTGGGGCCAATGACATCTACATTCATCCTTGACAAGGAATCATAATGCAGATGCTTTATCGCTCTTGAGGACTAAGATGCAATGCCTCGTCACCAGTAATTAAGGTCTCCGGATCCGTACACTCACCAGACGAAGCAGCAGCATTACAATACTATTTTACGCTGGTATTCTGTGAGGGCGTGGTGGCCTACCCTGGTCGAGCTGAACCGTTCGTTCTGCTACTAGAATCAAACTACAGTGTAGCTCTACCACCATAAAAGAAGATTGGTAATCGCAGGGAAAGCCTGGCATGATGATAGATGATGATGAAAGACTCACATTTTCGGATGAGATCACCAACAAAGATCTAGTTCAACTTTTTTATGAGGAACAAAAAAAATTAGGGTCTTACAACGTACACAAAGTTCACCTATACCTTGACCCACTGACCCACCTGACCCAGACTATAATAATAAGGAATCATAATACAAACGTGTTATAATTTCTGAGGACTTAGATGCATTGCTTAGTCACCAGTGATATGGTCTACGGCTTCTTTAACGTATCCGACACAGCATCTTTAGCTTCTATTTTACGCTAAAATTTTCTGAAAAGATGGATGGATTATACAGTGGTAGAGCTACGCTGCAGTTTGTTTCTAGCTGCAGAATGAATGCGTTAGTGCGACCGGGGAAGGACCAAACCCTCACAGCTTTAAATAGCAGCATAATTCTGCTGTGCTTCGTCTGGTGAGTGTATGGATTCGGACACCTTTAATTACTGGTGACGAGGCGTTCCATCTAAGTCCTCAAGGGTGACAACGTATCTGCATTAGGACTCCTTGTCAAGGATGAATGTAGACGTCATGGGTCGCAGGTGTCACCTTCACCTTCAGGCGAACTGTGTGCTCGATTGTTACTCTCAATGTAATAAAAAAATAATCCATATGACATTTTTTGATGATTTTTTTTAACAACATCTAAATATCCAGGTGCTGAAACGGCTGCAGAAGCGTTTTGGTGACATGTACACGGAAAACAACGTGATAATAAGTGGAACCCACACCCATTCGACTCCCGGCGGGTTTCTCATGGATTTTCTCTTCGACCTGCCGATTCTTGGTTTCGTGAAGGAGACCTATGTTGCGTATATAGCTGGAATACTAAAGGTATATTTAAAAATAAATTATAAATAGCTGGTAACTCTTTTGTTTACTTTTATGTGGTTGAATAGTAGACATTTATTACATAACGAAAAAAGAAAAAGTATAATTAAAGTATTAACTGAATTGGAAAAAAAATAAGAAGGAAGTTAATTGCACAGTCTTACTGACAAATTAAAACGACGATATTTAAGAAATAAAAAAATTAGATTCTTTTTATTTTTACATGTATATTTAACGAATACAAAAGTCGAGTAAATAAAAATATTCTATTATTTTGCACGCAATCAAAATTATTCAAAGCTCTGAATGACGTAATCACTAAAACGCCGCTACGAAATCGAAATTGAAGCGTGCATACCAAGGGTATGCACGCTTCAATTTCGATTTGGGATCCGCCATTCGACCGTTGTCATGAACCATCTCCTAGCACAAGCATTCAAGTTTAACAACAAAGTTCAACACTCCAAGTGTTTAACCGGATTGTTAGTAATTGTAATAGCACTGCTTTATTTCTTTTATAATAAATAAAAAATAAAATAGATAGCGAAACGTACCAAAAACTATATTATTCCATTAATTAAGAAAATCAACCTGTGTTAAAGTTTTCACCAATATTGATGAACTTTCCGTCGTTTCGCAGATTTAAAATTTCTTAAAAGTGAATTTATTGAGAAAACCATCTGTTTTAAAGAATTCTTCACGATCCACGATCAAATCGGAAATATGTAAAATATAAAAATATATGTAAAAACTATGCTAACATATTTTAAGAAATGTATTATTTATTTATTTAAGCTTCATATACAGTTTGTATAAAGGCGGACTTAATGCCTTAGGCATTCTCTACCAGTCAACCTTAGGGCAATGCAGAGATGAAATGAGGTAGGTGTATGCTTAAAGAACTTGTCGTAAAATACTATTATATTATATAAATAAAAATATATGCGTAATTATAAAATACATATATAATATATATAATCATATAATATTGAGATGATTCTGCCAATCTGTTGAGAAATTGCTCCCGCACTATTACCTTAAACGCGTAACGATTTGTAGCCGCCCAGACTTCAGGAGGGAGAGCATTCAAGAGAAGAACAGATTGAACAAAGAAAGAGGAGTGGATAAAGTCGATGTTATGAGAAGGACACAGATGTAGAAAGTTGTTGGTCGAGCGAAGGTCGTGGTCATGGTTAAATCCAAGGTATTGAAAATATGAAGCTAGATAGGAAGGAGCAGTGGGATATGTCAGGATAGAATAAAGGGTAGTGAGAGCACGCTGCCCTCACCGCAGACGAATGGGTAGCCACTTTAATTGAAAACGTTAAATAGACTGGAGGTCATACTTTGGAAGGTTATAGATGAATCGAATGCAGTTATTTAGAAGACGATCAAGGAGATAAGGAGATCTGCATTCAAGACATAATAGCACACATTGCCATAGTCAATCAGGGGAAAAATTAAGGTCTACATAATCGTTATTTTGGTATTGGACAGGAGAAAGTTTCGCAAGGAGTATAGAGCAAGCAGGGTCCCGGAAACTTTCTGGCTAATATGAGTTACTTGTGGTTGCCAACTCAGCGTTGTGTCAATGTGAATACCGAGGTATTTTATTATGCCAAAGGACGAATGGAAAATTAACATTTTATTTAGCTTCATGACATTTTAATTGTCTTTTGTATTTTTTTAAATAATTTTTGTTGTTTGTACATTTTGTTATGTTATTGAATTAATTAAAGTCAATTATAATGTTTTTCATACATAATTTACAGATTTTTATTTATTTATTTATTGATTACCTTGTGATTTTTTTATGCTAAAGTGGCAATATGGACGATCTTATTTATTGTTTTGTACTCGTATGCAACTAAAAAAAACAACAACAAACATTATAGCCTAAACACAACCTTATTAATATAGCGCTAAGGTCGGCCTTTGTTTGGGCTTATTTAGGTTAGAAGTAAGTTCAGTGGTAGTCTTTTAAATGACTTTTCTATATCTTTTGAATACATGCATTATGATTAGTAATACGTTTTTATTATTATACCTGCGTTTTTCAAGAACTGTGATTTTCCTATCTTAACAGAAAAGCCTAAACGCAACCTTATCAATATATTTTTAAGGTTCGGTTCTACACATTTTCTCTAGAAATTTCTGTGGCAACTTTTTTTTGCTGTCTTATTCTTATTATACTTCAGCTCTTTAGTCCTTTGGCTTCCGTATAAAGTGACTAAAAGGGGATAAAAGAGGGTTCCCGGGCAATTAGGGTGGGAATTCTCATCGCTCAGGATACCAAACCTGGAAGGACGGCAACACGGAGTGTTCGCGGATCTCTGCGTCGTCAGTCGTGCTTAGGCTCAGTGTAGAGGAGAGGGGCATCGGTGGTTTCCGTGGGAGATCCCAGACCTCTTCTCAATGCATTGAGCTTGGCCACCGAGGGGATTTAGTGGGCACAAATCACACATAACCCCTATGCTCCGGATTCGAGAGATGATACATCTAACTTTGGTAACATACATATATACGTATTTTATTTTATGCAGAGCATCTTCATGGCCCATAACAACCTGAAGCCGGCTCGCATGGAGTATGCCGAGGCCGAGCTGCTGGATGCAAGCATTAACCGCTCGCCCACCTCATACCTTAGGAATCCGCCTGAAGAAAGGGCCAAGTAGGAGTCTCAATTTTTTTTAAATATATTTCTTATTATAGCGAAACGAGAAGACAGTTCAACAGATGGTTATTGATTTCTGTGGCCCAGGATACACAAATGCATCCTGTATAGGGTTTAAACAGTGGTAGAGCTATAATGCAGTTTGTTTCTAGCTGCAGAATGAATGTGTCAGCTCGAACGGGTACCCCGTTCACAGAATACTAGTATAGAATACCGGCATAATGCTCTGCTTTGTTTCGTATGGTGAGTGTATCGATCCGGAGACCTTTATTACTGGTCATTCCATCACAATGCATCTGCATTATGATTTCTCATCAAGGATGAATGTAGATGTCTTGAGCCGCAGGAATACACTTGCTTTTGAGGGGAAGACAGGGTTATGTGGGATTTTTACCCACTAATACCTCCTCGGTGGCCAACCGCAGTGCATAGAAAGAGCGCCCCTCCGTACTGCCCCGCTACCGATGATAAAAATAAAGGAAGTAAATAAACCGATGGCCTTGTTACTGACAATGCATCCTATATTGGGGTGATTGGGGTGCACTTAGACACTTTATCTATGGCCGCTAGAATCACTTACATCACGTGAAACTGTGTGCTCTTTCGGAGACTGATCGAATAAAAAAGGAAAAGGTACCTTGTCCATTCCATAATATTGAAATAATTCCAGATACAAATACGATACGGACAAAACCCTCGCACAAGTCCGCTTCCTCAGCAATCAGAACAAGGTCTTGGGTGTCATCAACTGGTTCGCAGTACATCCCACCAGCATGAACAACACAAACAGACTCATCTCCTCGGACAATGTCGGGTACGCCTCCATATTGATGGAGAAGGTTTTGAATGGCAACAACACCTTGCCTGGAAAGGTATGTACGCAAGCACGCACGCTCGTTAGCACTCAATTTATATAGTGTCCATTAAAAGATGAAACTTTGAACAAAAAGACCGGTCTTTTTGTTCAAGGAATTGTGATATCCACCTTGAATTCGACCAACTGTACAACTGCGCCGGATATGTTATAGTGTTGTGCCTATTTGCAAACTTGGAGGCCTTCACTCGTCGTTATCTATAATCCGTGTAAACGTAGGGTCAAACAAATTGCGACGACATGTATACACCGGAGAATCTACAATTTATGAACAATATTTCCGACGGTCGGTATTGAACTCCGATCTTACAACCAGATAAATTTTTGTTATATACTTCTACAGCTCACAAACACCTGTATCTATTATCAACAAAAATTCAAGATACACTTGCAATACCCCTGATGGCCGATGGAATGCCTTGACACCAGTAACTGACAAGGAAGAGTTGTAGAGATTTTAGAGTTTGGACTCGCACCGTTTAAAACCCAAAACGGGGCCACGCGCTCATCCGCAGCCCATTGGCGTCGGCTGCCCATCACCAGCCCCTCTAAGAGGGAGGACGTCGAGTCGAGACCAGACTACTGTACTACTTTTGTGACTACTGTATAATATAAGACTTTAAACAGTATACATTTCATTCAAATTTAAAAGATTCGTCTTAATTTCAACCTATCGTCGTGCTGAAGTGTCAAGAGTCCAAAGGTATCTCTGAAAGATTAACCGTCAAGATCGGTGATCACTATTGTGTTTTCCTAGGGCAGCATAGTATGCGCGTTCGCGTCCAGCAATCTTGGCGACGTATCACCAAATACGCGTGGCCCTCGCTGCGAGTTCTCCGGGCGAGTGTGTGACCAGCAGGCGGAGCTCTGTACAGGCCATAAGGAACGGTGCTTCGCCTCTGGACCCGGCCGGGACATGTTCGACAGCACCAGGATCATCGCCACCAAGCTCTTCGAGACCGCAATGGTAAGTGACCCTTACATACCATGACACGCACGTTCTCACTTGATAAGGAATGATGATGTTTGGGGGAGATGATTTTCAATTGTCCCCTTATGGACAGATATGGAATGTCTCGTTACCTTTAATACATGGATCCCTACACTCACCGAACGATACACAGCATCGCTATGCTGCTATTCTGTGAGGGTGTAGTCCTTCTGGTAGATGGCTGAGGCTGATGTTACGGCTAAAAACTAACTGCAGCTTGGTTAACTTTGTCCTGATTTCTGTAATAAGAAATATCCTTTATAATGTGTGTTCACCCCAATGTGGTGACAAAGTAAAATTAAAGTTTACCTTCATAATTTCCAGACAGTTCTAAACCAGCCGGGTGAAGACTTGACCGGGCCCCTGGGTATAGTCCACCAATACGTGGAAATGCCTAAGCAAGTTGTTTCACCATACGATCCTGTTACAGAGACATTTAATACTGTAAGTATATTTTAAATCCTTTTGTTAGTAGTAAAAGACACAACCCTATATCGTAAAAACACGGTTTATAGATGTATAAATATATAGATTTTAGATGAACTTTGGATCCTCAGAGCCCTCTTGAGTCCCATATCAATGTTAAAAAAAACAACTTTGACAAAATGGTGGCCGCAAGACGCCATTTTGTGACCAGTAGTCAACATAGTGTAATGTCCGAAAACCTGAATATTACAGATCTGCTATGGATTACCTTGCAACGTGAGAACGAATTAACTAAATATGCTTATGGTGAAATAACATACGGCTGTAGTTTTACTTAAATAAAATTACAAATATTCGGGCTTCACCACCGATAAAATTAAAATACGATATCATTTAATGTCTAAAGAATACGTCATCCATCCTGTCCGGTCTCGAATGTCAGGACAAACTAATAATACTGTAGTAATGTATATAATGAGTCGGGAAAAAAGTTTTATACGTATTTTATACACAAATTAGAGATATTTTTTAACATAGTTTATTTGCATTTGATTATAATGTATAAATGCCATTTTGAACCATTCTCGATAACCTAATGGTGGCGCAGACATAAGATTGAAGAAGGTGTGAAATCAGTAACGTTGGATGAAATTAAATTTATTACAAAATAAAAAATATATAGTTAACTTGAAATTATACGTTATATTGTTGTATTGTTTGTTGTTGTTTAAATATTATTCTCTTGTCAAAAGTCAATACTTTTGCAATTAGCAATGTATGTGTGCGAGATTTATACCCTACAAAGTATATATACCCAATAAACATGACATTTAGGGATCGTCACTTTATTATTATTTTTAAACATATACGTTTTTCCAGTTATAAATTATCTGCTCACAGTTCATATTGTCACTTTGAGTATCAACGGGAAGATTTAACTTCGTTTCGTGAATTAATTCCTTCTAAAGATATTTAAAGAAATTAAATAGTAATGTTAGTTCTCATAATGTTGTCTATCCCTTATTAAATTCTATAGATGATTAGTTTTATAGCCGTAGATCGGACACAAACGCAGATTATTTTCTATAAATAATAATCAGTAAAATAAAATGTGTTTTGATAAGATTTAAATGATGAACTACATTATATTCAAAAATTTATTAGAGTTATATGTTGTACACATTATAAATAAAATCAAATTATAAATAACACATTGTAAATGACTTTTCAAAACCATTGGGTGGCCATTAGGTAGTTAATTTTTTTTAAAAAACAATAAAAAATACTGGATTATTTATTCCGATCAACTCGGACAAATTTATGTACCATTTATCCCACACTTCCTCCTTACGCAGATAAGCTCGCATAATTATTGTTTTTATTGAACATAAACATTTGTCAGCGTGTTTACGATCAAGTAGATAGATTTCTAACAGTCCGTGAAAATGAAACTAGTTATAATTTTTAATCTCATATTGATATATTTTACAAAAATGCAATGTGGTGTCGTGAAGACTTTAGTGGAAACCGTTGAAAGCGAAGTTAATAAAGTAGCCAGTGCTGTTGAAAACGTTATATCAAACAATATTGAAAATACAATCCATGAGAAGCTAAATGATAAAGACCAAATTATAAAAATAATTAAAAATATGACTATATTTGAAGGAAAAACTCAACAAATTGTGTCCACAGAAGTGATTATTTCAGATCTTTTAAATGAAAATGCGACTGAACAAAAACGTAACGTAAAAGATGACACACCAGTACATGTTAACGTTGATATTACTCTAGTTGTAAATTCCAACAATGATGTTCCCAGTAAAGCTGCAGACGAGGTCCATTCAACTGATAATAATGAAGATGAAGCATATTCCTCGAATGAACCTACAACAGATGTTATAAAGCAAATTACCTCTGAACCAAATACAACTATAGAAAATACAACAGAACAAAACATTATATTTCCTGGACCTATTAATGTCCACGTTATAGCAGAAACCAGCGGTGCTGTTGAAGTAGAAACAAACATTACAAACACTGACCTGGTTCTGTTACTGGACAGTACAAGAAATATAGCAAGGATTAACGCAACGTCTGGTTGTCCTGACGGATTGGTTATGACGGAAAAAGGTTACTGCTTGCAGCCGATAGAGGAACTAGAATATATACGAAATGCAGTAGCTCCCAGAGCTAGAAAGATTTTTGTTGGTGGCTGTATTAATGGAAACGCAAGAGCAATAGATGGCTCTTGTCAGCAAATTATTACTGATTAATGTGTTTGCGTTGGTACTCTGATATGGCAATTTATTGTGATATTCAAACATTCTTTTAACTTCATTAAAAGACCGATGTAATCATAATAAGTTCCATAATGTAAAGGTTAACCAGCGTTAATCTGTTCTGAAAAATTCTTCAACAAATATACATTTATTTTGATTGATAAATGTATTTATTTTTTCTTTACTTCTTTTCGTATAGCTTTATTATGTGTATATAACGGCAAAGTCATAGGTAAAGCCCTCTAAGGCTTTACCTATGACTTTGCCGTTTTGTATGAAATAAGTAAAAGTATTTTTTTTTCAAACTTGTTTTATTTCTGTTATTCAAAGTAATCACTCATGTAATCGATGCATCTTTGTCAACGCAGTGGTAGTTTATTGATGCCATTTTCAAAATCAGCTGGACGGGAGGCAACAAATTTTTCAACAAAATTTTGAAAATTGAATTCTTTTCCCGCTAAAAAGTTGTCCAAATTTTGGAAAAAGTAATAGTCGGTGGATGCAAGGTCTGGTGAGTACGGTGGATGAGGGAAAGCTTCCAACCACAACTCTTGCAGCTTGGAGACTGTCTGTTGTGCAGTATGGGGTCGCGCGTTGTCGTATAGCGGCAGCGGGGACGACCGATTGATCAAAGCTGGTTGCAGATGTGCCTCTTCATCATTGTCTTCAGTTCTGCACAGTACACATCTGCAGTAATGCTCATGCCGTTTGGTAAAAAACTGTGATGAATCACACCGGCAGTTGTCCACCAAACAGGGACCATCAACGTTCTAGAGGTCATTTTTCGTTTAGGGCATTGCTTTAGTGCTGAACCAGGATCAAACCAACTTGTAAAGCGCTTTCGATTGTAGAACAGAATCCACTTTTCATCGCACGTAACAATTCGGTTCAAAATTCTTTCATTTCTGTGCCTGTTGAGCAGCGGGAGGCAGGTCTTAACGCGTACGTTGCACTGACGATCGTTAAGTTCGGGGGACATCTATCTATCAAGCTTTTTTACCTTGCCAATTTTTCGCAAATGCGCCAAAATTGTATTTATCTTAACATCAAAAGCAGTTGCTAGCTCGGTTGTAGATTGAGTATCATTAGCTTCCACAATTGCCTTTAATTCATCATTGTTGACCAAAGTTACCGGACGACCACGAGGTTCATTTTTCAAATCAAAATTTCCAGAACGGAACCAGGCGAAACAATAACGGGTTGTGCATTCGTTTATAAAGTTCTTTCCGTAAACGTTGTAAATGTTACGTGCCGTGTATGCCGCGTTGATGCCACGACGGAACTCATATTCCATAATTACACGAATTTTTAAAGTATCCATTATGACGAAAAATGTTCAAACTTAATGAAAATACAAAGCTAATCAATGAAAAAAAGATTGACTTTGTAAAAAGAATGTCATGTTTTTAAAACAAAATTAATTTGAAGTAAAATAAAATATATATTATTTTACCGGACTCACGCGTTAACAGAATACCTACGTAATCGAACCAACTAGGTTGATCCATTTAGAGTTCTTAACAATTTACCACAAAATTTTTATTTTCAGATTTAAATGCATGTTGTATGTATGAAAGTGGGTTTCATGCGTGAGGCATTTCTTACCAGTCAACCTTAACCTTAGGGGCGATGCAGAGATAAATCGAAATAAAAAAATGTGTGAATTGAATAGTGCTTAATATACATAAAGCAATGCGCACATGATAAAAGTGCTATTAAATTAATTATAAAGAAAAAATGGAATATGAGTAAATGGAAAAAACGCATTATATAGTCGTTAACATATTATCTTCTTGTAAAAAGTAATAAACAAAACCATAATGCTAATTAGCAACAAGATACAAAGCAGCTTCTCTTACAGTGGGCGTTTTGTGTCGCGAGAACCTTTGAATTGAAATTAATTGTTATTCATTTGTCGAAACCGAGAAGCGTACGATCATATAGTGCGTTATTATAATTATTGATCATCTATATTATTACATTTAAGCGGAAACGATTTATGTGTCGTCATAAATTATCTGCTCAGAGTTCAAATTGTCACTGAGTAGCAAGGGGAGAATTCAATTTTGTTTCATAAATTATTTCCTTTTAAAAATATTTAAAAATATTTCAATAGATATGAATGTAATTTTCACGGTTTTAAATATATGGGCGTAAGTAGAGATATTGTAAATAGCATATAAAGTTCCAAAAGTGACTCCTTCTATCGGGTCGCAGCGGACACTAATAAAATTTTCCTATCAGTATAATCGTTGGCTATTTTCTTTTGTTAACTCTTATCGTTAACTGACCTATGTAGTTATATAGTATTAAATATGACGTAAATAACTTTTCAAAACTGGCCCTTGGGTAGTAAAATTTTTTTTTTTTTTGATAATTTATTCCTTAATAAATTATTCCAATCAATTTGGATCATAAATTAATGATCCATTAATCCCGCAATTCCTCCTTACGTTGATAAGCTTACGTTGATAAGCTCTCGAACACCGACATATGTCGGCTTGTCTACGCCACAAGAAGAAAGATTTCTAACAGTCGGTGGAAATGAAACTCGTTATAATTTTTAACCTCATATTGATATATTTTACAAAAATGCAATGTGGTGTTGTGAAGTCTTCAGTGGAAACCGCTGCAAGCGAAGTTAATAAAGTGGCCAGTGCTGTTGAAAACGTTATATCAAACAATATTGGAAACACAATCGATGAAACGCAAAATGATAAAGACCAAATTATAAAAATAAATACAAACTCGACTAGATTTGAAGGAAATGTTACTAAACAAATTGTGTCCACGGAAGTGATCATTTCAGATCTTTTAAATGAAAATGTGACTGCACAAAAACGTAACGTAAAAGATAACACACCAGTACAAGTTAACATTGATATTACTCTAGTTGTAAGTTACAACAAAGATGTTCCTAGTAAAGCTGCAAATGAGGTCCATTCAACTGATAACAACAAAGATGAAGCATTTGGCTCAAATAAACCAACAACAAATGTAATAAAGCAAACTACCTCACAACCCAATACAACTATAGAAAATACAACAGAACTAAACTCTGGCGCAATCGCGATCTCAGTTGGGCAAGCAAATAACACTAACATTATATTTCCTGGACCTATTAATACCCCCGTTATAACAGAAACCAGCGATGTTGGAGTACAAACAAATAAAAATATAACAAACACACACCGGGTTCTGTTCCCGGACAGTACAAGAAACATAGAAAGGACTAACGCAACATCTGGTTGTCTTAACGGATGGGTTATGACGGAAAAAGGTTACTGCTTGAAGCCGATAGAGGGAAAGGAGAATATAGGATATGCAACGGAGAACGCAGGCAACTTGATTTTTGCTGGTCGCTGTATTAACGGATCCGCGAGAGCACAGGATGGCTCATGTCAACATATTATTACCGATTAATGTGTTTGCAGTGATACTCATGACACCGCAAGATATTCCGACCGTATGATGATCGAGAAAGACATCATTATCACATTTCATTTGGTAAATGCCCAACCGGAGGCTCTGGCATCAAGGCATTCGGTCTTAATTCTTTATTGTACACACTTAAATCTTTTTAAAAAAAACAGTGTGGCGTTTACGTGTTGTGTTTTCATCATATTTTAAAACTCTCAAATGAAACTAACGGACACGTTTTATAAAAACTGGTTGATATTCGATGTATCATGACGTCGTAATAACCCGAGATGTCATGGCTCAGTTTTATGGATATTTCTATAAAAGGTGTTTCTTAAGATTTAAGTGCGGAGTAAATTATGATTTAAAATCTAAAGGTTATTTACTGTAGAATATTCAAATGCCGGCCACGTCGTATTCGACGGTAAAAGTTGTTTAGGTCTACTATTACAGCTTTATTCCGAATGGATTAAAATGACGGAGCTTCGTCCCACAGCGAAAGATATCGTAGATGATGCGATGGAAATCCGCCGTGCGTGTTGATGTTCGATGTTGGAAAAACCTAAAAAATAAAATATTTAGTGTGACAAGAGATAGTGTACATATTTAATCTTTTATTCCTACGTTAAATAACATTAAATAAGTTTGTATATAGGTGATAATGACTTTCAAAATTAAGGTTTGTTTAAATCAATCTGCTTTTAATTTCGTTTACGTAGCTTAAAATTTTTTATTTAAAACTCTGAAACTTTTAAATAATATGCGTTACTAAATTTTAACCAAATTCGTTGTATGACCTCGTCGAGGAAATGAAATATGCTACGAGAGAAACAGCATAAAATTATTAATAATTTTATGAATACTGTAGTTAATGAGAGCACTGTTAATAAAAAGTCAGGTTTTAACATAATAATGGACATGTACAGCTGCATATTCTTAATATATATATGATCTGCAAACAAGTATTGAATTAAATTCATAGTATGTTAATATAATTTTGTTATCTAGCAGTATATGTTCTAAGTACTGTTACATCTGGTGGTAATTACTTCTGATCTTAACCCCTAGATGGCGCTGTAAAGTTGTAATGTATACCGAGTGGTTTGTGCACTGTCGTCGATAGTCAGGTTATCAAACTGTCTGGCCTACGAATTCACGACACTAAAATGTTTTTAATCAAATTAATTTTATTCACTTTTTATCCTTACATGCCAAGTTTTATCGAATAATGAATGAAGTTATGTTAATTGATCGAAAACCCTAACTCTGTTTAGTGTACCTTTAAATCTCATTTTTAATATAATATTATTTCTATTATTAACTGTTCAATCATACCCTCTAAGCATCCAAACAGCTGGATGGATTTGAATAGCTCACTACTTGTTGGATTCAGCGTGACAAAAGAAAACAACTACTTTTTTTTTCGGGCTGATGGCTGCTATTAGCCCGAGGACTTTTACAGTTTCGCCTGGTTGAGAGGTGACCGATCGCTTATGGCGCTCAGTCGAGACCTCTATTTGTAAGTAACCAGCACAAGGGCTCCCAAGAGGGAGCCTCAGCTAGGACCCTTCTTCGAGAAATTGTCTGATTCGAGGTTGCCTGAATGGGGCGATCCACGGCTCGGTCAGTTACTTCTGACTAAGGATTATCTAAATTAATATCGCATTTATTATTAACATCTGTACCACCACTTCGGAATGCGTGAGCGCTGGAGAAGAAGTGGCACAAAATACTCCAGCGACGCTTCTATCATTATTGTCTGGTGGGAACTGGCTTGTGACTGTGGCTTGACTTGACTTATGGCGGTATCGCGAATAACCTTGTTTGCAGTATCAGGGTGCTATGTAGTGTAGTTTTATTAAGGGCATGGGCCCGTGTGGTCACGTGGTCGGGTCGTCGAGGGCGTGCTTCAGTCTTCTTCGGACGCGGGTGATGTATTATTTGTAAGTGGCGGCACTTACAATCAAGGTGTTTGGGTGTGTGACGGTAGAGTCAAGCTATCTCCCGGACGCCTGCTTCAGGTACCTATGGTCGGCAGCTCAAGATCTATGTGTAGATTTTCATTATGCAAGAACCACGGCGCACCGGTGGCCTTGCGCATGAAACGATTATGAATAACTTGAAGTCGGTGAGCAGGGAGGAATTTGCAAAGAAGGGGTTTGCATATGTCATTGTGGGTCGAATGCACGCTTTGTATAGTGTTATTTTATGACGCAGGGACATTTTGCTATTTTTATTAAGTAACGGGTTCAAACGACCTAGAGCGAACGCTGCTTGATTGCGTACGCGGTTGATATGCGGACCGAAGGTGAGTCTTTCATCTAATGTGACGCCTTCGTATTGGACTGTCTTTTCCCAGGGGATTGGTTGATCAAATAACTCTATGGTTGGGTGATGCGGCGTATTGTTGCATCGAGAGAAGTACATGGCTCCACTTTTGGTGGGGTTAACCTCAATCCTCCATTTCTGAAACGTTAAATCTAAGGTGTTGGTTGCAGATTGGAGGCTTGTACAGATAGCGTCTGGTATGAATCCAGACGCGTAGAGGTCGGTGTCAAATGCGAAGAGAAGAATGTGTTCCCTCGATGCGGTACCGAAAGGTGCGATTGCGGAGAAAGTCTCATATGGTTAATACGAGTCGATCTGGCACACCGAGCTCTTATAGTTTGTGTATGTCACCGTTGTGCCAGACCTTGTCGAATGCTTTCGCTACGTTGAGGAAAAGCGCCCCGGTTTGGTAGCACCTAATTATTTTGCACTTGATGTGTGCATGAGTGTTGGGTGCGAAACCCAAAATGCTTATTAATGGGTAATGCTCGGGACAACATGAAGTCCATAATTCGGGCGAGGATGACTCCTTTCGTACACCTTACCCAAGGCTTTAAGTAGGCTTATGGGTCAATGCCTGATGGATCGGTTGGGTGTTTCGAAGGCTTGAGAATCCCTATTACGTCGGCTTCCTTCCAAGTATTCGGGAAGGTGCCTTTGGACATAGCCGCGTTGTAGATTTTTACCAGTAGGTGTAGAATGGACATGGATAGGAGTTTGATCCGTTATTGGTGATACCATGAGGGCCTGGGACCTTAAGTGGCCGCATGTTTTTAATTGTAGGCTCAATTTCGGTGTTCAAACTTGAGTAACGGAATCGCGGTTCCTTAGGTTACTCCCGTCGACTTCGCTATCAACCATTGCAAGGTGAACGGCATCGATCAGTAGGGTCCTCGGTGAGCATTGGAGCTCGAGATTGTCAGTCAGACATTCGGCTTTCTGTTTGTCTCCAAAGGCGGGTAGTTAATTGGGACGCGCTAAGTGAGGCATTGTTTGTGCGGTGCATCATTTTAGGGATTAAGAAAGTCGCCAGAAGGCAAGATGGGAATGTTCTATGTTGGATAGTTGATTATCTCGCCGATTGTTTTTGTACTGGGGACAACCGAAGTTTGCTGGGAGCCAGCGGGGGCCAGCAGTGAAGCGGCGGGGCCTCTTGTTGTGCAGCGGGGGGAGGGTCCTGGGTAGGGCCAAGGTAGATGGTTGGGGAGAGGGGGCCTCTATTTTCTCGCCTTGGGAGACGGCGTTGAGGCGGGTGAATCCCGCTTTTCCCTCTTTTTCTTGACCATTGTAAAATCGCTGGTGTTTTTGGCTTGGGGGTCCTCGGAGGACGAAGGGCTATCCAGCTCCATTTCGGATAATGTGGATGGGGTGGATGTAGAAGAGGCCCTCGGGATATTTTTTTTAATATATTGATGAAATGCGACATGAACTCAGAAAAAGAGTGCTCCATGTTGCACTCTATTATTTTTATGAGTACCAAGGTGTGTAGGCCTAGTGCGTCCAAGTGCGTCCAAGTGCCAATCTTATTTGTGCACTTGGGTGTGTGTGAGAACACGGACGCGCCGTCCAACTCGGCCTCCTCTGTAGGTGGGAAACGGACTCCCCCGAGTCCGCCCCTCAGCATACATTGTAAAAAGATATAAATATAATAAATAAATAACTATATATATATAAATATATATTTATAAACATAAATACAAATTATATACATAATTAAACATATAAAAAACAATAACAAGACAGCAGAAAGAAAAAAAAGCAACAGAAAACAAATATTACATGTAGCAAAAGTATTAACGCCCGACGTCTTTAATTCGTGCTCCCTTTTTATAAGAGAGTTTATTCGACTCTTCATGTATCTTCTGCCAAGTAGTTCCAGAGATGTGTAGTCTGAACGGTGATATTCATTATATAAGTTATGGGTTCAATATTGGGCAATCTAGTCAGGGGTAGCTAAATTGGCAATTCAAAAGTGTTATGTAAAAGTATACTAGAATAAAGCTTTTTTTTATTGGATATCCAATAAAAAAAGGTTGTTATTTTTGATTTATTATTTTGTTAGTTATTTTTGATGTCAATGTGCAACAGAGTGCGAAGGTGTCCGGGTGTCTCCCAGCCATGGGGTACAGTTTCGCAGCAGGCACGACTGATGGGCCTGGGGCCTTTGACTTCACGCAAGGAACAACCACCTCCAATCCCCTGTGGAACGCCGTCAGAGACTTTATCGCTGAACCCACCAAGGAAGACATCGCATGCCACGCACCGAAGCCCATATTGTTGGCCACTGGGAGGGTAAGTCCTTTGAATTCAATAACCAGGCACTGCAACCAAGTGCAAAGTAGGCACACTTTTAGAAACTAAAGACTCAATAGCCAGGCACTCAGCAGACAAATACCCAATAGCCAGGCACTTATCAGCCATGCACTCAATAGACAGACATTCTGAAGTCAAACACTTATCAGCCATGCACTCAGTAGACAGATATTCAGGAGATAAACACTCAATAGCCAGGCACTTGTCAGCCATGTACTCAGTAGCCAGGCACTTAAACCAAGCACGTGCTAGCCAGAAGCCTTGACGACTAAATCAAGCGTCCGTGATACACGTTATATGGATCTTTAACGTCTGTTTCAATATTTTTAGGCAAGATTCCCATACGAATGGCAACCACGAGTGGTATCCTGTTCTGTCGCTCGTATCGGTGGTCTGATGTTAGCGGCAGTTCCGGGCGAGTTCACCACCATGTCGGGACGGAGGCTACGGCAGGTTGTTGCCAAGGCAGCGCCAAGTGCCAGACACGTCGTGCTGGCAGGGCTTTCAAACATCTACGCTGATTATATCGCAACTCCTGAGGAGTATCAGGTAGAATGCTTTTTTGTAAGTTATTGATTAATGGCACGACGATGAACGAGTTGACGCGGTTCACCTGATGGTAAGTGGTTCAATATGTATAGTAATCTATCTGCCACTTTGTGGACTCAGATGAATGTGAAAAGTGAGGCTGCTAGGAATTGGGACATTCGGTTTCTATCACTCATCATAAGAAAAAAACCGTGGATTTTCTCCGGGTTGGCCAATCTATCGCTCCTATCACGCCGTTATCTCTGAGCATCACGTGAAATAAGTGTTCGTTTGTCACTCCCCACTATCATTGAAAACAAAGATGGCATAAGCATCTTTCATCGTTACCATCAAAGCTCATAATCAGATAATTCACTGCTTAGTGGTATGGGATCTGGTATTAACCAAAAATATCCCGTGCTGGAAATAAATCAGTAGGCCATCAATTCACACTTACACATACAATCACACTTGTCTTACCCTTGCCTGGTCCGAGACAATTCATTGCAGTTTGTTTCGAGGTATTCAGCTCGGCCGGGGTAGGACTACGACCTCACAGAATACCAGCTTGAAATAGCAGCATAATGCTGCTGTGTTTCGTCTGGTGAGTGTAGGGATACGTAGACCTTTATTACCGATGAAGAGGCATTCCATCTCAGTCCTCAAGGGTGACAACGCATCTGCATTATGATTCCTTGTCGAGGTTGAATGTAGATATCATGGGCTGCAGGAATCACTTGCCATCAGGTGGACTGTATGCTCGTTTTACTCTCAATGTAATAAAAAAATATCAAAAAGATTGGTGGTTGCTTCAGATGTATCCGAGAAATAGAGCATATGTCCTCGACGTCGTAGCAACCAGGGCACTATGTCATAAAGCCGTCATAATCATAATCTTTATTTGGAGGAATATAGGTTATCCAAAGACTTTATAAATCAACATACTATCACATTCTACCATAATGGCATGCAAATATTACATACATATATTTATCAAGTAATTTAAAATTAATTAATTTCAAATTATATAAATTAACTTATGTATAAGTATGTTTGTCAGTGTATAGAATGTCGTTGTAACGAAAGAATTAATGTCAATCGTCAATAATTAAACTCAAAAGTATTAAATTAAAACTAAATTTACAAAATAAGAATGTCCATAATGTGAAATGAATAATATTTGTTTAAAAGTGAATTAATTTAGGCAATAAATTGAATACTAATAATTATTGATGGTAAATCATGTCATTTTAGAATTTATACAATATATCGTTAAAAAAAATTCATCTATTTTCAAAGGCTCAAAGATACGAAGCGGCGTCAACAATATTCGGGCCCTACACTCTGGACATATATCTTAACAAATACGTGGAACTTGCGGAGGCGGTTGTCAAAGTAAGTACTATAAGTAGACGACTTTAATGAAACGACCGTATTGTCTCGAACTCGTTTAATACTGACTGACAGATAAAAAAAAATGTCAAAAGTTAAACACTAAAAATGAGCTTTATTTTTTATTAAACTTTTAAATTATTTTTTAATTTCTAATTATCAATTATTTTCATTATAGTAATTTGACTTTTATAATCATTTTATTTAATTAGTTACAATTGTTAAAAAGTAAGTTTAATTTAGTTAATTTAGTTAGTTACAATTGTTAAAAATCACTTTTATGATAAAAACTATGTTGACGAGTCGGACATCAGAGCGCAAATGGCTTTGCGTGCACACCCTGTTCTGACCTCACGTACGGAATAGTAACGTTCGTGAAATTGATAGGTTTAGTGCCGTTCCCGTGCGTTAACAATAACCAATGAACGATTGCGATCTGAATCACGCTATCTTTTCTAAGTTTTCTAATTAATCGGTACATTTCGGTGCTGCCATGGTAGATCTACCACACAAACTTTCTAGGGTGACCACTTTAGCCTGACCGGGGTTTTTTCTTTTAGGTGAAAGCCAAAATTTCCTATAGATTCGTGTCTTTTTATACTGGGCTGTGGTAAAGGCAGTTATGGAAAGTTTGTTTCTCTTCCCGAGTGAATAAAAATCAATCAAACAAATCAATTGTGAGGGTTTTTGGCATGTTATTCACTTCAAGTTAAATAAAAAAAATATAAACTCCGTTAATAAAACTATTGATTAAATATTTCGAAGACATGTGAAGTCCAGGCAGATAATTTTAAGATTATTAAAATTTTATTTTTTGCCATCATCATTCCAGGGGGAAACCGTGGAGCCAGGGCCGAGTCCACCGGACTTCAGTGACCAGTTGATTACTCTGGTGCCGCCCGTGCTGTGGGACGCGGCACCCTGGGGTAAGGAGTTTGGTGACTGCGTCAAGCAGCCGCAGAAGTATTATAGCTATGGAGACACGGTCGCTGCCACTTTCGTAAGTATTGGAGGTTAAAAAATATAATGTTTCAACTTTATATAGTTATGTGAAAACCAAACATTCTTCAACGAAAATTGAAACGTCGATAGCCTAAAGCTTAGGGTAAGGTCTGCGAAACTTGAGGTTGTGGGGTCCAATCTGCAATCACCATTGTAGCCACCATTTAAAACAAGCATTATTATTATTATTATTTTGATTACATTGAGAGTAACAAACTCACACACAGTTCATCACAGTTCATCAGACGAGACACAGCAGCGTTATGCTGCTATTTCACGCTGGTATTCTGTGAGGGCGTGGTCCTATCCCGGTCGACACTACCACTGTTGACAATATATATTAGCATGTCTTCTAAAATTTTTATTTCACAATTGTAAAATATATACAATATGACAAATATATATCACATATTGTTCTACGAATTCAACAATTCAGTAAAAGGTTACATATTTGTTTATGGTATTATTGTGTATAGAATTGTACATAGTTAGTGACACCTGGAGCTCATGACAAATTAATTCTCGATACTAAATGAAGGTACAGTTGCATTGTCAGTCCTGGGAATTAAGATTGAAACGCTCATAAATAGTATTTGTATACGATAAATAACCATTACGTATCTATAGCTTATAATTTCCAATTTTGAACAGTGTACTTATATATACGCTGACCACCATTAATTTCTTGTTTCGTAATAGAGCACCGCGAGGACGTTTCTCTTGGGAGAGAGTAAGTCAGCCTCTCGTATACGACGAAACCGATTCTCGTGAAGGGCCAGGTTGTGGGTTCGTGGCTAAAAATTCAACAAATAAAACAACTTTAACAAATAACCAAACAGAACGTAACAGGAAATTTAAATTAAACAATAAATCGCAACAAGCACATTCGAGTATTTAAGGTTGGTAGAAGCCGAATGACATGATGATGATATTAATTTATCCATAATGGGAAAGGCAAAGGACTAAGTCCATACAGCCAGGTCTTATTCGTATGATAGTTGGTCTGAAACTCAAGCCGAATGACATTCATGACGGACATAAGATAACACAGCGTAATTATTTTTTTAATTTTAGGTTTGGCATCCTGTTATTTTGGCTCTTAAAAGTAGCGATGATTTTACAAATATGAAGTTTCATAAAAAGGTTTGCAACCTATGGTTTATTGAATAGGAATTCCTGTTATAGAAAAATAATTTCCATAATAATTATAGTAACTTCTATAATAAGATAATAAAAAATCTTATTACCATTTTAGAATTATCACAATATTTTTAAGTTTAAGTTTTAATTCAAGAAAGGTTAATTTTTTATTAATTCTTTCCGTTTTAGTGGGAATGTTTCAATGTGTGCAACACTTCTGAAATGTGGAAATTCCATCGAATTAAAAATCAGGCTATAAACAGCGGAGATAACATAAGAATCTTAAATAAGACTTGAAGAAATGCGACGAGCTAATTTAAGTATTTAGAGAATATACTGTTTGTTTAACTCATAATTTGAGTGATGAGTCTCGCTGAGACGATGGTGATGATGAATTAATCACCACTTGTAGGTGTCGGGTCACCCGCGCAACAGCGTGCGGCACGGGCGCTGGTACGCGGCGGTGGAGCGTCTGGAGTCGGAGCTGGATGACGCCTGGATTGTTGTTGCTTCGGACGCAGATTGGGAGACCAAGTAACTGACATCTTTTTTTATTCATAAAAAAAACTAATATAAAATTTTTAACTTGCTTGTGTAAAAGTTTAAACCTAAGGTATCCCGTAGAGCCATATTTATAACACATATTTATAATCATGTTATTTTGTTTGTTTGTATCTGAAACCGGATTAGTTGATTTAAAAACTATTTACAGATACATCTGGCACCGCAACTCCAAAATCCTAGGCACCAGCCACGCGGAGGTTGAGTGGGAGATCCCCGCGGGCACCAGGCCCGGGACCTACCGCCTGCACCACTACGGCAGCTACAAGTACATTCTGGGCGGAATATACCCATACCACGGGTTCACTGACAGCTTTGAAGTCACTTAAACTTTAAAAAATCTTTAGTTTTCGTACGTATCAATGAGTATACAGTATGTTCTAAAATATTTATCGTCCATATTTATAGGTCCATAATTATTATTCAAAAACATAAATCTTGTCTTTCTTTAAGTATGGATGACAAATGAGCAATCGGAACACCCGTCTAGAACGTCACCAGCAATTGGATCTCAAGTTCCTATCGCACGCTATTTGAAACACGGAACCGAATTGCCGATATTTTTAGAGCATTCTGTGAGAGCATGACCATTGCCGGTTTAACCGACCATCTTTAGTCCAAATAGTACATAAATTATCAATTACTTTAAATTGAACAAGATGCATACGTAACAACTATTAATTTATAAACCATTAAAATTTTTATAGCTACTAGTTTTAAATAACTTAATTTCAATACAGTAAGTTAATTCAAGGTTATTTCAATACAGTAAGTTAATTCAAGATTATTTCTAATCAAACAGATAAACATACAAATTTATTTACTTTATTGTAGAGTAGATATTAAATAACTGTAATAAATACCTAAGATTAAAGACATCTCACACTAGTCGATTGCTTGCTATAAATGTATTTATCTTAGTTTGTAGTTATCCTTATATTTAATAGAATTAATTTACATTTTATAAGTAAATTGGGCTATTTTAAATTTTATTTACATGTTGAACAAGATCTTCTCTAAGATTTACATTTTATTCTATGCAATATAAAATAGTGGAAACAAAGAAGTAATTAAAACTTAACAAAATATGTTTTTTAATTTAAAGTTTATATTGTGATATTCTTAATTCTAACTATATTAGTGGCTCTCAAATTAGATGAAACCTTTAGTTTGGTAAATGTTTAGAATCTACAATAAAATTATACAATAAAATGAAACATATATATATATATATATATATATATATATATGTATTTCTATAAATTACATTGTTTAACATTGCTTGTATTAGAACAGCCCTGTGATGTTATTAAGTAATCAAATTAATTATATACAGAGTGTACGTAAATACCAAACGTGAAAGTTTTTTGTAGTTGTTTTATTTTTTGATATGATACTTTTTATTCTTATTTTAATATTACATTATGGACAGTTGTAGAGAAGTAAGTTATTAATATTCTAAACAAGAGCTCAAATATTTAACTTCTTCAGAGTACAAACAGTATCAATAACACTGCAGGATATTCCATCGCAAGGGTACAGGATTGATACCTTGCTCTTCAACATAAAATATATATATGCCCTTCAGATTATTGCCCGTTCTCTGAAGAGGTTTTGATTGTAAAACCAGTAAAACTTCGCGGTCAATAATCAGCTGGTTACCAATAAGCATCATGAGCTAAAAGTCCATTGACTCCAATATTTTCGCAAACAAGGGGTAATGGAGATGTATGAGTTCTTAGTATGAGTTTAAAGGGATGAAATGGGAGAGGCAAGACCAAGGCAAAGTTTTCTGGATTGTGGGAAGACTAATATGCATTAGAGGCACTGTATATGCGATCGACGAAAATAATAAATAAATTGAAGGCCATGGCATACAACCGCGACCACAGTATGTAATTATAAACTTTCTGACTGCAAATTTAAGAACAGATGTTGCATCTCTATCCACATTTTATCGATTACTAGCTGACCGTGCGATATGTGGCTGCTATTCCAGAAGAAGCAACTGCAACCGTGGCTAAAACTACTGACATGAGGAATTTCTTACCAGTTCCACTAGGGGCATCCAGGAAATATGCACCACCATTTCCATCACCAATTGCCTTCATTAATGTATCATAAACTTCCTTTTGTGGGGGATTCAACAGCGGTACATTCGTTTGAACTACTAAATCTAATTCCTGGTGATCGTATTCGCGTTCCAGTTCCAATTCTCGATAAAGTGCGTCATTCATTTCACGATTTGGCGATGGCATTCCTAACTTGATTAATAAACTACCGCACATGAGGTAATACATGTCTTCGATCAAGAGTAAAGCCCTATTATCTATCTCGTCATTCATCTCAAGATCGTGATTTCTGGAACTGACACGAATTTGGTGTAAAATATCTTTTGACATATTATCTTTGTATTTGCGCCACAGGTTAGATGGGTTCGATGGAAAGCATGTCGAAATCATGATAGCAAATATGACGCGTATCTGACTTGGAGATGCAGAGATAATGGCTTCAACGATTGACGTATCCCAATGGGTATCGTTTTCTAGTAAATTGAGTTCTTCACATGCAGCATGATATGTTGGGAATAAACCATTAACAGACCGTAGTGTCTTAAATGACGTTGGCTCACACACATTTACCAGCAACGACCGCAAATAGAAGCATTCATCTTTTTTGGATGAACGGTATACGTATACTTGCTTCAAGCATTCCAAGTGAGTGAATAACTTGGCATCTCCAAGTAAAGCAAAGTTCGTGCAAATGTATCGCTTTGGTAGATCGCAAAGAAACTGGTCAATGTTGTCGCTGGAGGTGTTTCAGCACGTCGAACAAAATTCGAAGCCGTGAAATATACTCGTTGCCCATTCTCCAGATGCACCGCCAAATGCACAACAGTAGGGTGACTTTCGTGATTAGGAATGCGAATATACGCCAAATAGCTTCATTACAGTTCACATAACGACCAACTTGATAGCGCGCAATTTAATCGTTAGTATTGGAGGACTGGATGCCAAAAACCGCCATATCGCTGCCTTTCTGACATTTTTTATTTTTTGTGTATGAGTATTGCTGTTGGTCCAGTGACCTCTACAGCTTTATCTAAATAGACCCGCGAGCGGGAGGCCCGCCGAGTAAGGAGACAACGACGATGCTGCGAAGCGAAGCACGAAGACCGCTGCCGCACCACCGTTGCGCTCCGACCCCTGTGGACGAAGAACGTCGACGACAACAGAGGGGGGCGATAATACAATCCGAGGGCCCCTCATAGTGAGGTACGAAACCTCGACTCGGATCGCTATCTAAAGGGAGGACAGGATAATTTTAGAAGCGGCCTAAAACACTATTAAATCGCGTGTAAGCCGCTGTACGAGGAAGACGACGTCGAGCTCGCCGGCGAGCGCGGAGTGGCGTGTCTGAATTTACGAGTGTGTGTACATGAGAAGTTTGTGTGCGCGTCTGTGACGTTGGTCGGTCCACGGTCAAGTCCCTGCCGCTCGTTGCGGAAGGGGCTGTGATAACGTTAAAGTTAATATTTGCCCTCAGGTTATCTTCAGGCGTTATTATGGCGAATTTAGGACGTCTTCTATTTCGAGGGGTATCCCTCTCTGGGATGTAGTCACCTGCTGCCACCACCAACGGGTTCGGTTGCTTTTCTATCGAAGCAAAATATCGTAGTGATATTTCTTTAAAATACTTCATAATGGAGGAAATCTTAAGATCCCGGTGTAGTTCCGAGTTCCTTAAAAACCAAGGAGCGCCTGTCATCCTACGAAGAATCTTATTTTGTAACGTTTGAAGGCGCTTAAGTCTAGCCTCCGGGATATGTGCGAATACGATGCTTGCATACGACATTACAGGTCGTATGCAAGTTTTATATATTTGTACACCTTGTGCCTTAAGGGCATTTTGTTGCGTTTTTGCAAGGAGCAATAAAGACGACCTGCAATGAAGGCCGCTCTTGCTCTTACATTTTTATGATGTTGTGTAAAAGATAAGTTACGGTCTAGCGTAACTCCTAAATATTTTATCCGCGTAAATCGAAATCGTAATCGTTAATCCGCGTTGAAGTAAACAAAACCCGAGTTAAACCTTTTTTTCATTGATTACAGTAAAACGGCTACAGAGATGCGAAGTTGTATTGTCGCGTTGCCGTTCGAAAACCCCTGCTAAGGCTGCAAAACAAGAAAAAAACGGATGCAGTGGGCTCTTGCCCATCGAGATTGGACTGAAGAAGATTTTAAATAAATGCTTTGGACCGATGAATCCAAGTTTGAACTATTCGGTTCAAAACGTAGAATTTATGTTCGACGCAGTGCCCAAGAAAAGATGATGTCAGATTGTGTAGTCCCAACAATCAAGCATGGTGGTGGCTCAATTATGGTCTGGGGTTGTTTCTCTAGCCAAGGAACTGGCGATTTGATTAAAATTGAAGGAATTTTGAAAAGGAACAGTACAAAAACATTTTAGAACAAAATGTCGTTTCTTCCGGGTTGCGGTTAATTGGAGATGGATTCATTTTCCAACAAGATAATGATCCAAAACATAGCTCAAAATTATGTAGAGGATATTTAGAAGAGAAAAAGGCACAAAGGATGTTAAAAAACATGGTTTGGCTTCCTCAGAGCCCGGATCTCAATCCTATTAAACTTTTGTGGGTAGAGCTTGATAGGAACGTCCGGAATCGTGGCTCATCCTCGCGAGAAGAAATGTGGAATGCTTTATGAGAAATTCGGAATAATATATCACAAGACACTATTAACAAATTGATTCCCCGTATGCCGAGACTTGTGAAAAAGTCATAAAATGTATAGGAGGATTTTTTGATGAAAAATCAATTTATCTAACTATAGCCTTTTTTTGCATTGACCGTTAATATTTCTTTACGTTTTTAAAGTATATTGTTTGTAAATCAATGTTCTATTAAATGATTAAACAGGTTAATAAACATTTAATATTTTATTGGAGTTTTACTTTATTTTCCTACTTTTATTAAGGTGGTCTTAAACTTTTGGCCTGCAGCATATATGTAGATATAGACAGAGCAAAAGATTAAAGCACGCTCTGTAAGTCAAGCTTAGGGTGGTGCAGACATAAATCGAAATCCAAGGTCAAAAATCAGTAACTCTCGATGAAAGTATTATTAAATTTATTACCGATCGACGCCGCTCACCTTGCAATGGTTAACAGCGAGGTCGATCGGAGGAGTAAGGAACCACCTCGCGATTCCGTCACTCAAGTGCACATGCACCGAAGATGAGTCCATAATTAAAAACCTGCGACCACGCAAGGCTCCCGGCGCAAGGCCACCGCAAGGCCGTGGTTCTTGCGTAACGAAAATCTACACATAGATCTTGAGCTGCCGACCATAGCTCAGTACCTGAAGCAGGCTTCTCGCCGATATTTCGACTCTGCCGTCACACACCGAAACCCTTTGATTGTAAGTGCCGCCACTTACAATCCCATCGCGAATCACAGATTTACCCGCGTCCGTAGGAGACCGAGGCACGCCCTAGACGACCCTGACGACGCAACCACCAGGGCCCAAGCCCTTCATAAAACACAACACACATACATTGCACCCTCATATCGCCCCCGCCGACGGCGAGGGCGTCGCAAACAAAGTTATTCGCGATACCGCCATGTCACTGGCCGATTCTCTCCAGTCCATACAGATAGAAGCGATGCTGGAGTTCCTTGCGCCACTTCTCTAGCGCCCACGCATTCTGAAGTGGTGGTACAGGTAGTTAATAATAATAGGTATATTAATTAAGATAATCCTCTGTCAGAAGCAACTGACCCAGCCGAGGTTCGGCCCTCTCGGGCATCCTTGAGTCAGACGCTCTGGCGAAACAGTGTAACGGTCCAAGCTGAGGCTCCCTCTCGGGAGTCCTTGCGCTGGTTACCCATATACAGAGGTCTCGACTGAGAGCCATAAGCGCCCGGTTACCTCTCAACCCGGTGAAACTGTAAATGCCCTGGGGCTAACAGCGGCCAACAGCCCGAAAAAAAAAAAAAAAATTATTACATAATAAAAAATATATAGTTAATTGGAAATTACACGTTATATTGTTGTTAAAATATTATTTTCTTGTTAAAAGTATTTATTAGCAAAAGTGCGAGATTTATACTATAATATATACTCAACAAACATTGACTTATTATTATCTTATACTATCTTATTATTATTATCTTTACTTCATTATTATTTTTAAACATATACGTTTTTCCAGTTATAAATTATCTGCTCACAGTTCATATTGTCACTTTGAGTAGCAACGGGAAAATTTTACTTCGTTTCGTGAATTAATTCCTTCTAAAGATATTTAAAGAAATCACATAATAATATGCTAGTTGTCATAATGTTGTCTATCCCTTATTAAGTTCTATAGATGATTAGTTTTATAGCCGTAGATCTGACACAAATGCAGATTATTTTCTACAAATAAGAATCAGTAAAATAAAATGTGCTTTGATAAGATTTAAATGATAAACTACATTATATTCACAAATTTCTAAAATTTATTGCAGTTCTAACGTGGCAGTGTGGCGTTTACGTGGTATGTTTTATCATATTTCAAAACTTTCTATTAAAAGTAACGGACTCGTTTAATTAAAACTGGGTGTTATTCCGTGTATTATAACGTCGTGATAACCCGAGATGTCATTCATACGGACGAACTACACCATTGACTTCAGTCACTGGAACATCGCCGATGCAGAATTTCCTGTTGTTGATAGCCAACTGCACCATTTACATCAATCGGTGCAAATCGCCGATTTAGCAATAGTTGTAATAGAAATCAAGTATAAGTTTTGGTCATTCCTATTTGTGACACCGAGTAGGTTTCACCACACAATTGTAATTTATAATATGATTAAATTAGTTTTAAATCAATTTCTGGTTTTTTTTCAGTCCTCCGATTTCCGGTTACGTAATTGGTGCTCATCGATGCCCATGAAATATTAGAATTATTTCTATTTTTAACTGTTCAATCAAACCCTCTAAGCATCGAAACAGCTGGATGGATTTTAATAGCTCACGTCTTGTTGGATTCAGAGTGACAAAAGAAAACAATTACTTTTTTTTCGGGCTAATGACCGCTGTTAGCCCGAGGGCTTTTACAGTTTCGTCTAGCTGAGAGGCGACCGAGCGCTTATGGCACTCAGTCGAAACCTCTATTAGTAATTAACCAGCACAAGAGCTCCCCAGAGGGAGCCACAGCTTGGACCGTTACCCTCATTCGCGAGAGCGTCTGACTCGAGTTTGCCCGAGAGGGCCGAACTTCGGCTGGTGGCTTACCCTCCCAGTGGCCAACAGTATGGGCTTCGGTAAGTGGCATGCGATGTCTTCCTTGGTGAGTTCAGCGATAAAGTCTCTGACGGCGTTCCACAGAGGATGGCCCATCAGTGACATCAAAAATAACTAAGATAAGTCAAAAATAACATATCCAATCAAAAGAAGCTTTATTCAAATAGACTTGTACATAACACTTTTGAATTGTCAAGATAACTAATAGAACTTCACCACCGCTTCGGAAGACGTTGCCAGCGAACGCGGCAAGAACCCAGACTAGTTGCTTTTTTTAAATAACCACTGACTCACATCTCTGGAACTACTTGGCGGAAGATATAAGAAGAGTCGAATAAACTCTCTTATAAAACGGGAGCACAAATTAAAGACTTCTGGCGTTAATACTTTTGCCGTTTGCTACATGTTTAATAATTTAAGTTAGTTTAATAATTGTTTTCTGCTGTCTTGTCATTGTTTGTTATATGTTTAATTATATATATATGTATATAATGTGTATTTATAAGAAAATACATATGTAAAATATATATATGAAAGAATTAATGTCAATCGTTAATGCTCAAAGTCAAAAGTAATAAATAAAAACTTAATTTTCAAAATAAGAATGTCCATAATGTGAAATTAATAATATTTGTTTAAAAGTAAATAAAATTAGGCAATAAATTGAATACTAATAATTATAGATAGTGAATCATGTTATTTAGAATTTATACAATATATCGTTAAAAAGATTCATCTATTTTCACAGGCTCAAAGATACGAAGCGGCGTCAACAATATTCGGGCCCTACACTCTGGACATATATCTTAACAAATACGTGGAACTTGCGGAGGCGGTTGTCAAAGTAAGTACTATAAGTAGACAGACGACTTAGGAAATTTACGCGACTCGTTTATTACTGACTGACAGATAAAAAAAGGAAAAATAAAAAAATGTCAAAAAAGATAAATGACACTAAAAATTAGCTTTATTTTTTATTAAACTTTTAAATTATTCTTTAATTTCTAATTATTAATAATTTTCATTACAGTAATTTGAATTCTATAATCATTGTTTTTTTTATAACTGATCACGCTATGTTGGCACATGAAGCTTTTTTTTATAGTAATAAGTTTAATTAAGTTAGTTACAATTGTTAAAAATCACTTTTACGATAAAAACAATGTTGACAAGTCGGAGATCAGAGCGCAAATGGCTTTGCGTGCACATTCTGTTCTGACGTCACGTACGGATTAGTAACGTTCGTTTAATTACTAAGTTTAGTGACGTTCTTGTGCGTTAACAACAACAAATCGGCGATTGCGACCTGAATTGAGCTATCGATGTTTTTTAATTATTGGTACATTTGGGTGCTTCCATGTGGTAGATCTACTACACAAACCTCCTAGGGTGATCAATTTAGCCTGACCATGGTTGTTTCTTTTTAGTGAAAGCCAAAATTTCCTTTATATTCGTTTCTTTTTTACACTGGGCTGAGGAAAAGGCAGTTATGGAAGTTTGCTGTTTCTCTTCCAAAGTCAATAAAAATCAATCAAACAAATCAATTGTGAGGGGTTTTGGGATGTTATTCACTTCAAGTTAAATAATTCAACTCCTTTGAAATCATTGATTAAATATTTTGAAGTTATGTGAAGTCCAGGCAGACAATTTTAACATTATTAAAATTTTATTTTTTCTATCATTATTCCAGGGAGAAACCAGAAGTCATCTGGCAATAACTAAAAAAATATCGTCGTGCTCAAAATCGACCAGGAGGACTACATTAAGTCTTGTTACTTTTTTTTATAGAATATATGGTAAGTGTTTACCGCCGCTCATAGACAACGCAGATGCGCTGTCGCTTTTGAAAATGGCATATTATACGTTCATAAATACTCCTTAGTATAATGAGTGTAATGTCATTGATTGTTGACATATTCTTGTTTCTTATGTATATGATCATATAGTTATTTTAGAAGTTTTACGAATATGATATCGACAAAAAAGCAAAGACGAAAGAGTGTTCAAAACAGCGATCCCGGGAAAATTCTGGAAATGGTTATGAATTTAACGGACGATAGATGCTCAAACATGCAAACAAAAATTAATACATACGTAACTATTATTAATTATGCTGTAATTTAAAATCATAAATGTATTAGAAGACAGGACATGCTTTCACAAAATAGAAAAATAGCAGATTTGAGCTGTTATTTCACTCTGGTATTCTGTCAGGGCGTGGCCCTTCCGCGATGGAGTCCACCCCTTCATTCTGCAGCTAACTATTCATTATGAGAATCATATTTGTATTAAAGAGTATATACTTTACACTAGATACAAGAAGAATGCGAGGGGGAGTTGGCAGTCCTTGTGGTAGTGAATAGAGAACACTCGGACGCATTCATCGAAGCCGTCGGACCGGCGGTGTTGCTACGTAAACGTAAGATATGCGTATGTATCCACAACTCATTTTCAGAGATAGGAAGGTCTTTAGCTTTTGTTTGGATATAATATATGTAAAATTTTCATATTACTGTGCATCTTAAAATCTTAACTAAATATAGCAACCTTAAATGACATTATTCAAGAACGTATGTAAAATTATATTGTTGCGGAACTAAGGTACTGAAAATGGCATAGTAGTACACGAGATAGCGTTGCACTTCATTGATTTATACTGTCATGAAATTCCCTTCTAAAATTCTGTTTTTTATTTAAAAGCAAAACGTAATCAGGATTACAAAAAAATCATATTTTTAAAACGTGTTATTAGCATTCATTACGCTCCATCGTGTTAGTACAGCTAAATGAAAATATAGTTTCATAAAAAATACATTAAGTTTACTGAAAAAAAAACCAGCAATGAAACACAAAATCAAAAACAGCTGATGCTCGGATTAACGAACGCACGGGCGAAAATGAAATATATAAAAATGAAAATACTAAACAATAATTAATCCCACCAAAACAAACCGCACCATTTGTGGTGGGCCGCGCCCGCCGTTGACGGCACTTTGATCATTTCCGCGGTATCAGTGCGTTAATCCGAGCATCAGCTGTTTTTGATTTTGTTTCATAGTAAAGTAATGTATTTTTTATAAAACTATTGTTTCATTTAGCTGTACTAACATGATGGAGCGTAAATAATGCTAATAAAACGTTTTAAAAACATGATTTTTTTTTAATCAGGATCGAGATTTTTTCCGTCTCATCATCAAAGGTGTCATTAGTATTATCGTCTGTCTTCGTTATGGGAAGCGGTCTCCTAATACCCAGTATTGCTCATCAAACCTCCTCATTAAATGTAAGAATCAAGCTAGCCTGTGACTCCTCGCTTTGTCCGTCACAGACGTGTATTTATTTTTGCAGCTACCTGATAAATTCAAAGACATCCTTGAAACAGTTGTTGAACAGACTGAGTATCTTAGTAATATGGAAGAGGATTTTAAAGCGGTAATTGAACCGGTAAGTGTTGAGATAAAATTTATTTAAAACTAACTGACTCGACACAGGTTATCTTACCCGTATTTCAATAGATTTGTTTGTATTCATTTTCTAAAAATTATCCATCGATCGAATCATGAGTAATGGTTTATAAAATATTCCATAGAAAAAAGTACTTTCTGATTTTTTCGATTTTTCCAAGCTTTCGTTCCATAAAAGCCTAATTCGGAATATTACGAACATTTAAAAAAAGTAACCAATATGTCCAGCCATCCATAAGCAATACGCTTACCAGCTCACGCCGATTGATTTTTATTTAAAGAGATTTTTATGTTTCTTATAACTGACTTCATGATATGTACATTACCCGCAACCACAATCGTGGGGTTCGAATTTTGATTTGCGATTCTTATACACGCATAATATGAGTGATACACACTTTAAAATTAATAATGAAGTGACGTATTGTTATATAAATTATTCGTACTGCATATGATTACGAAAATGATTATAATCTGAACTTTTACTTATCTATTTTTGGTTCTCTCAAATTTCAATTGTGCCTTCAAATTTATCTGTATCAATTGTATAAATAATTAAAATGAAATGTTATCAACAGTATACTGGAAGTTATGTAATCTAAACAGTTTTAAATGTAAAACTAAAGTAAGTTCTAATTGTAACAAAATACCTTAATAAAGAAATAATTTGTAACAGCATAAAAATTCTTTCCTAACTTTTTGCTAATCAAATTTGGCAGGCGCTATAGTTCATTTGCACCTATGAGTCATCTAGATTCCACTTTGGACTATCGAGATAACAAATCATAAAGAAAAATATTATAAAGATAAAATGATCTTTAATTGTTTCAGTCTTTGGAACTAGATACTAAGAAGCGTATAGTGATGTTCCCGATCACCGACAATCCGTTCTCGCTGATCGTTTGTGTTGTCGCACCCAAGGTCCTGGAAGAACGGGTCGGCTTAATCGTTTATGAAGGGTTCCAGTAAGTCAAAGCAAGCGATGTGTTAGTAACAGCAAAGCAAACGGCAATAAAACTAATATAGTTTGTAAATAAAACCAATTTTAATTGTTCTCGATGCACGAACACACAAATTTAGATATCGAACAAACGAAGCATCAACAGCCTAATCAACAGCCTAATGGTTTAGGGCGATCTGCGAAACTTAAGGTCCTGGGTTCGGATCCGCCATTTGAATATATATTTTATATACCATGTCTTAGGAGTATAACTTAAGCTCGATTTTAGTGGACCGTATAGTAACAGGAATATTCAGTGGTAGAGCTAACTAGAGGTAGCTTCTACCTGCAGAATGAATGGGTCAGCTCGACCGGGGTAGGACCACGTCCTCATTGCCATCAGGTGTTCTGTGTTCATTAGTTACTCTTAAAGAAAAAAATTAAGTCATTTTTCTCTCTCCAGCGGTTTTTTTTTAAAAACGCGAATGGACGACGATTGAATGTTATTTTTTTTAGGTTGTAATATAGGGCCTAAGAAACGAGAACACAGTTCACCTGATGGTAAATGATGAATATACATAATATGAACAAATATCCATCGTTAATAAAGATTCAAGATCCACAAGCGTTGACACCCCTGACGAGTGAGATGAATTGGTTTTATTAAAATTACAGGAAAGCATTACATCTCTGTGTTCTCGTTACCTGTGACGCACCAGCGCCGCCACTTTTCGAGTACATGTGGATATCCTTTATTTACGTGAAGAGATGACGTCACACGCGAGGGTTGTAGGTAGGGGATAACCCGATAACTGATTTGCCCTAAGGGAACTGGTGACCGTGTGCGTATGAGGCGGGGGCTTACATCTCTGTGTTTACGCAAATTTATATGGTATTATAATCTGTCTGTGGAGTTGATGTCATCTGGTCAATAAGAGGTTATCACCGTAGGCGAAGTCAATCCGGACGACATCGTAATATTTAATAGTCAATAATATAGTAATTTCTGCACATATTTGTTTAAAGATTTTTCTGGCCCGTCCTAAAGAAGTCGATCATGCTGGAATACGAATGCACGGTGAAGCAGAAATGCCAGCAGTTGCTGCGTGTTGCCAGGCGTCTGTTTACACAAGTAACATCGTCACGGTTCTATCCATATTAGTGAAAAAAATAATAATAAATAAAGTACATGATACTCAAATTATTATATCAAACTTAGTAGTTTAAGTTTAATATAAGATTTGTTTTCAAGTTACGTAAGTACGATCACATTTCCTTCTATCGTTCACAACTCAAGTGGCTCTCTATTCGAAAAAGATGTATTTCTCGAATTTTGTTTGTTAACTAATATATTCTATGTTAATGGATCCGAACTATCCATATTATCTCGAAGATTCTATAACTCACTTCCAATTTCTTCATTCTTCCCGTGTTCCTCGATCGTTAAATAGATTCCATACCATTGCACTGGATTCTTTCGTTGTTCTTTAACAGTGCAGGCCTTTGGAACGCGCTTCAGGATGATGTCAAGAATGCACCCAGTAAACTCTTCTTCGGCAACATTGTATTTGTATATATATGAGTATTTATGTATATATATATATATATATATATATTTTTATGATATTAATAAATATATTATATATGTATATCTGTAAATAGATATTTTTATCGATAAATAACTTTTTTAATTTACACCTACCAACATTTTCTTTCATCACCCAGGGTTGATTGGCCGAGAATGCCACTGGGCAATAACTGCTCATGATGAACTGACTGATCGATCTCAATCCTTCAGTCTTCTGTAATTACATACACCAGAAAGCGTTCGGTGCTGGACACTAGTTATATGCTGGGTGGTCAAACTTTATCTAGATGTAAGAATATCGATGACAATTTTACCACGACAATTTATTATTCGACACGCATGTTGATACTATCGTCAAGAAAGCCTCTAAGTCGCTTGGGTTTATTATGCGGCTCTGTAAATGCTTCACTGAAGCCAAACTCTCAAAATACTGTACTGTACTTACGTCAAAGGTCACTTATAATATGCATCGCAAGTATGGAATTCCCGCTTTTACAAATATATTGACCGACTAGTAAATATTCAGAAAAGTTTTATTAAGTTCCTTTGCTGTTATCATAAAATTCCATATCATTCTAAGGATTGTATACCACTTTGCAAAAAATTCCATTTATTACTATTAGTTCATCGTCGCAAATTTGCTAATTTTTTATTCTTTCTTAAAATACTCAAATATGATATTGATTACCCTGAGTTACTCACTAAGATCTCTTTCAATGTACCTAGTGGGTCCCGTCGGCACAATGCTCTTATAAGCGTACCGTATGCCTCAACTAACTACAGGCAGAACACCTATGTCGTACGCGCGAGCAGACATTTCAATGAGATTTGTGAGCAGCACAATCTGGATCCATCTTCAAGTAGTGTGTCTTCAGCGAGGAGATGTTTCAGCTCGGAGTTCTTTAAATAATATAGTTTTGTCTAATAAGTACATACATTTTTTTTACCCATTGTTTATATCCTTGTGTTTGTCTTTTTAAAATGCCTATACTTTTAACTGTGTGAATTGTCTCTACCTGGTATATTTAAGTGAACTTACGCTTTTAAAATCATTATCTATAAAAAGATTTATTGTTATTTTTATAGAATTTTAATTATTATTCAACTCCTCAAGTAATTCCTCATGAATTGCAACTCTTCAATAGGTTGAGTCATTACAAACACTTCTACATATGGCGATGCAACAAGCGAAGATGCTCATGAAAGCGCAATACTGCTCCGTGATCCTGATCGACGTGGACCGGATGGATCTTGTTGAGATTTACGATCCCATGGAGCAACAATTGGTACGAATATTACTTAATTTACGAATTATTAGTCCAGCGACCTTTGTTTATGTGCTACATATCTGTTGTTATTTAATATGTTAAATCTTCAAAACATTTGAAGCGTTCACAAGATTGAAATGTGTTTTTTAATTATAATAAACCGAGTAAATAATTCACCTGATGGTAAGTGATGACTTCTATATCTATCGTAAATATTCAAGATGTACTTGTGTTGTCATCCCTAATATTATGAGTGACAACCCTAATATTGTAGAAAAAGAACTATAAGCTTCGAGCAACTTAACCAATTTTACAAATCTATAATATTTATTAGCCATCTCCTTTCCTCACTATGATTTCCCTTAGCGCCGAGCAAGTGGTAAATATGGTAGTAATCACAATTCCGATCCATTGTCGACTTAGATATAGTGCCTTTTACTAGGGGTAGAGCTACACTGCAGTTTATTTCTAGCTGCAGAATGAATGGGTCAGCTCGACCGGGGAAGGACCGCGCCCTCACAGAGTAACAGCGTGAAATAGCAGCATAACGCTGCTGTGTATCGTCTGGTGAGTGTAGGGATCCTGAGACCTTTATCAGCCCTCGAAGGTGCATCTGCATTATGATTCCTTGGCAATGATGAATGTAGGTGTCATGGATCGCAGGTATCACTTGGCTACAGTGAACTGTGATACTCGTTTGTTCTCTCGATGTGATAAAAAAAATACAGTTATAATGGACTTGGTATTCTGTGAGGGTGTTGTGGTGCGTCACCGTTTCCTATCGCAGTTAGAAAAATACTGTAGCGTACTATAACTGAGGATACACTTTCTGTATATAGACCAATACGGAGATGACAAAGAGGCGCTTCAAGATGGACGCCGGCATCGCGGGCCATGTGGTCAGCACTGGAGCCCTCGTGAACGCGAAGGTTCCAAAGTCACATCCCTACTTCAACCCGGAAATAGATTCTTATCCGGGTATCGAGTGTAGGTTCGTAAGGAGTGTAGTGTACCGTCTGAAATTGTCTTTTTTAACATACTTTTATCAGCTAGTACATATATATTGGATCAGGGAAAAAGTTTTTCATATTTTATATACAGCATATCTTTTATCATAGTTTATTTACATTTTTTCTAATAAAACTTCAAAATGTATCGTATTTTTTTCTTTAATCTCACTCCTTTTAGCGAACAGAAAAACAATAGAAAAATGGCGGAAAACCATTTTAACTTTTTATTTTTCTATTTTTAAAATGTCATCTATTTAATAGTATCAAAACCAGCCAGATACAAACAGTACAATCAAAGAGATTTTACTTCAACTTTTACTTTATAAAATACGAAAAAACTTTTTCCCACCTATTAGGTTTGTGTTTTACGTTATATTTTGTTCATAATTATAATTCAATTCAATGTTTCTCTATCTCAAGGGTTGACTGGTAGAGAATGCCAAAAGGCATTAAGTTTGACCATTTACGCTTTTTTTTTAAATAAGGTTTTACAATTTGATTTATAATTACAATTGAAGATTAAAAAAATTTAACAATTACTACTAATTAATATGAGGATCGCCACTTCTATGGAATAGGCTTCACTCCATATCAGGCTTGTGTTTTTAAACCTCAGTACCTGAGTGGAGACCGGGAAATCCCTATTTGGCGCACAGCAGAACTCCTTTTTTTTGTTTTTGTTTAGTTATATCTTTCGTTTTTGTTTCCGTTGTTTATTATATATATATTTAAGAAATACTATGAGTATTAACATTCCGTTTAAACACTTGCACCAGGAGATGGTTCGCAAGAATAGTCGAATCTACCACCTAGTTTCCCAGACCGTACCCTAAATCATTGGACTATTTTCTGTGTAAATGATTTTCCTTTTTATTTTTCTATGAGCACTAATAAAAGGAATAAATTGTGGATTGTTTTAATTAAGTTTACATCCACTTCTAGAACTGAATGATGAGGTATAAATGACAATACAATCATTTTTTGACTCTAAAAATTCCTTAACGGTATATGCTGTTGGTTAATTGGTAATTTCTTGATTCGTTTTGACGTTGATAAAAGAAATTGAATAAATTTATTAAACGTACTATTAAAAATACGATATTTGCTTCATAGCTTTTTGCCAGTTTTATTACATCGAAATTTCTTATTGGCTGCGAATCTGCGAAAAGAATCGTGAACGAACTATTTCAATGAAGAATTTTTAATAAATAGGTATGAATCACATCGTCAACGGTTTAGGGTACAGTCTGCTAAACTTAAGTTCGTGATTCTAGATTGACTTGTAGATAAATAGGTCTTGTTCCTAACCTAAGGGTAACTTTATGTAATCTAGCCGTCTGATTTGTAGTCACTATAACGTTGTTGTCACGATAAGAGTGGCATAATCTAATAAGATTAATCTCTTTACAAATTAAAAAAGAATAAAAAAAAAAGATCGTCTATTGTCGCGCCCCATCTCCAGCACGCACAAGTATTTTAACTTTAGTTTCGAATGTTTAACCGGAATATAATGTATAATAGCAATGCTTGGATTATTTAAGAAAAACAAAACTGTTGCTCAAACAGTTAATGTTCGTTTATCATTGAAACATTCATTAAAAATAACCAGGTCACTATTGTGTTTCCCAATACGCGACCAATCTGGGATCATTGGTGTTGGATGCCTCACTAACAAAGCTGCCGACCCTTACTTCGACGCCATGGATGAAGAGATGGCACTGGCGTTCAGCGTCTACTGCGGCGTGTGTATTGTCCACTCCATGGTATACGAGAAGATGCAGGAGGCACACATACGGAACGCACTGGCTAATGAACTGGTCATGTATCATATGAAGGTTAGTGGTTCCTGATGCCGTCCTCTATGGATATTGACCCAGATAGTTATATAGATTCTTGCGTAAAATAGCAGCATTATTTATAAGACCTAGCTAGAAGCTAGCTATGAAAATAATTACAGAATGATTGCCTTCAGGTGGGCGACGTGGAAGTAGACCGTGTGCTGGAATGCCAAGGTTTCCACAATCACCCGCACATCGCCAGCTTGAACTTCAACATGCGCGTCTTGCCACTGCGCGAGTTGCCGTGCTACGTCATCAAGATGTTCTCCGATCTTGGATTGCAGAAGAAGTGAGATATTTTGTGAAAGAAACTCAATCTTCTTTATGTAACTGAGCGTTGGAAACAAGCACACAAATATATGTACATACGTTGATATTCAACACTAGTATAATAGAATAATGCGTAATGTATTTGGGTCTTTGGGTCCCTACCCTTACCGAAAGAATCACAACAGCGTAATGTTGCTTCATCGGACTCAATTATGCTGAGGCTGTAAGCAAGTTGCATCGTAACTCTGCAGGATATATTATTATAACGTAAGCGTCCGCGCAGGGGCATTTACTCGCCACCCCTGACAACATACGCGATACTGCCATGTCACACGCCGGTTCTCACCAGTCAACATAGATACAAGCGTCGCTGGAGTTTCTTGCACCACTTCTTCTCCAGCACCTACGCATTCCGTAGTGATGGTACAATTAGTCAATAATAATAGCGATATTAATTTAGATAATCCATAGTCGGAAGTAACTGACCCAACCGAGATTCGGCCCTCTCGAGGAACAGAGTGACGAGCCCTCGGGCTAATAGTGACCGTCGGGCTGAAAACAAAAACCCCTTGCCTAGCCTTGTGTAATAAGATCGGAGGAATATTTAGCTGAAGTTCCAGGTCCACGGTACACACGTACGGGTGTCTTGTTTGACATAGAAAAAATATACTAACGACTGCTCAATTTTTTTTTGTTTTTTTATTTTCCGACTGGGAATCGAATCCAGACGCCACGACGTAGCAGACGTGTTGCTCTAAGAACTAGGCCACGCGGGTGTAGTTATCTGAAATATGATTTAGGTTTAACCTCAACAAGGCGAAGCTAGCCAGGTTCGTTCTCCACGTGAAGAAGGGCTACCGCGACGTACCATACCATAACTGGCTGCACGCGTTCAACGTTGCCCAGTGGGCTTACGCCGCAATCGTCAACTACAAGCTGGTTACCGCAGGATATCTTTCGTTAGTACACTATACTATCTCCCCACGGACACCATGAGTCCTCAAGTCGATGGACATCTTCCGTTTGCTATCAGAACAACTGTAGTACACACCACTATGTTATTATTGCCAGAAAAACAGAAACATCTGCTACTGTTACTGCAAATATTTAAACACAATATAGAAGATATTTTTGGTGTTAATTGGACCAGGGAATTACCTTGCCCTTATACAAGATCAGCGTGGGAAAATAGTCATAACACACTGTTTCGGCGGTAGGTTCTGGGGACCCAATAACAGGTAACGACGCATTCCATCTCTAGTCCTCAGGGGTGAAGATCATGTGCTTTATATGTCGAGTATGGATGTAGTTGTCTTGGGCTGCAGTGATCACTTACCATCAAGGGAACTGTGTGCTCGTTTGTCACCCTTAATATTACGGGGTTGGGGGAAAGTCCAGCCGAGTTGAGACTGCCAAATGATTTATAAATTAAATGGCACCCGCCATTTCAAGTTTTCGACAATGCATGTTATATGGTTGACTGGTAAAGAATGACATTGGGCATTAAGTACCGCCCTTGTAGACCTTATTTAAGGAACATAAAGAGTAAATAAATAAATATATTATGTCCAAAAATTTTATGCATCATTTCTGGAAACTTTAATTTTTAATATATTTGTCATTGTTCTATGACCCAAAATTTCGACTGAATATTAACACATCTCTTAGCTAATCTGTCATAGCCTGCGAATTATCAATATACATTAAAATACACCACAACTATTTAATTAACGTAGTCATATAAACTTCGTCCACTTAACTACTCCAATCGTTTTGCACGTATTTATATTAAGATAAGAAGAATATTCATATGTAACACGGGAGATGCACACAACGCACCCTGACCCGTTGTTGTGATACAGAAATATTGTTCCTCGGCTGGAAAACATATCCAGGACCATGCCTCCTAGCTGTCAGATCACGTGGATATATCATACTAGCGTAAATATTTTCACAAACACTTAAGCATTCTGTCTATTTCCTTCCCTTAAGCGTAGAGGCTAAAATT